>CM069452.1:53077740-53677740 GCA_035610835.1 Ophiura sarsii
GTTCATTTCGTAAAATCCGTTTTCAAATTTGGCATGACTGTTAAATATATATTTAGGAACTAATCACACAAAATTACTATTTGATATTTATTAATGTACACCACAGATATCAAAGACAATCGACACAAACAATATTACAAGAAAAATAAACCATATTAAATATACAAATAACTATTTTATTAAATATTATTGGAAAAAGTGAAATAATCGTTGTGATTTCATCTAGAACGCTACCGGTATCAATTAAATGCAAAAATCCTCATCATTGTCATTTCATGTAGAACGCTACCGGTACCAATTAGATACATGTCAGACACTTTTTCTCCAACTCTTCAGAGTATGTTGGCTAAGCTCTCTCGATGTCAATGACCTCCACATATTATTGGTCTGGATGCAAAGATTCTCATCATTGTCATTTTATCTAGAACGCTACCGGTACGAATAATTAGATGCAAAAATCCTCATCATTGTCATTTTATCTAGAACGCTACCGGTACCAATTAGATGCAAAAATTCGCATCATTGTCATTTTATCTAGAACGCTACCGGTACCAATTAGATGCAAAAATTCGCATCATTGTCATTTTATTGAGAACGCTACCGGTACCAATAATTAGATGCAAAAATCATCCTCATTGTCATTTTATCTAGAACACTACCGGTACGAATAATTAGATGCAAAAATCATCCTCATTGTCATTTTATCTAGAACACTACCGGTACGAATAATTAGATGCAAAAATCCTAATCATTGTCATTTTATCTAGAACGCTACCGGTACCAATTAGATGCAAAAATTCGCATCATTGTCATTTTATCTAGAACGCTACCGGTACGAATAATTAGATGCAAAAATCATCCTCATTGTCATTTTATCTAGAACGCTACCGGTACCAATTATGTGCCAAAATTCGCATCATTGTCATTTTATCTAGAACGTTACCGGTACCAATTAGATGCAAAAATCATCATCTTTGTCATTTTATCTAGAACGCTACCGGTACCAATTAGATGCAAAATTCTCGTCATTGTCATTTCATCTAGAATGCTACCTGTACCCAGTGGCGTAACCAGGTTTTTCATATGGGGGAGGAGGTACCAATTATACGCTAAAAATAGATGCACCATTTAGATGCAAAAATTCGCATCTTTGTCATTTTATCTGGAACGCTACCGATACCAATTAGATGCTAACATCCTCATTGTTATTATTTCATCTAGAACGCTACGGTACCAATTAGGTGCAAACATCCTTATCGTAGTAATTTTATCTAGAACGCTACCGGTACCAATTAGGTGCAAAAATCCTTATCTTTGTCATTTTATCTAGAACGCTACCAGTACCCATTAGATGCAAACATTCTCATCATTGTCATCATCTAGAACGCTACCGGGACCAATTAGGTGCAAAAATCCTCATTATTGTCATTTTATCTAGAACGCTGCCGGTACCAATTAGGTCCAAAAATCCTCATCATTGTCATTTAATCTAGAACTCTACCGGTACCAATTAGGTGCAAAAATCCTCATCATTGTCATTTAATCTAGAACGCTACCGGTACCAATTTGATGCAAAAATCCCGCATCATTGTCATTTTATCTCGAACGCTACTGGGACTAATTAGGTGCAGAGCAAAAAAATCCTCATCGTTGTCCTTTTATCTAGAATATTACCGGCACCAATTAGGTGCAAACATCCTCATCATTGTCATTTTATCTAGAACGTTACCGGGACCAATTAGGTGGGGAAATTCTCATCATTGTCATTTTATTCAGAACATTAGATGCAAAAATCCTCATCGTAGTAATTTCATCTAAAACGCTACCGGTACCAATTAGATGCAACAAATCCTCATCGTTGTCATTTTATCTAGAACAATACCGGCACCAAGGTTAGGTGCACAAATCCTCATCATTGCCATTTCATCTAGAAAGCTACCTGTACTAATTAGATGCAAACATACTCATCATTGTCATTTCATCTAGAACGCTATATTAGGTGCAAAAATCCTCATCATATGTTCGCATCCCTTAAAACTTTGGACCGGTGATTTGACATTTCGTCGGTAATAAATCATCTAAGATTTTGTCAACCGCTGACTATGTGGTCCATTCTCAGGGTTATGAAGGTTAGTTTATGCCCTTGGGGCATAATTATGTCCTTTGCAGTCTTTTAATTGGACTGCATAGGTAAGAAAAAGACACATATCCTTAGATGATTTATTACCGGCGAAATGTTAAATCACCGGTCCAAAAGTGTTAAGGGATGGGAACATTATGTGTCATTTCATCTAGAACGCTACCGGTACCAATTATTAGATGCAAAAATCCTCATCGTTGTTATTTAATCTAGAACGCTACCGGTACCAATTAGATGCAAAAATCCTCATCGTTGTTATTTAATCTAGAACGCTACCGGTACCAATTAGATGCAAAAATTCTCATCATTTTCATTATATCTCGAACGGTACAGGTACCAATTAGGTGCAAAAATCATCATCGTTGTCATTTTATCTGGAACGCTACTGGTACCAATTAGATGCATTACATTCTCATCATTGTCATTTAATCTAGAACGCTACCAGTATCAATTAGGTGCAAAAATCATCATAGTTGTCATTTTATCTCGCTACTGGTACCAATTAGATGCATAAATTCTCATCATTGTCATTTAATCTAGAACGCTACCGGTACCAATTAGATACAAAAATCCTCATCGTTGTCATTTTATCTATATAGAACGCTACCGGTACCAATTAGGTGCGAAAATCCTCATCGTCGTCATTTCATCTAGAACGCTACCGGTACCAATTAGGTGCGAAAATCCTCATCGTTGTCATTTCATCTAGAACGCTACCGGTACCAATTAGGTGCAAAAATCCTCATCGTTGTCATTTCATCTAGAACGCTACCGGTACCAATTAGGTGCGAAAATCCCCATCGTTGTCATTTCATCTAGAACGCTACCAGAACAACTTAGATACAGAAATCCTCATCATTATCATTTCATCTATATAGAACGCTACCAGTAAAAATTAGGTGCAAAAACCTCATCATTGTCATTTCATCTAGAACGCTGCCGGTACCACTTAGGTACACAAATCCTCATCATTGTCATTTCATCTAGAACGCTACCGGTACCACTTAGGTACACAAATCCTCATCATTGTCATTTCATCTAGAACGCTACCAGTAAAAATTAGGTGCACAAATTCTCATCATTGTTATTTCATCTAAAACGCTACCGGTACCAATTAGGTGCAAATATCTTCATCAATGTCCGGTAGATAGATCAACTGTGAAACAGAGCATCTCCTGAAATCAATGTTATTTCATCGTTGTCATTTCATCATTGTCATTTCATTATTGTTATTTCATCATTGTCATCTTGTCGTTGTCATTTCATCATTGCCAATTCATCATTGCCAATTTATCTTTGTCGTTTCATCGTTGTCATTTCATCATTGTCATTTCATCATTGCCAATTCATCATTGCCAATTCATCATTGCCAATTTATCTTTGTCGTTTCATCCTTGTCATTTCATCCTTGTCATTTCATCATTGCCAATTCATGATTGTTATTTCATCATTGTCATTTCATCTTTGTCATTTCATCGTTGTCATTTCATCATTGTCATTTCGTCATTGCCATTTCATCATTGTCCTTTCATCGTTGCTATTTCATCGTTTTCCTTTCATTGCTGGCATTTCATCATTGGCATTTCATCAGTGGCATTTCATCATAGTCATTTTATTATTGTCATTTCATCAATGTCCTTTCATCATTGTCATTTCACCGTTATCATTCCAACATTGCCATTTCGAAGTTGTCATTTCAACATCGCCATTACGTCATTGTCATTTCAACATCGCCATTGAGTCATTGTCATTTCAACATCGCCATTACGTCATTGTCATTTCATCATTGCCAATTCATGATTGTTATTTCATCATTGTCATTTCATATTTGTCAATTCATCGTTGTCATTTCATCATTGTCATTTCGTCATTGCCATTTTATCGTTGTCCTTTCATCGTTGCTATTTCATCGTTGTCCTTTCATCGCTGGCATTTCATCATTGGCATTTCATCAGTGGCATTTCATCAGTCATTTTATTATTGTCATTTCATCTAGAACACTACCGGTACCAGTTAGGTGCAAAAATCCTGCATTTAATTTAGATCCATAGAGCATCTCCTGAAATTCATGGATATAGCATGACCATTACCGGGCCCCGGGGACCATTATACTCATTAGAGAGCATAGCACAAGATTCGCAGGCCACTGCACTGCTAATAAGGTCCTTTCAGTCTATCATCGACCTCAAATGGCACAAAAATAACAGTTTGACATCTCGTTTTCGGAATCCAAATTACAATATTACAGAACATTGTGAAATACATTGATATTAAAACAGCTGTAACTTCAATTGAATTTGAAAATTGTTTCTGATGCCTTTAACAAAGCAAATTCTCAGTGAATTCGTGGATTTGTTTCACTTCCATTGCCTAGGAATCGATTGACCTCATTTGGATATTTGGATCCCTACTTCTGGACCTATTGTCTAAAGCAGTTCGACATTGCATACACGTTTGTCTATCAGATAGTCTAGTGGCTAGTGTGTACAAAAATGGATTGATAGAAGAGTTGAGGGGCAATATAAACGTTGCTATAATCGCATAGCCAACTGGGTTGACCCACACTGTCCCGCTCTGAACAAAAATAGACAACACCCCTAATGGGACCCAGCAACAAAAGTCTGTGAGAATAATTAATGACATTTTCTTGGCCATACGAATTTCCTCACTGGCATGTATCAAACGAGCAGATTCTTTAGCAGATTTCCTTACAGATATAAAGATGCACAAGTAGCAATAACCCACTATCAAAAAACACAATAGGTTCAAACAAGTAAATATTGCTATTGAAAAGTACATGCTAACTTTGCTAGCCAACAGTTTATTCTCTATTATTGTGCCTTCATTGATAAATAAGCTAGATTGGCGTAAAGATGTTACTTGGGCCTCATATATATTCTTCCTTGAGATGGGAAGTCCGACACAAATTTCTGATACTGCATATCCGTTAGAATCAGTTTCAGCTAAAATAAATGATGCGAGACTGATACCAAATGCTACAAACCAAAGAGAACTCACTATAATTCTAGCAGACTTTGTACCCAAGCGATGACCACTGAAGGGGTACTTAATCCCCAGTAACCGGTCAATACTTATCAAGGTTATGAAGAATACTGAGGCTTCACTTGATAACACGGAAAGGGCTCCAGTGATCTTGCACAAAATACTTTTACGCCATGATTCTGAATGAGCTGGGAAAAAACCTTCATAATACAAATCAACGGACAATAATAACATCAAATAGATCCCCATAAAGAGATCAGATATTGACAGATTAGTGATTAATAGAAACTGGACTTTGTTACGTTGTTGATTTTGTCTGCATCGCATATATAAAACGAAAATATTTCCCAAAATTGCAGCAAAACTAACAACCCATATCCCAATCCTCAGAAAGTCATATGCTAACAATCGCTCACAGGTTAGGTACACTGTTCTTGGAGTATCAGGTAGGCATGTGGCAAATGTAACAAAACAGCACGTGGCAAATTGGTCAACATAGATATTTGTTGTCACGTTAAGTCCGTTGAAAACTTTCCTCGTAATCCATAAGAGATCATTCTGTGTCAAATTTAGTGTCTCAAGCATGATGTTGTTCTGAAACAGTTGTGCGTTTAATTCGCTGAACTTGTTACTGGAGAGATCCAGAATTCGTAATAGCACCAAGTATTGAAATATTCCCTCAGGTAAGGATTTGATTTGATTGTGAGAAAGGATAAGTGCAACAAGTTTGGTTTGGTTTCGGTATGTATCTGCATATAAAGGGGTTAACTGGTTGTAAGATAGATAGAGTATTTCGAGGTTATACATTTCGCCAAATGTGTCTGGATGAATCTCATGCAGCAAGTTATCCTGTAAGAATAACCGTGCACACTCTGTCAATCCTTGAAACATGCCAGGCTGGATCTCACTTAGCATGTTACCTCTCAAGTCTAACCCATATAGCTTTGTTAATCCTTCAAACACACCAGGTCGGATTTCATTCAGCATGTTATTGCTCAATTCTAACCCATATAGCTCTGCTAATCCTTCAAACACACCAGGTTGGATTTCATTCAGCATGTTATTCCTCAAGTCTAACCACGTTAGCTCTGATAATCCTTCAAACACACCAGGTCGGATTTCATTCAGCATGTTATTCCTTAACTCTAACCGTACTAGCTTTGCTAATCCTTCAAACACACCAGGTCGGATTTCATTCAGCATGTTATAGCTCAAGTCTAACCGTGCTAGCTCTGCTAATCCTTCAAACACACCAGGTTGGATTTCATTCAGCATGTCATTCCTCAAGTCTAACCGTGCTAGCTCTGCTAATCCTTCAAACACACCAGGTCGGATTTCATTCAGCATGTTATAGCTCAAGTCTAACCCTGCTAGCTCTGCTAATCCTTCAAACACACCAGGTTGAATCTCACGCAGCATGTTATTTCTCAAGTTTAAATTATTTAGCTTTGCAAGCCCTTCAAAAACATCAGGCTGCAAAGCTTCAAGTCCTATATTATTCAAATACAATCCTTCCAGCAAGCTATTCAATCCTGTGAATGCATTTTTCCTGATGTGCTGTAAAGTGCTGTACGCCCAGTTCAGAAATCGCACTTCACTGGGATAGAGGACTTGAGCTACCGAAACACTACCATTGGTGCAGTTGATTGTTATTTGACTATTACCTAAGCTGCACGTACAATTAGAGGAACACGGATCATAACATTTGGTACCATTTTGAAACATAGGATCGTGTATGTTGGGATAAGACCCATTGTACCAATTATTCCACCAATCCCAAAATGTTGCATTTTCATAGAAACATTCAATGGTCGGATTATCAAGCTGTGTATTTGCTGCTGTGTATATATTGGATAAAGACGAGATGCTAACCAACACTATTCCTGCAGAAAACAACGAGACGTAACAGAAGTGCTTAGCCATGTTTGCTGCCATAAGCTATGTTCACACTGTCGCTACTCGCCGGCGTAAGTTACGCTGAGAGTAATGCAAATTCCACGAATATGTTCGTTACTCTGGCCCGTGTCCAAACTAACGCTATACTTCATCAGTACGCAATCGCTACGCCGTGTAACTTACACGACTCACTCGCTCTGCTGGAGTAAAAATTGAGTAGGCAGTGCCGCTCTCGTTTACATTTATTTTGTATTCAAACCGCACAAAATCTTAAGGGTGCGGCACCATGAATGATCATGATGATAGTGACGCGATGTGCTGGTGGCACCTGAGACTATACTCTATTTGGCTTCCTCTGAACAGTAACGTAACTTTGACCCGTATGTATCTTCTGTCTTTCAACGCTCGTGTGTATACGCGAGTATAATATATACGTGCTAAAATTAGTAGAATTCGCAGTTACCAGTCAGCTCCGGAACGAGAGCCCGTTTCATTTCCGGGCGCTACAAATTGACTGGTGTGCGTCACCGCGGGAACAGCGATGGCGAAGTAGAATGCCGTAGTATAGTGTGAATATGTTGTAATTGTGGTAGTGGATCAATAACAGGAGATTGGAATTCAGATGATGCGGGATCTGTGTGGTTAAAGATAAGTCGGAAAAACTGCTCTGATTTGGTCTGGTCGATGCATCCGGATCTGTAACAAATGGCGTAGCGTATCTTGGAATAAGTAGAATTCTACTTATTCCAAGATCGAATTGAGGCTCGGTAATGGACATGATGGGTGGCATTACCGTAGGAACTGATGGTTGGGAATGTGAACGTTGAGACGAACGTATGGGCTCGTCTAAATTGCGGCTAAGATTTTAAAGCTCCACTTCAGAAGATACATGTGACAAGGATCCGTGTCCGGATCTGTGGCACGTCTTGCGTTGGATTAGTAATACCGTAGTTGTTCATCTGCATCCAACATTTCGGTGCCGCACGTAACTTTGACGGGATAACCGGTGTAATGACCCCGTTCACTGATACCAGCCATCATCTCGCGAAACAAAAAATACGTATGATATTCACTCCCACAGGCTGGTAGCCATATCGGATTGGTACTGTCGGTGTGCCCACTTAACTGTTTCCTGTAAAATGGCCCTGTTGCTGGAATGAGGTGACAATATTTGTGGATGATGTTGTACGCGCGATTAGGATTGCTAAGATCCTGGTACTGACGAGTGGTAGGCCTATGTTCCACGTGACGATCGTTATGTCTTTCATGGTGACGGCCTTTTGAAGAATATCCATTCTGCACGTATTTACCACCGTTATCCCCTCTGAAGGAAAACAGTTCTCGGTTGAGCCTCCTGTGGTCAGTTGCTGCGTAGACTCCAAAACACTTGAAACGTATAAGAATTCACACCACCAAATGGTTCGCCTTTACATGCTAAATGAGTGTTACAAAATGCCAATTTTCTCGCTTATAAAGCGACTGGATTTTTCAATTTGACATTTTCCTTAAATTTCATGATATCTTTGATCATTAAATCAAAACAATTATATATGATATCCCCGAAAGTTCTGAGAAATTGGCCCCCAAAGTTGGACAATTGGTATAGCGCCCTCATTTATCAGAAAAAGTTGAGAAATGTTACCAGAACATTTATAATTAAAATACACCCAAAAAACCTACAAAATGCATTGAAAATATTTCTTTTTGCACTGTAGTATTAGGTAATAGTTCAAAAATCAGGATCAAACTACAACTTTAAACATTTGGGAGCAATAAGTACCCAGCGACAAAAAAAGTTTTGATTGTCGTCTACAAGGACTGAAATTATTTACTGGCGTGGAATCTAAAGGGACAATTGTTTTAATTTTTATTGTTTTTACTTTCAATTTCAATCCTCATAATGATATAAAAACTATTCTTTTGCAAAAACAATGAGTTACACATGATTTTTTTACCATTTCAAATCAGAGCCAATCTTGGCCTACCCCTTAAACACGTACTATCTACTGAAGACAGCAAATTGTCAAAATGAACCCGATCGCAGTGAATTTCAAGCAAATTGGACTTTTGTGGTAGAAGACTCATTCAAAATATCATCAAAACAGCCGATATTAAGCAGGCGATATCATAACACTCCAGCAAAGACCATTATCTTCATAAAGGGACAATTGTTTTAATTTTTATTGTTTTTACTTTCAATTTCAATCCTCATAATGATATAAAAACTATTCTTTTGCAAAAACAATGAGCTACACATGATTTGTTTACCATTTCAAATCAGAGCCAATCTTGGCCTACCCCTTAAACACGTACTATACTGAAGACAGCAAATTTTCACTATGAACCCGATCGCAGTAAAATTTCAAACAAATTGGACTTTTGTGGTAGAAGACTCATTCAAAATATCATCAAAACAGCCGATATTAAGCAGGCGATATCATATCACTCCAGCAAAGACCATCATCTTCAGAATTCACACCACCAAATGGTTCGCCTTTACGTTTATATGCTAAATGAGTGTTACAAAATGCCCATTTTCTCGCTTATAAAGCGACTGGATTTTTCAATTTGACATTTTCCTTAAATTTCATGATATCTTTGATCATTAAATCAAAACAATTATATATGATATCCCCGAAAGTTCTGAGATATTGGCCCCCAAAGTTGGACAATTGGTGTAGCGCCCTCATTTATGAGAAAAAGTTGAGAAATGTTACCAGAACATTTATAATTAAAATACACCCAAAAAACCTACAAAATGCATTGAAAATATTTCTTTTTGTACTGTAGTATTAGGTAATAGTTCAAAAATCAGGATCAAACTACAACTTTAATCATTTGGGAGCAATAAGTACCATTTATGATTAATTCTGTAATCATTGGACCACAGGCTGCCCAGCGACAAAAAAAGTTTTGATTGTCGTCTACAAGGACTGAAATTATTTACTGGCGTGGAATCATAAGTATGTTGCCTTCTGCAGTTGATTTGCTGTGTCAACTCCTAGAATGCCACTCTCCCATAATATATGTTCATGATCACCGGAGAAGGGCTGCGCCTGTTTCTTAACCAGACCCACACCTTGCAATATTAGTTCCCGACATCTCGCATCCAGTGCCTAAATTTCGGCATTGACTCCTCTCGTTAAGAAGGTTGACATCCACCATTATGTCCAATTCCTCTCGCATGTAACGCTGTACTCCCAAGACTAACTCTATCAAAGATTCGGGAAGATACGGGTTTCCATCAGCATGGCAGACTTCCTGGATGAAGAATGTATTTATTTGATTTGGTCCACTAGGCCTACTGCTTCGTTAGGGGCCGTCGCCCAACAATCCCACGTTCGTACAGTCCACCGTGCCGCCTTGTGTGTATTTTGGGTATTCTATTCCGTATTTTCTCTGCAAGCATTTCTTTAGACAGAAAATTGAACGGCATGTATGCAATAAACTGCATAAGATCTGGAAGTCTGACCTTGAAAGAACAAAACAAATAAGATTCTTCAAAGCCTGCGTAGAAAGCATTTTGTTTTACGGCTCTGAAACATGGACCATAGCAGGAAAATGGAACTAAGACCGAATCAACGGATGCTATATGATGTTACGTAGAGATACGTAGAATATTTAACATCAGTTGGAGGGATCACATCCCAGACAGAGTGGTATATGCCGGCGATACCCCCCCCCCCCCCCCCCCCTCCTATCAGGTAGCGCCGTTTATGTTTCGCTGGCCACTGCATGCGAACAACCTATCAGCCTATCTTCCGTCTAATTTTCTGGACTCCTCCTGGTGGGAGGCTAACAGAGGCAGAAGAACCGTTCAGTATCCGTCAAAAACGATATGGGTTTAGATCCACCACACAGAGATCCGCCAACTCACGAATGACAGAAAAGTCTGGACCCAGTATGTTGCGAATGCTTCCTCCACGGACGACAAAAATGAATGATGATGAAATATAAACTGCTCAAAAAAAGATTGGGAAATTATTTTCAAGCACAAGATTTTAAAATATAGCGGGATATGTTCATTAAGTGTTATAATTATATCCCCCTTTTCGATACCGTGTTTACTTTTTGCAAAACACTAACATTTCCCCCAAAATGATGTTTTCCAAAAATTGGCACTTTTCTACGATACAGGGATGTTATTGACGTGATAGGTGGACATTATTGGCTAGTCGTCCATCAAGAAAGAAACAAAATCTTTAATTTCATATAATATGGACAAGCCAAAGACTTTCTTTTATTTGAAAATAAAGACAATTGAAATGAATCTTAAAAAGCCTTGGAGACATTTTTGTAACTTTAACTTCTTGCATACGATTTTGAAAAGTGCCACTTTTTCTGAAAACATCATTTTGGGGAAATGTGAATGTTTTGGAAAAGATGAACATCGTATTGAAAACTTTCTATGGGTAGCCAAGCGTTTTCCCTTTTCATAAACGTTTGAATTTCTCAAAACGTATACAATTGTGTGTGGAGATATGCATACAAACGTGATCAAATTTGAGGGGGGGAGGGCTTACTTTTTTTTAACCCTTTATATGCGGCGACTCATGGTTCTGGTCGGATCCATAACACACCTATACATGAACCACTCACGCCAAGAACTGAAAAAACCCACAAACCGCGAAAATTGCATAACTTGAGAACCACTCTAGTTATTTTTATTATCAAAATATATACTACTTGTATTGTCGTTCCTTTGGTCCATTGATTTCTAGGCCATTTAATGTTGTTTGAATATTTTAATCACCCCTGTTCCTCAACACTTTCCTGCTTTAAAACAAAGGTGATTTTCATTTTGACAAAACCTTTATGGAACATTTAGATAGAGTCACAAGAAAGGACAAACTGAATCAACTCCATTCTTATCAATTATTAACGATTGGCTGCCACCCACAAGCCAGTTTTGTTATCCCTGTGGTAATTTTTCTGACACCTCTTGCTTCAAACTCCGAAAATCAAAAGGATCGTTATGCCACGCTTTCACGGTCTGTATTCATACTGAAATTCATACAAAATCTATACATGATAGAGTTTTGGACTGATTGACATACGCTCGTCCAAAGAAGTTCCTTGCCACTTAGTGAAGTCCAAATATTTCAAATTAATATTTAATAGAATATATATAATTGTATATCAAAATAAGCAGAAAGTAATCCTAACAGCTTAACATGGAATTTAGACATGATCACTCATGCATGGCAGATCCCATTCACTTGACAATGGCAAGGTCTGTGGAAGAAGATTGCAAAAAATTGGATAATCCCTCCATTCAAATGTTAATGTGAATGATTGAACACAATATGAACCTTACCATTGCTTAATGAATGTGCTCAGCCATGCATGAATGCGTACATCTTAATTTCATACAGACATGATAGAGAATTATTGTCTGCTTATTTTGACATGCAATTGTTTAATTTATATTAAATATTTATGTGAACTATTTGAACTTCAATATTTGAACTTCAATGAGTGGCAAGGAACTTCTTTGGACGAGTGTATATTTTTGAGAAAAAAATGTATTTTTTAACAGGGGGGATTTCCTTGGAAGGGGATGGACTTGGGGTGGGGTGGCAGAGGGTGCACTCATATTATGTCAAAAACACTGGGGTAAACCATTAGGAAAAGGGGTTTGTTTCTGAATATAAAATTTTGAACAGGGGATTTGGACAAATAGTGGAAGAATGATTCTAAATTAGGTCCATGTTCTCTGATAGTTTATACTTGAAAATGTGTATAATATCTACATTAGTACTGATCTGTGCACCATTGATTTAGTACATGTGCATCTTTCCGTGGTAATTAACTAACCTTTTCATGTATTTTGTTTGTTATGAGCATGAAGTTCATCTTTAAATGAAAGAGCCCTCCCCCAGAACAGACTCCAAAGAAACAGAAAGATATGATCGGTTAGTTTACGAAAATGTATGTTCGCATTTGATTTATAAAATTATATAATGCTTCAAGACAATTGAGAGTAAATGTCAATGTTATACCCATATCCAAGCCTATCATAAGGCAAACATATGTGTTGCGTTGCCCTCAAGTGCCAAAAAAACTTGAAGTCAGGTCGGTCGGTCGGTCGGTCGGTTGATTGATTTATTTTGGCTGACAAATATTACTGACAGACAGTGGTTCATGACACAACAAAATTGGTAAATGTCAATTTGACTAATGTTTCTAGATAATAGTTTAAAAGCGATCTATTCAAGCAAACTTATTCATTTCAAGCAGAAAATAGTATTCATTTCAAGCAGAAAATAGTAATCATTTCAAGCAGAAAATAGTAATATTTTGACAAATTGTTCACAGACTCTTCTCAAATAATGATAACAATAAAACACATCCATATAATCATTTTCAATTTTCAAAATGTATTTAATTTCATATCAAATTCATATATTTACTTTTTGCTGTCAAATATTACTGACAGACAGTGGTTCATGACACTACAAAATTGGTAAATGTCAATTTGACTAATGTTTCTAGTGTGATAATAGTTTAAAAGCGATCTATTCAAGCAAACTTATTCATTTCAAGCAGAAAATAGTAATCATTTCAAGCAGAAAATAGTAATATTTTGGCAAATTGGGCAAAATTTAAATAAAAAACAAAAAATAATTGCGACCCTGATTTTTGAGATTTTAGGGTCGGTCGCTGAGGGCAACACAACAATAACAAAAATACTGCAAGTCACGACTTGCGAATCCCCCTGGCTGGGAGATCAAGTAAACGAGGTCAAAGGTCACATAGGGGTCATGTTCCCCCGGTGTTCAATCGGGCAACTTTTACGATTTGACCTCTGGATGACCTTTGACCTCAGATGACCTATGCAATTTAGACCATGGCCTACCTATTGCTGAAGGTTTGGTGTCAATCCGTTCATCCGTTCAAAAGATACAGCATTCGGAGGAAAGGCTAACCAAAAGGCACACACATACGCACCCCACCCCCACACATTGACATGACAAAATCCCCTTCTGGTTAAACCAGGGAGATAAAAAAAATAGCCTAATTCTTAATTGTTCACAGACTCTTCTAAAATAATAATAACAATAAAACACATCCATATAAATTATAATCATTTTCAATTTTCAAAATTTATTTGATTTCATATCAAATTCATATATCAATACAAAACACAAACTCTACTTATAGCATAAGTAGTCTCTCATCTACTTATAATCACTGATGTTCTACATATCTGGATAGTCTTCACAAAAATTGCAAATAAGCCAAGTACGACTACCGGGTTAATGAGTGCACATCAGTTGTTTTGATAGTACTGTGAAACATCGCACCCTTTTATGAGTTAAAAGTAGGAGGTTGGATACTGCATCCATAATAACAGCCTGTCTGATGATAAAATATCAAAGTTATAGGGCTTTGAGCTTTCGATCCAAGCAGAATCTTTATATACCCCACCCCTCCCTGCTCAATGGGCCCAACCAACCCTCTATTTTTGAATTTGATAATAGTATTTTATTAAACAAATGTGTGATATTGTGTTGATTGTTTTTTTAGAAAATGTTTGAAAAAAACACCCATAACAACAAAAACACCCGACAACCGACACTAGGTCTGTTCACCTGTGAAAATGTTTTGATTGTTTTGTTTGTTTTTGAAAAAAAATTGAAGAAAACAACCAAAACAATCGAACGCCCGACCCTATCTGAGGTCTGTTAATGACACTAACATGTTGATATCAAGCGATTGTTGTGTGCATACCAAAAATTGAATGGACTGGGATTTGATCTGCTTGAGTGGTTTCAAATTTCCTTTTCTTTGGCGGGAGTTTTGAATATTGCTTATGTCGTGTAGGCTACTTTGTTTGAAATGTTGGGGGTAGTGGTAGAGAGGATTGATTAAAATGGCTCCTCCGTTTTTCATCGATTTTTGATAAAGTCTTGCCACTAGAGAGCCAAAAGAGATAAACACAACACCAAAAGTAAGTCCCCCCTAAAACAATTCATCATAACATCGTAAGATAAAACATTTTACCAATAAAACTTAGTTAGAAATAATCCTATGACTGTTTCCTAAGTGTTGTTTGAAAATGAAAGATGTCCATTACTTCATGGCTGAATGAGCTCAAATGGAAGACAAAAACTGCCGTTTTCAAAAGTCACAAAAGTTTATGAATTGCTTCTCACTAATGGAAAAGTACCTGTGGCTGAGCGAATATTACTGTAATGTGTAATCAATTCATGATCATTCAGCCATGTAAATCCCCTTCTTGGCTCAGAGCTTTAGCACAGTGAGCTGTGACTTTTGAGAAGGGCAGTTTTTGTCTTACTTTTGAGCTCATTCAGCCATGAAGTCATGGACATCTTTCATTTTCAAACAACACTTAGGAAACAGTCATAGGATTATTTCTAGCTAAGTTTATTGGTAAAATGTTTTATCTTACGATGTTATGACAAATTGTTTAGGGGGGGACTTACTTTTGGTGTTGTGTTTATATCAATGAAATTAACATATAATGTAGGAAACATGATCACCTTTATATTACAGGTGTTTATATTTAAAACAATAATCATTTTGTATTTTTTATGTATTTTAGAAACATGGTATAGTTCATTCTGATACACCCTGTACTAGGCATTAGTTTATGAAAGATGTGTTTCGCAAAACATTTTTAAAATACTTATTTTCATATTTATTATCATATGTGATGTGATCAAGCAGTTTTCAATTTTGATATTTTACCTATTTCAAATACTTATTTTTGGTGTGATCAAGCAAAATAGGTTGGAATTTGCAAATGTTGATTTATGATTTTGAGAATAACCAAACAAAGGATTCGATTTCTTTTGGTTTCTGTTGTTTTGAAAATATTTCAGTTGCTCATGGAATTAAGTGTTCCAGGTCACTTTGTGACACATCTTAAAAATGTAAGTGCAAGTTCTAACCTATAGTTTGATCAGCTCCAAATCAGCGAAGCCTCTTTACAGCAGTGCATGAATACAGAAGGACGCTGGCGCGCTTGGAGGCATACAGCAGCGCATGAATACAGGAGGACACTGGCGCGCTGGAGGCAACAAGCACATTATATATGTGGCGCGTGTGTACATGTGGTCAAAACCAAGTGTGTGTGACCATAATCGCGAGCACATGCTTCGCTTACTTATGCTCGCGTAGGCCAATTTGGAACTGATTAAACTTAAGTATGATACGTTTTAAGTAAAGCACCATTTTATACACTAAATAATTTTGTGGCTGTAATGCAAGAACGTCGTAAGTGATACTTGGTTGGCCATTTTGCAGGAGAAGCCTTTTTGTGTTCATTTTAATTAACAAGCTTAATTATATGATTTAAAATTTATATATTCCAATTTCAAGACTAATAAAATGGCTGAAAATGTGTGGATTTGCCTATTATTTTCATAAATAACTATAAATAACTCATTTTGGCCGAAAATGTCACTTAACACGTTTTTGTATTCCCACAACAATTTGATTTTGTTTGATCTGTTTTTAAACAATTATTTCATAATTGTTTATAAAAAGTAACAGTTACATTTTCATTATTACCTTTAAGGGGGCTGTCAACCATAAAAACATGAAATCTATTAAGCGTGGTAACTTTTGAACTATTAATGTGATGTATATAAAAGTATACATGCTGGTTTTTGAAATTTGCTCCAAACTTAGCAAATTCAGTTTTTGGATCTATGTCAAAAAAAATCGGCAAGTGTCTTGATAAATGTACATGTAAATGAGTAGGTGCTATTTCAGCATTTTTTACCAAAAACTGAATTTGCTACATTTGAGCCAAAAATGGATTCTCTGACTCATTTCCTTTCAAAAAAATGTATACATTTATACACATGACATTGATAGTTCAAAAGTTACAGCACTTGATAAATATCATGTTTTAGGGTTGACAGCCCCCTTAAGTATAGAATATCCCTGATGTAATTTTAGGCAAACAATCGTTTGAAACATATTGTTATTCTATAGCGGCAAGTGCATATAGATTTTCAAGACGAACAATATGGGTGGATGGTATGATTTGCTGCTTCTCAAAGTCTTTACAAATAAGATATATCAAGACCAGTGGGCAAGGAAAAATGATACCATCACTTTTTAGCTTTTCCTGATGAATTCTCTTCTTCTTGTCTCTGCGCCTTTCGGGATACTGTTTTCATTTTACTATTAGCGTACTTCTGCTTGTCATTTCTGTAAAAAACAAACCACAAAATAACCACACAACATAAGAACAAATTCAGTTGTATTCTGAGGTAGAACTGAATAATGTTAATCCAAGAATGTAAAATGGATACAGAGAGAAAGTCTGAACATGGCCCAATTGGAAGAATTTGACTGAAAGTATGTTCTGTAATGCAGGCGTCAATGCGATGAATCATGAACCTTCCCTCCTCAAGGAACATACAGGATTAGACGCCAAATGTTTAACCATATCTTAGTGGACCAAATTATCATATGTGATCAAGCTAATTGAGTCACATGTCGGCAGTTTTCAATTTTGATATTTGCCCATTATTTAAAAGCAGGGGGAAAATCCTACAGTACGGTCCAAACCCAATCAAAATTGAACTTCTAGTTTTTAAGTTACAAACACTTTACCAACTGAGAAAACAAAGTAACAATGAGAATTTGTCACTTTTTTACCTATAACTCAAAATCAATATTCCCGAAATCCAAATCAACAGGTCATATATTAATATTATCATATGAAAGGAGATTCGAAGGAGTCCCAGACCTAAGACCCTAAAGAGTGGTTCCCCTGCACATTTGAATAAAGAAGCCTAGTTCATTGTTAAAATGTTAGTGGTATTACTTACTTGCTCATTTTCGTTTTGTTTCTGCATCCTGCGCCACCTTCCCAATGTGCAGATTTCCCTCTGGTTGTCATGGAACCACAGCTGATGCACGGCTTATCATTTGTAAAAGGCTAAAATAAGTAAGAAAGGGGAAAGGATCAATTTGTAAATAATATGACACAATATGATACATTATTATGTTTTGATCAGTCCGCGTGTTGATAATATTGGATCCAAAACATAACAATGATAATATTGGATGCTGTACGCCCAAAAATGTATTGGTCTTGCTATGAGTTTTAAAATATTTTAGCTCATAGCTCTACCAATACATATTCAATCCAATTGAATACCAATATTATGTCCATGATTCCTGTGAGATATGGTCATAAACCTGCATTTTCAAAGTCATTGACAGAGCATAGATAATACACATTTGTCAACATGTTGTCGGCAAGCACAGTTTTGAGATAGAGGCCATTATATCTGGTGAAATTTAAAAAAAAATAATAGGAAAAAGTATGCTTCTTCAATTTATATCTTGCAATTGCGAAGTCTGATTACCTTCAACATGGTATCATTTCAAAGCTTAAAATGTGCTCTTTCAAGTCATACCAATAACTCAGAATTGACTAGGGCCTTCAACATGTCCGTTCTGATGTGACGAATCACATTTGACTGATCAATCACATTGTAACTAAAGTGGAACTGTAAGTCAGTTTAGTTTGTTTGTTTGAGTATGCTACAAGTAGTTAATTAATTAGGAGCAATAAATGGGCGAGTGAGGCTTTACACATATTTGTGCAGTACCGTACTCCGGGAGTGGGGGGGGGGGGGGGGGTGAAGGGGGAAATCGCCCCTTCCCTCCCCAATATTAGAGTCGTGTCGGTTGAGACTTGCCACTGTCGGTCGATATTGGCACTGTCAGTTGCGACTTGTATAGTTTGTTGTGATAGGCACTGTTGGTTGAGTTATGACTGTTGGTAAATTGAATGTTGAATGCCCGTTTTTTCATCGCGGTTTTGGTATAAACATATCACAACCCACCACCCTTCCCACCCCCAATTAGTTTGAAAATTCAATAAAAGAATGGGTCGGTCGGGTCCGTAGAACAGGGTTTTTCCCCTGGCGCTAAAAGGCTGTAAAACTACATGGCTCCTGAATACTGTAATCTGTGGGTACAGAAATAGGTGATACTTTTTGAAACAAATCCTAACCATAAAGCATAATCGCTTGCTATGGGGTCGTCCAAAATTATCGCCATTTTCACTTACGTACAGAGCGTACGTAACTTTTTACCCCCTCCCCCCCTCGAGTTACGTACGCAATAAATTGTGAAATTTTATTTTATTTTGTACTTTAAAAAATAAAATAAAAAATCCCGCCTCTATCTCAAGATCGCCATTTAAGTTACGTACGGTTGGGGTATATTTCGACCCCCTCCCCCCTCTTACGTACGCTTTGTACGTAACTGAAAATGGCGAAAATTATGGACGACCCCTTACCTGTTCCTTACAGCAGTGGCCACATATCATCCTGATGGCGTTCTTCATCTCGTGATCCGTCTCATTTTCATCGTGGCACTGATCGCACGGGTACGTCTTACCGCAGCACGGGAATCGCAACCAACGGAAGCTCTTTTTGTAGTGTGAGCATGCCCCTTTGTCCGGTAGGGGATTCCCTTCCTGGATGGCAGGGTTTTTGACTGGCTTCTTGTTTTGCTTGAGCGTGATCACGTGGGCATTAGTACTGTCTGTTGATCGATGAAATAAAGTTGAAAAGTTTCAGAAAAGATGATGACAAATGTGACAAGTCACTTCAAAAAAGAAATATGTTGTCAGCTAACATAGTTTTGAGATAGAGGCCAATATATTTGGTGAAATATAGAGAAAATAATAGGGACAAAATGTGCTTCTTCAATATCTTGTGATTACAGCGACCAAGTTTGAAATGTGCTCTTTCATTAGGGTGACAAGTGTGTGGGTGTATGGGGTGTGTGTGTGTGGGGAGGGGGGGGGGGAGTATTCTGATAGTGGGAAATGCCAACTTCCACTAAACTGGTTACACACTTATTAGACAACCCCAGCTTGTACTTGAATATTAATCAATCCTTTAAAAAACACACATGGACAAAACGGTTTCTTAACACTTTTATTGATTTTTATGACCCGGGCATGGGCAACAAAATGGTCAAGTTTTCCTACTCAATGCTCTAAAATTTTGAGCCAAATTAGTGTTTTTTTTGTCAAAATTCAGAACTTTTAGTGAAATTTGATACCAAAAATAGATTCTCTGACTCGTTTCCTTTCCAAAAATGTATACTTTTATGTACATCACATAAATAGTTCAAAGGTGACAGCGCTTGACAAATTTCATTTTTGATTAGGGTTAACACCACCCATATAAGGTGAAGTCATGGCCTCAAGGAAGCAAATAGACTATACAAATGTAGCAACAATTGTAATCTTTTGATTTCAAAAGACACTGAGAAATATTTCAGATGTTATGTATATATCTCCAACTTACCGACTGATTGAGAGGGTGCAAGTTTTTGGAATTTTGTGGAGTCAACTGAAATGGTCATCTTCTGGTGACAGCTTTCACAAAAGGTTGTCTTGGTTTGTCCATAGAGTAACTGAAAGTAGAAATATCACATTTATTCAACTGTCAGTGGATATTGGGAGAACTTGATGGGGGTGGGAGCAGGCTTTAACAATTTGGTCTTGGCTTTTACCCATACAGTTCTGTGAGAAGAAAGACGTAAACCATAATATGGATTCATTTGAGCGTGGATTTTAGGATTGAAGGAGGTGGGGAATACTAGCTTTCATAATTTGTAGTCTTGGTTTTCTAATACACGGACTATATGTAGACACCTTGTACTGTATTTCTAAAAACATCTCTCCACCCCCACCCCCCCCCCCCCCCCCCAGACCAATAAGTTTTCTTATTCCATGTATCTTTCCCAACACACACCCATCCCACCAACCCCACCTCCTGAAAAGTACAGAACAGTTCAGTCCAATGTTTTATCTGGTTTAGTGAAGATATAATTAATCTCAGCCAATTTACCATAGATATTCAACACCATAACACCCCTACTACATGTATATTGTTCCTAATTTTGGTTTATAATGGTTAACAAATCAATTATTCATATGTACAAATGTTATATGCCTACCTGCATTTTCATCTCTTTTGGGCAATTAAAACAGCCTGCAGTAAACTCACATTCCACCAGTACCAGATCAAATGGGACACATCCTTCAAGATCTAAGAAGCCCACGACTGACGAGAACTTGTGCACGAGACTCTGACGGAACATTATCTGCTGACGGTGCTGACATTTCGTACACGCAACGAGATTAGCTCGCCTGCAAGGTGTGGTGATCTCGCAGCGATTCTTGCAACGTGAACACTGGATGCTTATGCAGAGTGTCTGGCATATCAAAGTGCCGATGCCCTCGATGAGTTGCAGTCCGCGGAAGAGCACCTCGGTTCCGCGACGATTTGTGTCGGGTGACTCAAAGTTTGACACGGTCTTTAGAGTGTTTGCACCCGATGTAGGGGGAGAAGATGATTCTGTTTTACCATCATCATGATCCTCTGCAGTTTCATCTGTGGTCTTAGAATCATTTTCAGACGGTTCATTGGGCACTTCAAAACGCTTTTCCTCCTGTGGTTTGTCAATCGTCTGGAAGGCGACAAACTCAAAGCCTGCTGTCTTGGCATCAATTTGTCTCTTGAACTGAATTAAGAATGATAAAAGATAAAACATACTGATGTGTATACACATTTGGATCATAGTGACTAATTTAAAACCTTCCAATATAATCACCCCTTTCAAATCCATTAGACAAACCAAAATCCTTTCTTTAATCTTCAATCTGTAATAAGGTCGAGTAAAAACAACTTCTAGATACATACTCCCATTCTTACTCACATTCCCAGTGCGTTTAATGGTGCATTTCATTACTTTTTATATCCTTATACTTATGCAATTCTATCAATAGAAAGCAGGCATTTCTGCTCTGTTTGGTCCTTTTATGAATGATTAAAAATCCATTAGAAATATAAATTCAAGATATTTGTGAGATAGGCTTTTACGATGGGTATTCATAATATACATGTGTAACAGGTTCGCCATCGGACAGTTCTAAACTTGTCCAACGGCAAACCTGTTAAACTATTAACACATATATTCCAGATATTGAAAGGTTTTATACCTTTCTAGCAGCATGCGTAAATAAAGTCTCCAGTTTTCTATCCAGCCATCTCAGAAACGGTCTGAAGATCAGGTCCACTTTCCCAGCTACCTGATTGGTTCCATGCTTGGCAGACACCCATTCCTGCATTTCTGGTACCATGGCACTGCAAAGACAATAATGAAATAAGTAAAATATTCATGCATGGGTTACAACTCTTAATTTCTAGTACTTTTCTTTTGAAATTGGTTTTTATTTAATTCTCTATCAACACTGACTACTTGAAAACAATATTGTTTGTCTAAGTCAAGAGATTTTGAATTAACAATGTTATATATTCACAAGAAAAAGAAATAGAACAACAAAACAAAATAATAACTTAACTTTTGGGGACAGAGACATTTTAGGGTTTAAATTGTACACATGAATCCCAGTATCCAATCTTGCAAAGATTCTTGCAGGTAGAGTTACTAGAATCCAGGGCCAGAAAAAATGTGAATTTTCCGGGAAACTATCTTTAAAAATGTTTCTTTGTGGAGAAAATTTTTCTTCAATTTCTATGTATTTCTTAATTTTGATACCTAAAATTCCCCTCCTAAGCTAAAAATGTCCAGGGAACCACCAGGTTCTTGAGTTCACCATTTTTTTTCGTGAGTTCACCATTTTAAAAGGGAGACGAATCCTCTTGGCAAGAATCTAAATTGGATGATGTTCATAGCCTTTGATACAAACCTACTGGGTGTTGCATACAGATATTTAATAAAGTAATAGCACTGCAAAAATGATACTCAATTATACAGCCATATTCCCTGTTTCGCAAAAGATAAATGGATATACTATAGGTCTTAGATAATAATTGAGTGTATATGTATCGTGATACTTACTCTAACACAGTATTAGGCAGAACTTGGTCCTCAGGCATATCAACTATGAATGGCACGACTGGATATGATTCAGGGAATGATACCCAAATCTCAAAATCTCTTACTTCAAAAGGCTGCAATGATAAAACAATGGTACATAATTAGCAATGTAACTTGGAAGATCTCATACACTGGCAGTAGGCTTTTTTGACTTTGACAAAATATGCTATGTCTTCCCATGATCCTTATCCTATTAAGCAAAGATGGCGGAAAGTCTGTCTCAAGGTAAAATAGCGCATGCAAGTGCGAGTAAAGCAATTTAGCAAACAATGAAATGATGATAGTTAAGACATCAAGATAAATCTTGAAACTCTACCTTTTTTGCCATATTGAAATAAAATGGCACAATCTTAAATGCAGGCTTACATGTACATGTAGGTTGTCGTTTTTAATACTAGTAATAGTAAAACCCTCAGATGTTCCCGAGAAGGTGAGGAGGAAGAACTTTTTGAATGACCATCTTAATAATATGGATAGTGGAAACCCCAACCTACCCAGTCTGGATCAGTTGGATTCACAGTTATCCTGTAAGTTTCAGGATGCTCGTCCTTCTCTAGCTGGGCATCAGGAAACCTCTTCTTGAGTTGAGCGAGTTCTGTCTGCCTCAATTCTTTCGCCTTATCTTCTGTGATGTCTGCAATCTTCAGGCTGGTTGGAATAACGCTTGGCCTTTGTACAGGATCTCTGGATGATTCCACAGGATTGTTGGCTGATTGAACAGGTGCTTTGGAAGATTCTGGTTTGGTGGATGCATCTCCATTGGGGTCTTTATTCAATGCCTTTGGATGTCTGAATTGACAGGCTTCTCCTTTCTTGCAACGGCCAGCTTTGAAGAAACGGCACACTCTGACCGGCTTCTTGCTTTCTGTCGTCACATCTTTCTTCAGCTGTTTCTCTTCTTGTTCCTTAGATGACACCTGTTCTTCCACTCCATCTCCATCTTGCTCTGGTGAAACATCTGTGCTGGAAGAGTTGTTATCTGCTGGTTTTTCATGGAGGAACCGACACCGATCCCCTCCCCAACATTTTCCTTTCTTTGCATAGTACCGGCAGATAACTTCTTTCTTTTTTTGACGCTTATTTACTTTATTAGTTGATGACTTTTGTGTCCTGTCAGATTCAGAAACTTTGTTGTTAGCAGGTGGAGCTTCAGAATTGTCTGTGACAGACTCTGACGAAGGAGTATCGTTGGGATTTACTATAACAGCTATCTCATCATTCTGATCATTCTTCTCTGCTAGATGAGTAGAGCTGGTGTCGTGAGAAAATTTGCAATGATCACCTTCCCTGGGAAAACAAATAAAGATACATGACCATGAATTAGAACCACTGCATTGTACATGTACATTGGCAAATTTGGATATTAATCTTAAATAATGTTCATGTTTTAAAATATTTTTTTTCTTCATAATTCTCAGGTTTGAAGACATGTATTGATTTATTACTATATTAGGTTAATTGACTGCCAGACAGTTCTATTCAACTTGCTTCAATCTCATATTTCTTGGATCATTGATGTTGTATAATATGACGCATTATTGTTTTCAATAGATAGATGTTTGGGAACCTAGCACCTTCAAATTGAGCACTATATATTTCTTGGAACTGTAAAACCACTTTATTTCGTGAGGGATTTAATTTTGCGAGGCGCGTGGATTCGCAAAATGAAATACTCACGAAACTGCTAGGCATGTTCATAAAATGTTGAAAATAAATTTATCTCTTTGAAAATGGATTACATGGAAACAAAGTACTTTACAATAAAAATTATGGTTCAACCTTGTCTGCAGGCTGAATAATAAAAAAGTTATAACCAAAAGCAGTCATGCAAATTTTAAACCATTTTAGGTAAAAAAGGGTTTACTTTCATGATGTCCAGTTGCTTGTGTGGGGTTATTTAGACATCAGTGAATACATCCTAGCCACATCGTACTACATCGCTGGATTTAAAAGAGGTAAACATGGAGTTTTCTACATATTTTGCTCAACTTTTTTCCAAAAAAATGTCGCCCTCTATAGTCAATGATATGAACATCCCTACCACCTGCATGTCTGGGACTTTTAAAGAACGACCCATACACTTACACAATGAGTAATACAAATGGTAGGGTATTCTAAAGCTTATTACCCCCCTTGCTTCAACAACCACAGTCAAGTCTATGCACTCCATCCCACCCCAGAATCCCACAACTGGCACCAAATGGTGAATCAAAATGAAATATGGATGAGAGCTTTATTCCTGGTTGTTGCCAATGAGATAGGTTTTCTCAATACATGTAGTTGCACACACACTGAGAAGATAGCATTTAAAAAATGGTCAATCCTACTTTACTTTAGATCTCTTTTCAGATGAGGATATCAATCCTATCAGGTGGCCAAATTCGGCCCCTGATAAAGTGGGCAAACATGGCCACCAAGACAAAATGCGTAATAAATTCACTATTTTTCATGTTTTAAACCCAAAATAATTGTTCCAATGGAATAAAAATCTGCTGGGGAAAGGTTTAAGTTTGATTTCCTGTTTGAATTAAGCAAATTATGATGTTTGTTGAAGAGATGAAGGGCAGTTGGTGATTTTGGTGTTGGGAAGCTTGATATCTCCCAGCACTATATCTGGGGGAGCTCACTAGCCAAAATGATGTCATAGGTACTTGTAGCCAATTAAATACAAGGGGTGTGTGAGGGGTGTGTCCGAGACATCCACTCAGCATCAAGCAAAAGTTTTGTCTATTGTAAAAAAGTTTTAGTAGTGATGGGCACAACGGTACCATAATGATTTTTGTGATAGAAATAGGTGGAGTGTATACTCTCATCCCTATTGAATTGTGTATGAATATTGATGTATATCAAGGGGAGTATGTGGCCAATGATATGCTGGGTTTCATGACAACCAGTTATGCATGGGTTAGGGACAACCAATCAGCTTTGAGAAAAAAAGTTTGTGGATATCCTAAAATAGTGATGGGCTAACTTTTATTTGTTCTCTCTCTCTTTTTCTTTCTTTTTCTTTCTTACCTTGATTTTTTCAAAAAATCGAGGTTCTGTATCTGTGCCGTTTCTTTCTTCTTCATCTTCATCTTCATCCTCTTCTTTCCTCAAACCCACCTACAAAATGCATCTCCTCCTACAGTTTACATGCTACAATCACCAGACTTGGTCAGTAGGACCAGACCTTCATATAGGGTGTTCACGGTTTGGGGTCAAAGGTCACACAGAGGTCACTAGGGGTCAAAAGGTGATTTTCACTTAAAACTCATTTCCAATTTAGTGAAATGACCTACGATCTTCAAAATTGGTCCACATATTCCTTTTGACCGTACGCATATATAAAAGATCGGTTTTTAAAATTAAAAATCATTTGGGGTCACTAGGGGTCAAAATGTAAATTTTCAATTCGATCACTTAAAATGCATCTTGTCTCAGAGGAAATGACACATGATCTTCATAATTAATCAAAAGATTCCTTGGGTCCGTGCACATATATGGTGTTCAGCGATTAAAAGTGACATGTCATACGGGGTCACTAGGGGTCATTGAACTTTACAGGGGTAAAAGTTAAGACATGCTCCGATTTGAACCGGGTTTGTTGCATCTTGTTTGGATTGATAAGCCATGAAAATAAGTTAATAATATTGACCAGGTCAAAGGTCAAACAGGGGTCACCAGGGGTCATTGAACTTTACAGGGGTAAAAGTTAAGACATGCTCCCATTTGGACCGGGTTTGTTGCATCTTGTTTGAATTGATGAGCCAAGAAAATAAGTCAATCATATTGACCAGGTCAAAGGTCAAGAAGGGGTCACCAGGGGTCATTGAACTTTACAGGGGTAAAAGTTAAGACATGCTCCGATTTGGACCGAGTTTGTTGCATCTTGTTTGAATTGATGAGCCAAGAAAAAAAGTTAACCATATTGACCAGGTCAAAGGTCAAGAAGGGTTCAATAGGGGTCATTGAACTTTACAAAGGTAAAAGTTAAGACATGCTTCGATTTGGACCGAATTTGTTGCATCTTGTTTGGTTTGATGAGCCAAGAAAATAAGTCAATCATATTGACCAGGTCAACGGTCAAGAAGGGGTCACTAGGGGTCATTGAACTTTACAGGGGTAAAAGTTAAGGCATGATCCGATTTGGACCGGATTTCTTGCATCTTGTTGGATTAATGAGCCAAGAAAATAAGGCCATCATTTTAATCAGGTCAAAGGACAAGAAGGGGTCACTAGGGATCATTTTTTCATAAAAAAATCAAGGTAGCCTGGTCTTAGACCGGAGCAAGATCTAGTTTTTCTTTCTTTTTGGGATTTTTGAAGAATTATTTAGATATATTTATTGTCATGAGTGTGGATTAGTTTTTTTGGGGTGTTTTTGTGTTGATATATTTTTGTTTTGGGTGTGATTATGTTGTTTTAATGGCTTTTTTAAAGGTATTTTATTGTTGTTTTCTTGTTCAGTTTGTGGTTTTTTTAGTTTTGTCTATATTAACTTTATTTATTTATTCATTAATTTATTTATGTATTTACTGTTTGGTGACTTATTTTTTTAAACATTTATTTGTTTATTTATCAATGTTTTTTCTTTTCTTTTATTGTTTTAAGTGTTATGGGGGGTGGGGTCTTGTGAGTATTCTAGTAGATTTGGGGACAATCTTGTACTTCTTGGCTTGTTTGTTTCTTTTTGTTGTTTCTTTTTCTTTGTTTTTCTTTCGTTTTTCTTGGGGTGGTCTGTGGGGATTGTCTTTTTATTCAGGTGTGGGTGAGCTGTTTGTTTTTATCGGGTAGGGGGTATTGTCTTTATCCGGGGGGGGGGGGGGGGGGGGGGGTCTTTTTCTGGATAATGGGTGCTGGGAAAAATCAAAAATCCTTATTTTATTCTAGGTAGTTGTTTTTTCTCAAGGGGGGGGGGGGGGGTATTGTATTTGCTTTTTATTGATATCATTTTCTGGATATTAGATGCAGGGAAACAGCTTCTAATATGATTAATTTCATAACTTGTGGAGGGGATGTTTGTTTGGTGGTGGCTGATGTATGTAATTAGGATTATTGCTCTTTTTGTGTTCAAATTGGTCTTTATTAGCTACAAGAAAATGTCTTCCTTAGCTTTTTGTTATGAACCAACATTATGTCACCTACATGTACGCAGGGATAGCGCTACTGGGGGTTCTTGCGCGTTTAGCGCATATTTTTTCATTTTGGCGCAATAAATTAGCCGAAAATCCAAAATAACTTCTTATTTTTCAAACTTTTGTGGGGGTCAGGGTTCTAAAAACCCCTAATTTAAAAACCTAGTGCTACCCCTGACATGTAGTATACATACCCTTTGATGGTAGAGTAAAATGAGAGCGGAACAGAATCTGCACCCCACTTATTTCTCTGCTGGAATTCCTTGACCATGCCTACACCAATCATGTTTGAAGCCAAATTTGCCATACTGAGATGTAAATGCTTTATATTTGAATCTAGTAAAATAATGTGATGGTAGAAGATGTTGGATCAGTGTGTGCAGATTGGAGCATCGATGTGTAGTGTATGATGGCAGGTTATCAACTGACTGGCCATGTGGCATATTTGTGTAACTATTGGGCAATCTTGCCTAATCCCATACACCTGGCATGGTTGCTTTTATTATGCAAATTATAATTCAATGCATGAGCTTTTACCAGGTATCTTGTTTACTAGTTCAGTTCACCTGTATTTCAAAGTTGCTATTGTTCATATGAATGTCCATTGAATATACCTTTCTTGAATCAAAGGCGTGGTCATCTGTACATGTACTAGTATGTTTGTATGATGCAATATATAGCTAGTGGCCTTGATCAGCTGGGTCATAACAGGACTAGCCACACTATTTACTCAGCTGATAGTGTATTCAAACCATGGCAAAAACTAAGCGTGTAGCACCTAGGCATAACTTGAGTAGCAATGCAGGAAGGGGCAAGGTAGGCCAACCAGCCCAGCCTCATTCTAAACGACAATGTTCATGTAAAATTCATGAATACACTTTGAGGCTTTTATATTTTTCTCTGACATTACAAAATCCAAGTGAATCCAAGTATTTATGTTTAGAATTTGTTGCTGTTGTAACAGCATAATAACATGCTTTTTTGTACATGTATGCAAGTCCCATTTCTATCAAATTAAAATAAACTTTCAATGAAATATCTTGATTTTTGGAGGCCCAAAATGACTGACATTTAATTAATTTTCCAACAAAACATAAAATACTTTTTGGACGTTTCACAAAATGTTTAGGTATTGAGGATTTCCGTTTTGTTAATGTTAGGGCACTTTCAATGAAAGTTTGAAAATTATATTACAAACATTACAAATATTTTGGCCAAAAATGACTGAAATTGCATCATTTTTCTGGTAAAATGCAACCCAATTTTTTTCAAGCGACACTAAATATTTTGGTATAGAGTTCAGATATCGATATAGGAAGGATAGAAGATGCCATTTTGTGTGTGAGAGCGCTACTTTTGGATTAACTGTAAATACAGGAAAAATGTGTATTTGCCACAAAATGACTGAAATTTCATCATTTTTCTGGCAAAACGCAACCAAGAATTTTTTTGAAGCGACACGAAATATTTAGGTATTGAGTTAAACAATTGATATATGAAAGGTAGAACATGCCATTTTTTGTGTGGAAGCGCTAACTTTGGATTAACTGTAGATACTGGCAAATATGCCCACTTAGCGGGCAAGTTTGCCAGTACACTGGCAAACTTGCCAGGGCTGGGGAATTCGGCCACCTGCTAGGAATGATATACTCTACAGAATTAACCTCTTACACTTTACAGATACATACTTCATCACATTCATAATGAATTGATCTGAACTTACGTTAGTCTACCACTCATGAAATATACGATTTATTTCATCATTGGATTTTAGAGTAAACCAAGGGCAAGGATTGACTAAAATTGACTATACTAAAAAAAAAAAGAGTACAATTCATTTATTTTATTGCCACCACCTACCTGCATTTTCCGTTTCTCTTGAAAAATCTGCACTGACGAGTTACAACTGGTGCATCTGACATTTGGGTTGTTCCTGTAGATTCACTCGGGGATTCACAAGAAAACATAGACTGCAAGCGAATGGCAGAAATCTGGCAGCTAAGCTGACAAAACAGTGTAGCTTCTTTCGAAAAGACTTTTCTAAGAAGGCTGAAAGCTTCGACTTTTTTTGATGGATGGGATTGGCCCTGTACTAGGTTGTTTCTCTGTCAAAATCAGACCCCTGAGTGGGTTGTTGTAGTTATTTGAAAGGCACTTGTATTTATACCGTATTCGAAGTTATTTGTGTACCTATTATCAGACTTATCTTGATTGATAACGATATTGCGATTTCTCTATGGTTGTGCAATGGGATGATACATAAGTACTGTGAAAATCAACAACACAAGTTTGCCCTGCAACACCTACTTTATTCATCCATCAGGGCATAGGTCAAGAAATAAGATCCACCTTATTAACACTAATTTACAATTACAAAACAAGAATAAGTTACAAAAGTAAAAGAAAATAATCTTAAACAATTATATTGATATGTTTTATTAATTTCATTGCACTATTAATAACTATTTTACTATTTTATCGAAGAGCGGATTGATTTGAAGTTTGACAGATTGTGAAGTATCCAAGATGGCTGCGCCCTGTGCCCTTGTTGTCAGCTGCTGTTCCGCAGTAAAATCTGAGGATCTATTAAAACGTAGGCTAAGTAAATCATGAAATGTACTTGGTACAGTTCATGTGTCTAGATCATATATCAGTTAGTTAATTTTGTACCGTAGCTGTAAGTTATGCTTTGAGAGATAGGCATCATGTAAATTTTATAAAAGTAAGCTTATTAATATTTAATTTAGGCCCCTTTTAATAAAAAAATATTATTAATATTATACTAGTTATAAATAAATAAGGTTACATCAATCATGTTCATGTACATTCAATTACATGTTAAATATTTTCAATAACAATGTCAATGTGTCACAATAGTACAGAAAACCCATACGTTGGTGTTTGTTTTGTTCAGTGGCGTAAGGGATGTTCATATCATTGACTATAGAGGGCGACATATTTGACCAAAATATGTAGAAAACTCATGTTTACCTCTTTTAAATTCAGCGGAAAAGTACGAAACTGCTGGGATGTATTCACTGATGTATAAATAACCCCACACAAGCAACTAGACATCATGAAAGTAAACCCTTAATTTACCTAAAAAAATGGTTTTAAAATGTGCATGACTTAAACTACTTTTGGTTATAACTTTTTTATTATTCAGCCTGCAGACAAGGTTGAACCATCATTTTTTATTGTAAAGTACTTTGTTTCCATGTATTCCATTTTCAAAGAGATAATTTTATTTTCAAAATTTTATGAACATCATGCCTACCCTAGTACAGGAAACCCATACGTTTTTTTGTTTGTTTTTTTCCCCTACCAACGTATGGGGAAATTGTATTGCTAAAAACTGTCAATTTGATTTGCTATACAAAGTGAATGGTGAGGAACTCGAATGATTGGTGGGGGAATTACAGTTAAACTGCATTCCCGTTGATTTTCATACTAGCTACGCACCTTCATAAAGTCCTCATCTTTCTTTCCAACCACTTTTTAAAACATGAAAATGCTAAATTATTCCATATTTAATCGTAATTCTCCGCCGTGTAAACGCAATGGCAGAATTTATTTTAGACATTTCGCGAGTATCGCGGTCCAGATTAGTCTCATCCCCCATCGCAAAATAACAAACGTCTATATGTCTATATGGGTCATTCCACAGTAAACCAACACCGCGGGTATCTTGGTAAATTCATGATTGTTTTGTGGAAACTATCACTTGCTTGTAACTTTTACATGCAGTAGATAAGGGCAAGGAGAGATAGTTCTGAAATGTTCAGCCTAATAGCATGTTTCGTTTTTATTTTATAACCATTCATGTGCCAAAAAAGACCAAATTTGGGTCTCGTTATCCTGACACGACACAAAAAATTTAAAAAAAAACGATTATAATCATCACTTTCAAGAAAACTGAATGATAAACCCAGTAAAATGATTATAGTACAAAAACAAATGGTCAGCACCCATCAAAACCATAGAAAGAATTAATGTTAGTTTATTTGTAAAGCTACTACAGCCTTTCTTCATTTTTGCAATAACGGTCGAGCATGTATGTCAAACATTTTCCAAAACTTGCAGATCACCCCCTGTATTAATGCTGATATTGCACAATGTTCCAATTACCTACACATAGTCAATGTCAAAAGAGTTAGGTACTCTGATATTTTTAGGAATTAAGCGTGTCAACTTTTTCAATTACAGCCTTTGGAATGTATCAGTCCAAAATGTATGGTATGTCAATGTTTGACCATCATATATTTTCTAAATTATACATGTTATAGGTACCAGCTAGTATTGAAAATGGTTTGTAGTGAAGAAACTAGTGTATAAATTATTTCTTGAAAGTGACATTATAAAATATTTCAGTTTCACCACTGAAATTTATGTATGTCAGTTTAATGTCACATTATAACGGTCAAACATTGACATACAGGGGTAAACTAAAATGCATGTTACAGTTCAGGTAATTATCAGTCAGTGATGAAAATGGTTTTAAAAAAAGAACTCAATAGAATCCATATGATAAAATAATTTAAAAAGTGTACATATGTAACATTTTGAGTCTCAGCCTTGAAATGGTAAATAACGGTCGAACACTGTGAAAACAGGTATGTCAATGTTTGACCGTTATATTTCCCATAGACTTGCTGTAGGCCAATTTTAAAAGTTCCAGATAGAGAGTTGAAATTTACCCAACTATCTCTTTATCACAAGTGAAAAGGAATGCTCAATGTTAAAATTATGAAATCAAAGAATTTTTTGCTCTATTTGTGTTTGAATATTTTGACATTTTTCAGGATTTGGTGTTGGTTTACTGTGGAATTGCCCATATACGCTACGCACACCACTTACGAACTAACGAAAATATTAAAAAAGACTATTTATTAATTAAACATGGCGCCGATTTCGATAAACACCGCTAGTGCCGTTAAGTGAATGGGCTTAGAATTTCACCTTAAATTTCAAGGGAATAGTGCATTTGTACAAAATGTTAAGCGAATGGCAAGATAGATGAGAAAGAGTAGATAAGAACAAGCACAAAGAAGTGTTTTTTTGAGCTCTGGTAAGCGATACAGAAATTACCACAAAAATCATATTTAGAAGGAGTCATACTTAGGATGGGGACAGATAGTGAAACATGCAAAATACCCTATGATGAATAATACCAACTGATGACAAATATCACTAAGTATGATTTGTTGTACTAGCAGCCCCCCCCCCCACCCCCACTTGGAACCCTTCCCCCCCCCCCCCCCCCCCCCCCCCCCCCCCCCCCCCCCGCTTGCCCCCTCCCAAATGAAAAAAAAATTCACGCGCTACGCGCGCATGTCTTCCCAAAATGCAATATTCTATCCATGTACAAGCTTGCTTAGAGTCGAAATGTAGCTCAATCGTGCAAAAAGTAGGTGTAAAGTTAGTCTCGATAGATACCAAATCTATGATTTGGGTATCGGCTCAATGCATAATGTTGAAGGGAACCGTTTTAGACAAAAAAATTAGTCCCCTGAAAATCCTCCGTTTTTATGTCCCACTCACCTCTTTGGAGAATCAAAGTTGTCCTTGAATGTTCACTATTTAGTCATGGCATTGCTCTGAAATTAAGAGCTAGCAAAAGTGTTCAGAAAAGTCGCATTGGAATTTTTTTTAATAGGACTAGCAAGTAAAACAGGGTATAAAACACAAAATCACCTTTTTGTCGGCCATTTTGAACAAAACAACAACACAAGGTCAATTACTCAATTAGGTTTTTATTTTTCAGTGCAAGGCAACCGGATTGAATTTCATCCAAATAATAGATACATATTGGTCAAGAGCCAGGTGAACACTAAATTTTAAGTTAAACATGTCCGTTATGTCCGTAAAAACAGAATTTAGACATTAATTATTTATGTAAATTAGTCACATGGTAGCTCACTTTTAGAGGGTCACGGTTCAAGTCACAGTTCTGGTTCCACTTTACAGAGTTGCTTGAACATGTACCCATATCATGGATATGGGTACTGCATGGACTAGTGTAAAGTCAACAAATTTCGCGCGCTACGCGCGCATTTCTTGACACTGGAATTGAGCCCACCCATTAGGAGCCCCCATTTCAAGTCACTGCCCCTTCTTGCCCCCCAAATGAAAAAGTCTAGTTACGCCACTGGTTTTTTTTTTTTTTTTTTCCACCCACCAACAAACGTATGGGGAAATTGTATTGCTAGATAAGAAATTACCAATTCTCGCTACCCACAGGGTCCCCACACAGCACATGGCGAACTCATCAAATGATATCTAGTCTCCCCTGTTTAAAACAACTCGTAGTGATACCTCTTTTAATAATAATACATAGAAGCCCTGTGACAGTATCCCCTCAAGTTTAGTTTCGATAAACATTACGTAAATTACCCCCTAAAAAATTGAATTTAGATGGAGTCATACATGTACTTGTACATGTACTTGGAAATGGGACATACATGTATGAGATATTAAAACATATAAAATACCCTATGATGAATAATACCAACTGATGACAAATTACTTTAAATAAGTATGACTTGTTGTTGTCAGTCACAATACAATGTCGAATGATCATGAATATGATGTGGTCGTTGTGGTTGTCTGACAAAAAGTGAGACATAATTGGTGGCAGATGTGGGATTTATCATGCATTTGACTTGCAGGACTTACAGTCACCTTGGTGGCTGAAAGGCTATTAGTCGGGTATGTACAGGGGGTTTCCGTGCACCCCCACAGGACTAAACCTAAGGACAGGGAAAATGCTCAAAAGCGCAAAAGCACTAAAAAAAGCACCTTTTGCCCAAAATAGCACTTTTTGCTCAAAAAGCACTTTTTATCACACAGCATTTTTTTCTTCAAAATTGTCTAAATATTTAACAAATAATGTCCATCTACCTAAAAATCAACAAGTTACATAACTGTGGAAGTGTTTATTCTACACTTAGATTAGTTTGAATGTAGTTTTGAATGAAAAATGATGGTTTTGACAACGAAAAAAGAAATACGTCAACATGGAAACATGGAATATAATCGCTTTTGGATTTATTTTTAACGCATATGGCATAATTTTGGTGAATAAAAGCACTTTTTACTAAAAAAAAGCACCTTTTACCTAAAAAAGCACCTTTTGCTCCAAAAAGCACTTTTTCCAAAATCAAGCAGCACTTTTAGTGCTTTTAAAAAGCGCAAAATCCCTGTCCCTAACTAAACCAAACCAACTTTTTAGGTGTCTTTTAGGGTCCTTAAACACAATTTAGATGTTAACATTGAAAAAAATGGGATGCTCTCCAGATATCCAAAATGGCCGCCAAAACTGGTCAAATCTCATAAAATGACATAGCAATTAAATTGTATGGTGAAAGTATAGTTTTAATAGTGGGATGTATGTAGTAGACCACTAGACACTCATATCCAGACATTTTACTTTGTTAACACGCCTAAATCCAAAATGGCCGCCAAAAATGGCCGCCAAAAATGGTAAAATTTTATGTATTGGCATATATAAACTAACATGTATGATCAGTGTATAGTTTTAACAATGGGATGCATCGGTTAGACCACTAGAAACTCATATCTAGTAATTTTACTTTGTTAACATACTTTAAAACCAAAATGGCCGCCATATTAATGGCTAAAATTGGTCAAAATTTCATAAAATAGCATAATATCAGCTGAAATGTATGATGAAATTATAATTTTAACGATGGGATGTATGTGTTAGACCACTAGTAACTCATATCCAGTAATTTGCTTTGTTAACATAGTCCAAAATCCATATGGCCCCCAAAATGGTTCCCGAAGTTGCTGCAATAATTGTCAAATTCCATAAAATGGGATAATATCAACCTAAATGTATGATAAAAATATAGTTTTAAGGATGGGATGTATGTATTAGACCATAAGTAACTCATATCTAGTATTTTTGCTTTGTTAACATACTTAAATATCCACAATGGCCCCCCAAAATGGGTCCCAAAATGACTGAACAAATTGTTTGAATTCCATAAAATGGGATAATATCAACCAAAATATATAATGCAAGTATAGTTTAACTAATTAAATAATCATGATAATAGACAACTAGTAACTCATATCCAGTATATTTGCATTGCAATAACATACTTTAAAACCCAAGATGGCCACCAAAATTGCCGCTGTAAATGTAAAAATAGTCTACATGAGTGTATGATAGTCCTCAATAGATATTGTCAGAGTGTATATTACATCAAATTCACCAAATAGTATGTTCTAAACTGCTAAGCTATTGCTTTTAGAAATAAGGCCAACCTCTATGACAATTTTGATTCAGTATCACTTTCCAAAATGGCTGCCAGAATGCTTTCCCATTAGATAATAATAATAATAATAATAACACACACTTATAGAGCGCTTTACTTTAGTGAGATCTAAACTCAAAGCGCTGTACAACATATAAAAACAAGATTAAAGCAAAAATACAACAATGATCATAAAACTACAGAGATAAACATACACAGAGTCAAATGCATATTTAAACAAGAGATATGAATGTGTATGACATGAAAAATGCATTATGAATGAAATGAAAGATCATGAACAAAAACACATCAATTAGATTTCCAAGTTAAATAAGTAGGTCATAAGTCGCGACTTGAACTCCTGAACTGAACCTGCCTGACGTATGTCCATTGGGAGAGTGTTCCATAATTTAGGGCCCGCGATGGAGAAAGCTCTATCACCGAAAGACTTCATTTTGCTTTTTGGAACAACAAGAAACTCACGGGAGCCAGAGCGAAGGTTAGCCGTGGGAATATAAGGTTTCAGCAATTCAGACACATAACTTGGACCAGCATTGTTAAGTGATTTATACACAATGAGCAGGAGCTTGAACACGATTCTTTTCTTAATAGGAAGCCAGTGGAGATCTCTGATGACGTGACTTATATGGTCACGTTTCTTTGTGCCTGTAACTAATCTTGCCGCTGAGTTTTGAACACGTTGTAATTTAGAGATAAGTTTATCAGGAAGTCCGTACAAAAGGCAGTTACAGTAATCTAATCTGGATGAGACAAACGCGTGCACAAGTTTCTCCGTTGACCCTCGATCAAGGTACTTTCTGATCTGTCCAATGGCGCGTAAAGCAAACGAGGCTGATTGACACAGTTTATTCACATGTGCAGTCATTGACAGATGTTGGTCAAAGATGTGACGGAAATATGGGACTATCACCGATAGTTACAGGGTTGATGGGCACAGTTGGCGTGAAACGAGAGGTAATATGTATAACCTCAGTCTTACTGTCGTTCAGCTTTAACTTATTTGCAGTCATCCATCCTTTGACATCAGCGATGCAGCGCTCCAGACGAGAAATTGCTTCCTCTCTTTCATCAGGATGAAAAGTAACATACAATTGCGTGTCATCCGCGTAAGATAGAACATCGATGTCATGGCTAGAAATTACGTCTTCAACTGGAGCACTGTACATGGTAAATTTGGAGGGACCAATCACAGACCCTTGGGGTACACCATATATCAATTTATGCGTTCGTGAAAGATTGGATCTAACTGCAACAGACTGCACTCGATTAGAGAGATAGGATTTTTAAATCCACTTAAAACCACTTTAACGCAGTACCATCAACACCATATCTAGTTTGCATCCGTTCAAGAAGCATTTTGTGGTCTATCGTATCAAATGCAGCCGATAAATCCAACAGAACAAGAACAGCGTCTTTCTGTTGAGGGTATTGGTATTACATATTATGGTCATTTACAATACAAAACAATTGTTTTAGGGTATTTAACATCAACTTATCCATTCTGGCAGCCTTTTTGGAAAGTGATACTGAATCAAAATTGTCACAGAGGTGGGCCTTATTTCTAAAAGCAATAGCTTAGCAGTTTAGAACATACTATTTGGTGAATTTGATGTAATATCACTCTTACAAGATCTATTTTGAATTATCATACAATCATTTACAGCGGTAATTGTGGTGGCCATCTTGGTTTTAAAGTATGTTATTCAATGCAAATATACTGGATATGAGTTACTATAGTAGTTGTTTATTACATACCCCTCAATATTAAAACTATAATTTCATCATATATTTTGGTTGATATTATCTCATTTTATGGAATTCCAACAATTTGTCATTTTGGGACCCATTTTTGGATTTTTAAGTATGTTAACAAATAAAAAAAATACTAGATATGAGTTACTAGTGGTCTAATACATACATCCCATCCTTAAAACTATATTTTCATCATACATTTCGGTTGATATTATCCTATTTTATGGAATTTTGACCACTTTGACCAATTTTGGCCATTAATTTGGCTGCCATTTTGGTTTTAAAGTATGTTAACAAAGTAAAAAGACTAGATATGAGTTACTAGTGGTCTAATACATACATCCCATCCTTAAAACTATATTTTCATCATACATTTAGGTTGATATTATCCTATTTTATGGAATTTGACAATTATTGCAGCCACTTCGGGAACCATTTTGGGAACCATTTGGGGGGCCATTTTGGATTTTGAACAGTATTAACAAAGCTAAAATAATGGATATGAGTAACTAGTGGTCTAATACATATATACCATCATTAAAACTATATTTATATCGTACATGTAGGTTAGGGGGGTTTGGTTGATATTATCCCATTTTATGGAATTTGACAATTATTGCAGCCACTTCGGGAACCATTTTGGGAACCATTTTGGGGGCCATTTTGGATTTTGAACTGTGTTAACAAAGCAAAAATACTGGATATGAGTTACTAGTGGTCTAACACATACATCCCATCGTTAAAATCATATTTTCATCTTACATTTCGGTTGATATTATCCTATTTTATGGAATTTTGACCACTTTTGACCAATTTTGGCCATTAATTTGGCGGCCATTTTGGTTTTAAAGTATTTTAACAAAGTAAAATTACTAGATATGAGTTTCTAGTGGTCTAACACATACATCCCATTGTTAAAACTATACTCTGATCATACATGTTGGTTTATATATGCCAATATATGAAATTTTACTATATTTGGCGGCCATTTTGGAGGCCATCTTTGATTTAGGCGTGTTAACAAAGCAAAATGTCTGGATATGAGTGTCTAGTGGTCTACTACATATATCCCACTATTAAAACTATACTTTCACCATACAATTTAATTGCTATATGTCATTTTATGAGATTTGACCAGTTTTGGCGGCCATTTTGGACGCCATCTTGGATATCTGGAGAGCATCCCATTTTTTCAATGTTAACATCTAAAATGTGTTTAAGGACCCTAAAAGACACTTAAAAAAGTTGGTTTGGTTTAGTCCTGTGGGGGGTGCACGGAAACCCCCTGTACATACCCGACTATATACAGTATACAAAAAAGTACATGTAGGCAACTGGGCAAACAGCCAAACATCCAGGATTGGTAGTGACAACAAATTCCATGTTTAGAAAACAAGAACATAACCACCTTTGGCAGTAATTCACTGCATTTTTATACATGTATCGTCTAAATGGAACATATCTTGCACCTAAGATTTTATTACAGGTCTTACATACATTGTAATGAGAAAAATATGGGTTTTCTAAACTTTTCTTCTGATTTCAAAATATGTTGCTGTGAAAAAAAGCTGAAATGATCGGAACATATACCTTAAAGTACTAGCTACAAATGTACTTACTTGTTGTATCCATCTTGGTTGTCAAAAAACTGAAGAAAATGTGCAAGGCATCCATGCTTTACATTTGCGTATGTAGCCGTATGGTGCATTATTTACACTGTTGTTTCCATTCCATGCCTAAAGGTCCCACGGACACCTGAGGACTAAGGCTGTGAATGCACGGGTAGTTTCGTACCCGGGTACCCGACCCGTTTTTCGGGCGGGTACCCGGGTACCCGAAAATAGAAACTAAATATTAAAAATTAAAAAAAAATGTTTTTTTAGATTTTTTTTTTTTAGATTTTTTTGTTACAAATTTGTCCCCCCAAAATGACACATGGTAGGGTCAATAGAGGTCATTTGGGGACACATTTGTACTAAAAAAAAAATGGAAAAAAAAAAATTTGTAAAAAAAAAAAAAAAAAAAAAAAAAATATTTTTTTACATTTCGGGTATTCGGGTACCCATTTTGGTACCCGGGTACCCGGAATAGTCCCGGGTATAAGTCACAGCCTTACTGAGGACAAGGTCATGATTAGCAAGTCTAGCCTGTTAAATAATTTGTGTGAACAGAATTTGTATTATTTTGTCAGAAAAGTCAAAGTCAAGCTTAGAGGCTTGGGCTTTTTCCCCTACAATATACACATATTTTTTTCTCTCTGATAATGAAGTTTTACTAGATCAGAAAAGACATTCCCGGACACATAATCGATGTTAACTGTATTTTCCCTAGACAAATCTCATTACCTTTCTAAATCATAAAAAAAAGCATTCCGTACTATTGTGTTCACTTGTGTAGTTGCGATTGTAGCTGGAAACACTGTAAATGGTGTAACTAGTAACACGGTTTCAAACCATAGAATCTTATTTATGAACCAAAAAACACTCAGAAAATAAATTTGTCGGGCGCAGACCCTGACAGTTTATTTCAACCTCCTAAAACCATGATTTGACATAATTAGGGATCGTATCGCTCTGTAACTTACAAGATCTTTACGATTTATGATCAAAAATGCAAATCTGCAAGAAAATCTGCTTCCAGAGTAAAAAATCAAGGATAGAGGGCGTCACTTGGAAAATGTCGCATAATATGCCTTTAAATGATTTACTCTTTTGCAGAAATAATAGGAAAGGATGAGCTTCCTGCCAGTCAACCCGTTACAGATGGCATTGTTGGATACCCATGGTTTGTGGACAACAAATATTACACAGCCAACGTGCAGCTGTGCACGTCGCCGCAGAAAACGATTGGTAACCAAGACTTTGCAGAGAGTCTAGAAGCTGTTGTCATCGCTTGCAGTGATCAGGTATTGTTTGGTATTTATTATTATCAAATTTGGAAATAAACCAACTCCTGGGAACCAACCCTGTTGATGATATATTAAGAATCAAAAGGCAGTTAAAATCATGTCGCGAAAGCCAAAATCCGTGTGTAACGCGAAAGGAGGCGAGCTTAAAACACATGACCATAGACCTATCTCAAACATCAAATTCATCTCTAAAACTATTGAGCTAGCAGCTTCAGCTCAACTTGCCACTTATCTGCATGACAACGACCATCATGGACATAAGCAGTCTACGTACTGAAAGTAAATATATTTGTCTGTTATTGGTCCCTTAACTTAATTCTGGCTGTCTTATATGAAGCTAGCCTAAGAGTAAGACCAATGAACCTACCTACTACCTGCAGTGCCACATTGTGAGCTAAATGTTTGGGAATATTTTTACCCCCCTCCCCCTCATGAAATAGAAGCCATGCCAAACTTTAGACCTGTGTCTTACTCTTACCTCATAAATCTCAACTTATAATTAGGAACAATTCATTAATATTTTCTTTAACAAGGCTTATGAAGAGTTCAAGAATCTCTTTTCTTAAGTCCTCTTCAGAAGATTCTTAACCTGTATGGAATAGGGCCCCGGTGAACCATGTAGTAGTAGTAGTAGTACCTCTGTAGATTGATCTGAACTGCCAAATAAAGTTTCAAATTACAGCTTTATACATCATTATTTTAGGCCTATTTCCATTCTCTACTGAAATAGGGAAATTGTTTAGGGTTCAAGTTAAGGAAGAATGTGGTCAGAGTGTGTAAAGTTAATTCAGGGTGTCAAGGAAAATAAGAATGCTTTGTCCAATGACAGCTTGATACCTTGCAAGTAAAACATTTCCCCTACATACATGTAGTCAAATGTAATTCTCATATTTTTTTTACAGAAAAACAGCTTTGAATCTGTTAAGCAGTGGCTTCCATTTGTGCAGCAACTCAATCCAGAAATTATGATATTAGCTTGTGAACAATTTTCAAAGTCTAAAGGTAAGACTGCGTTAGGCAGGAGAGTAAGCTGGAACATCTACCTCTGTGTGTATAGGGTAAGGGTGGGGGAGGTGTCCTCTATATATCAACATGAGTAATACCCACTTGATGACTGGCCTGTATCCTCTTTTTTCGCCATAATCATAGTTCAGTGACCAAAGCAACATCGATGTGTGTGTGCAGGGATTCGTTTGTGATAATGCGCACATAAAAATAAGCTATGTATAATACACTCTGAAATCAATCAATGCACTGTGGTCCACGGATGAAATAGGTATAAGCGGTGATTTAAAATAAAATGTGTGTCACACAAGGCAATACCATGCCAACTACTCTGGTTTGTCATCATTATCATCAGTTTGGAGTAGAGAAGAGGCCACAGTACAGCTGATCTCCTCAACATTTTGTCACAGATATGGAACAACTCCCTAGACCAAAGTGACGAGGTTTGTGTCATTGCCCTTGACATAAAAGTAGCTTTTGACAAAGTATGGCACAATGGACTCTGCTCAAAACTGATGTCAAAGGGAGTTACCAGAAGACTGCTTTCATGGATACACAACTACTTATCCGATAGATCTATCAATGTCTTCATGTCGGGACAAGCATCCAACACTGCACCCATAAATGCTTCTGTTCCACAAGGATCTATCCTTGGTCCACTACTGTTTTCTGTTTTCATTGATGACCTTGTGGATGTCTGTGACAACGAGCTCTATCTTTACGCTGACGATTCAACACTTTTCGCACCCATTAAGTCTTCAACCAGCTCCAATGCAGTAGCTGCTAGCCTTAACAGTGATATAAGCAATATGAAAGCGTCGGCTGATAAATGGAAAGTGACCTTTGAGCCTACCAAATGCAAGACCATTGTAATCTCTAGGAAGAGAACCCCATCCCAACTTGAACTCTACTTTGCTGACTGCAAGGTACCATCTGCAGACAAACTGGAAATCCTGGTTGTTACCATTGATAGCAAGCTGACTTGGTCCAAACACATCTCGGCTGTCTCAACCAGGGCTGGCCAGAAGCTTGGCGCTCTTCGCAAGGTTGCAAATAAATTGACGGCATTGGGCAGATCTACTGTGTACAAATCACAAGTCCATAGCGTAATGGAGTATGCTTCACTAGGCTGGTCTAGCGATTCACCTACTATCCTAAGCCAGCTTGACAACATCCAAAGGAAGGCACTCAAGATCATTGGAGCTCATGAAGCTACTGGTCTATAGCATCTCAGCATCACAAGCCTACTTCACAGGCGACAGGTAGCAGCAGCCACGATCTTGTACAAAATGCACACCAACTACTGCCCACATGAATTAGCAGCATTGCTCCCCACACCATATGTTCACCGTCGTGCTACGTGTTCAAGTGCTGCAATGCCAGATTATGCCCTTTCTCTGCCTCCTGCCAGAACTTGCTGCTTAGACAGAAGTTTCATCCATACAGCTGTTCATCCATACAGCTGTTCCACTGTGGAACAGTGTTGGCAACATCCAAGAGGAAGGACTACAATCTTTTAAATGTCATGTTAACAGACACTTTCTCTCGAACCCTTCAGAGTATGTTGGTTAAGCTCTCTCGATGTATCATCAATGACCTCCAGATATTATTTTTCTTCTCTTATTTTTTGATGTTATTCTCTATGTTTGGGTGTTTATCCTATTCCTGCCCCACGCCACTTTCATTGGCTTTTTTACTAGCCCAATTGTGTTTACTTGTATTTACGATTATTTTCTGTGTTGCAGTGAACCAATTGATTGGCCCATCAGAGCTCTCTTTTGAGAGATACCCGTTTGATTTGTGATCACTCAGTTCATTAACTTTATTAATGTCTGTTGGGCTATTTTTCATATTTGCTCTTTATATACAAAAAAAAATCACACCAATTGTTGTTCTTTACATTTCAATAGAGATATCAAGAGATGAGGTAGCCGTGTGGTGCTTGGATCATTCTTTTGAGTTGGTAGAACTTCAGCTGGCAGAAGAGGATGAAGAAGAACAAGATGAATGTAAGAAATAGAATATTGTGAAAGGCTTTTACAACAGGTATTCGTAATACAGGATGATGCTCGAATCATACTAGTCGGTCGCTGGTCGCAACAGGTCGCGTAGTACTCGCTAGCTCAAAAGTATCTCGGTGCGACCAAAAGTCGCATCGAGCTACTAAGTCGCAGGTATTCCCGGGTCACGCAGACGACAACAAACCGGGATAATTGCTGCTGATTGGTTATGCTAATTTCGAAGCAAAATAACCTCCCCCATTGGTTGAAAAAGCATGGTGTTCATTACGTCATGAGCGACCGATCTTTCGAGTTGAAATGAAGTCAACTGGCCGCGACTGGTCGTTTCCAGTCAAGCGATCTCTTGATCGATGTATTGAGGATTTTTATATGACGTAAAACTCGTCATAGGAGCGATTTAATCGCAAAGCGACCTTAGTATGTTTTTAGCATTAGAGTTTGACAGATTCACCGTTGGACAAGCTTTATTCTGCCAACAATTTGTCAGGATTAGTTCTGATTTCGTCTTAAGTTAGGACCAAATTAATACAAGCTAAACAGTCTACCAACTTAGACGGTCCTGAAGAAGTCAAGAGCTAATGCTGAATGCATGACAGATTCAAACTTGTCCAATAGCAAATCCATTAAAAACTCTCTACCAGTCGTAAGAATTACAACATCGACCTTCAGCATGTATAAAGTAATACTTTCAATGTACAGTCATCACAATAAGTAACTGACCAGGTAATAAATGTGCTGATAACTCTAAAAGTATAACTCCTACACAAACATATTAAATTTCTCTTCTTGAATTTGAGATATTACACGCTAAGAATGGCTGATTATTAAGGAAGTTACAATCCTAAATGTACTGTCAAGTCTGATTTTCATTTTCACATTTTCATTTTCAACACGGGGACTCAGACCGGCAAATTATTGATTACTGGTAGTGGTAGTGGTAAGTCACCCGTCGATGGCTGGTTGTTGGATAGTCGACCGGTGGCATTGTTACGGTTAATCAATACGGCACACACGCTTTACCTGTCATACTCTCCCGTGTCGAAAAGAAAATGTTAAAATGAAAATCAGACTTGCCCTAACGTTTGGGATCGTAACTTCCTCATTAATCAACCATTCTTAGCGTGTAATATCTCAAATTCAAGAAGATAAATTTATCAACAACTTTATAATTAAATATGTTTATGTAGGAGTTATACATTTAGAGTTATCAGCATGTTTATTAAGTGGTCAGTTACTTATTGTGATGACTGTATAGCCTTGAGGCAGTCTGCTTTAAATATGTTCAAAGGCCAATAACACATCTATCAAAACCTTGAAAGTGCTCTTGCCCCTGAACATGTATAAAGCAACACTTCCTATGCATAACAATTGGGCAGTTTTACTTAATACATGCTGAATGGCCCAGAAAAAACCTACAAGGTTTTGACGGAACAGCGACAATGTAGCATTCTGATACTGATGGCCATTTCCACATGAGGGGGGGGGGGGGGGGGGGGGGGGGGGGGGGCGGTAGTGTAGTGTTGATGGCTATATAACTATCCATGGTTGTCTTAACTTAGGCTTAATTCTTTCAGTAGGTGTGAAAATGGAGAAAGTATAATGTCTCCATTCCACAATGCGCATCTAATCATGTTTTGATTTTATTTTGCAGTTGATATCATCGGCACCAAGCGTATTGTATCAGCCCTACATGCCCACATGTGGCCAAATCTGGAAATGAAAGGTAAAACTTACGAGCATGGTTTTTATGGTATTTATAACACAAAATTGGAGTAATGCCCACCAACATGTCCATGATGAGTCATATATGATGATATAAAGGGTTCAACAAAAGAAAGTACACACTCTACAATTAGTCACTTTTCAAAAGTCACATTTCCAATACACTACGCGGGAAGAAAATACCACATGTTAACTGTCTATAATCAAATAGACCACTCGTTCACGCACAACCCAACGCATCCCCACTGTATGATCAATATCCATTTCATTCCCGGCCATTCAAAGTGCCACGCACAGCATTTTCTCGCGGCTTGCGTGCGTTGAAAATGTGACTTTTGAAAAGTGACCAATTTCTTTAAATGGTGCTAATCATGGTTTATCTTTGTTGTTAGGGGGCAAATTTGGTATCAATTGATGCCTAAAAGATTCATCTAAATGCCTGTTTGGTCAACAACAAAAAATTGAATGTTACTAAAAATGACATAAACAAAGTGTATACTTTCTTTTGTTGAACCCTTTATGTGGCCAACACAAACCTTACCAATTATGTGACCAAGTTATTTAACTAGAGATTCTCGAAATTTGGGATTGGAAACTCTTATGCTACACATGTGCTTGCGCATGTTGAGGGCTCTGCCCACAGGTTTACATGTAATAGTCAACCCTAACGGTGATGAAAACAAATTGTTAAAGTCAGTATTGGTGGTGTTGCAGGCGTATCACTTGACTCCCATTTCAAAAGTTCCTGGTTTTAACATTCAAGTGTCGGTTCAGCCAATTGCAGATTTTGTTAACCCATTTTCCTTGTAGTTTGAATACAAATCTGCCCTGTTAAAGTTAAGGTAAGGATTAAAAACCCTACGATCGATGTAATACTCCACAAGGTTAAATAAAGTGGCCTCAATCAGCAAGCAAGGTTTCATGGCTGTGACAAAACCTTAAGTCACGGACAAATATGACCAGGGTCAAGTCAAGTCTTTCTCAGTTTTCCTCAAGACAAGGCAAAGACAGTCTGTTAGTACAAAGTCACTGGTTCACCCAAGATATATCGTTGTGCGAGTGCAACAACATCGTATCTGCATTTAGCTATATTTGCAGGAGAAGCATTTTTATGTTTTACTTAATTATTGTGTGTCTGAGTAACCACATACATGTAATGTTATGAAAGTATGAAGATTTTTTCTTTGATAATGTAAATACTAGTAGATGATCTTGTGTTAAAAATAAGTAATTAAAAAGTTATTGACATTTTTAGATATCGTATCTGCACTAGCAAATCTAGTGAGTGCAATAACATCGTAAGTGGCAGATACTATGTTATTGCACTGAAAAAACTTGAGAACAGACTGGAGAACTGAGTGCAGCAACATCTTAAGTGGTAGATACGATGTTATTGCACGCAACCATACAATTATAGTGCACTTACTACATTGTTTTTTATTTATTGTTTTAGAACTTTAACCCTTTGAACCCGATAGGTCGATATTGACCTATCGGAGAACGTCGTATAACCCGATAGGTCGAAAAATCGACCTGAGCGACCAGGTGACACATTGATCATATGACTGAGTGGTCATGTGACTTGAAAGTCATGCGATGTTCACCCGATGTGAAATACATTGTTTCGCAAGGTTTTCTTTGTGTTTTGATGTAATTTAGCTGAAGAAAACAGTCAAAAATAGCGCGAAATTGGATGAATATGCAACCCAATATGGCGCAGATGATTCTCAGGTAGACAGGGATGCATTGTTTTACGGTCATGATTGGCAATTTTGGAGATAAAAACGGACGTTTTTATGTTATAAATAGGTTACGTTATACGTGTAGTACAATGGCATACTGCCCTCTATCATCGGTACCATATATTACCGATGATATAGGTGTACTATATTTAGCATTTTACCCCCGGAGAAGTCAGGGTGGGTGTACCGAACCCTTATAATAACTCCGGGTTCAAAGGGTTAAAGTTAGCTGTGCATCTTCAGGTATAGCCTCCGTAAAACAGCTGTAACTTCTTCATTATTTATTTAATCTATTAGGAATATAATAAAACTATTATGACAAAATTTGACAAAATATATTTTGAGTTATCTTTGCAGAACCTAAAATGTGTCAAAAATAGTGTTTTTTATAATATAATTTTCTCCAAAATGGTCAATTTCAAGATCATGGTTGGATTAATTGAACCCTTTTCTGCAAAAAAATGTATACTTTTATATAGATTAAAGGTATATTATGTGATCTTTCCAGGGAACGCCCTCAACATCGAAAAAAAAATAGAAAGCAGATTTTCTTGCAGATTTACATTTCTGATCATAAATCATGCATACATTCCAAGTTACAGGGCGATACGATTCTTAATTACTTCAAAATCATGGTTTTAGAGTGAAAATAAACTGTCGGAATTCCGACAGTTTATATTTTCCACTCTAAATTCACCCTAAAACCATGATTTTGAGGTAATTAGGAATCGTATCGCTCTGTAACTTGGAATGTATGTATGATTTATGATCGGAAATGTAAATCTGCAAGAAAATCTACTTTCTAAAAAAAAGAATGAATAGAGGGCGCTCTCTGGAAAAGATCACATAATATGCCTTTAAATGAATAATGAAGAAGTTACGGCAGTTTTACGGAGGCTGTACCTGAAGGTGCACAGCCCCCTTAAAATTACCTACTCTTTCAAAATATGTAAAAAAGTCAATTTTGCCAAAATGTCACTTACGATGTTGTTGCACTGGCATGAAGATATGTGACAAGAAACAAAAAGGTTACTTGACTTATCTTGCATTACCTGCTATGGCATATAGCAGACAATAAAAGTAAAAGTATTTGGCACTCTGCCCACAGAATTGACTTGTCTTGAATTACAATTCAACCTGCTATGGCATATAGCAGACAATAAAAGTAAAAGTATTTGGCACTCTGCCCACAGAATTCACCCTCTCACTGCAATCAGTGTTCGTCCCAGTCAGGGGAAAGTTGTATCAATCGGCAAGCAGATTTTCAGGTCACTGAATAAATGTCAAGCCATATATAGTGATGTCTCAAACAGATGTGACTAGCATCAAGCAGATTTTCAGGTCACTGAATAAATGTTAAGCCATAAGTGATGTCTCAAACAGATGTGACTAGCATCAAGTCATGTCCTCAATGTGTTTCAAGTTAAAGTTAAGTCATCCAATAGGTCAAGTCTGGTTAAGGGGGGACTTAAGGAAGTTTTTTGTTGGATTTTGTTAGTGCTGTAATTATTGAACCATGACTCAAAAGTGTATAAAAGTATACCTTTTTGGAAAGGAAATGTATCAGAAAATCCAAATTTGGCATCAATTTTGACCAAACATGTTGATTTTTTTGAGAAAATCACAAAAAATCACTTTTTGACCCAATTTTTTTGAACAAAGCTAACAAACATAATTTTGAGTTAAAAATGCCCAAATCACTTGATGATGATGTTAAGACACTACTGGAGGGACGAATTTTTTGTTTATTAATCTAATCCAATATTTTTTGAAATTTTGACAAAAAAGTGTTAAAAAAAATTAAAAATCCATTTTTTCACGTTTTTTTGGCACTTTTTGGTCAAAATTTTCAAAAATATTAGATTAGGTTTTAAAAAAAAAAATCGTCCCTTCATTAGTGTCTTAACATCATTATAAAGTGATTTGGCCATTTTTACTCAAAATTATTTTTTGTTAGCTTTGTTCAAAAAAATGTGGGTCAAAAAAGCGAAGTTTGTGATTTTCTCAAAAAATCTACTTTTTGGTCAAAATTGACGCCAAATTTGGATCCTCTGATCCATTTCCTTTGCAAAAATGTATACCTTTATATACATTTGATTAATAGTTCAATAATTACAGCACTCACAAAATTCAAAAAATAAAATCAAAAACTTCCTTAAGTCCCCCTTAAGTCACTATAGTTTGATCAGTTCCAAATTGGTGAAGCCTCCTTACAGTAGCAAATGATGAATATAGAAGGACGTGTGCGCGCACGAATGCAACAGGCGCACTGTGCATAATATTCTTAACGTGTGCATGGGACCTAAACCGTGTGTGTGTTGCCATAATCGTGCATGTTCCCTTGGATTACTTTGCTCGTGGAGAGATAAAAACTGAATATTTATTAATATTATCAAAATGTTCTTTTATGTAGCCCACATCTCTTTTTCTATCTGCGATCATGGTTCTTGACGTGTAGACATCTCTTTTCTGTCCGCATCTCTTGAATCATCGATTTGCAAGCATACAAGGAGAGAAGTGGTGCACCAATTGTTGTGTTTTCCCTGCTTGTATAATGTGCAATTATTTATAATATTTTATGGTTTTTAGGTTGATTTTGTTGTTTTCTTTTTGTAATATAGTTATGTGAAGCGCCCAGAGGCTCATTGCATTGGGCGCTATAGTAAATCCATTTTTATTTTATTATTATTATATGTGACCAGTCGCATCAAAAAGGACATGTTGTCGGCAAACACAGTTTTGAAATAGAAGCCAATAAAGTTGGTGAAATATAAAGAAAATAATAGTAAAAAATATGGTTCTTGAAACTATATCTTGTGATTCCAAAGTCCGATTTCCTTCAACAAGGTATCATTTTAAAGCTTAGAATGTGCCCTTTCAGCTGATATGTGGAACTCAAATTGGAGTCGTGCCTCCAACATGTCCATTTTGATGTGACAGGTCACATATTTCTCGCCAATTTGTAACTGTGATCAAACATAGTACATAAAAGTCAAAATAAGTCACAAACAAAAAGTTATATATGTAAAGTCTTTGTCATTTTTCTCGTTTATCATTTTCTCAATTTGAATTAAATATTCATTCTTATGGACTTTTTTCCACACACTACAGAAGAGATCCCATTTCACCACAGAATCCTCTTAGACACTGAAGACAGAAATAGTCACAACACAACTCAAAGTAATAATCAACCCATAGATACGGATACAAATTCACAAACTGAATCAGACAATACAACAATAACTGTAACAGACAATGATAAAACACCATCTCAGGAAACAGACAATACGTGTGATGATGATGATAACAAAAATGCCACATCATCAAATTCCACCTCCTCCCCATCATCATCGGCTCAAGAAACTGTTAGCAATAAGGATGTAGTGTCAGGTGGCGGGGCAGCGGCTTGTGCAGAGGTGGATGAATCACAGGAAGAGCAGCAGACTGTTGAAGAGAAGCAAAGAGAGGAGAGAATAGGTTAGTTTCAGGAAGAAGATTGTTGCATATTAGCTGATTTAATCAGTGATTATTTGTCATAGATTATATCGTTTTGTTACATATTTAACCTAAAAGAGCACAAAACACCACTGGCATTACAATGTAGGATTGAGAATGTTCAGGTTTAAACCTGAATTGAGTTTTTTCCATTGTCCAAAGGCATGAGAATATTGAGGGTTTTCCGTTGTCCAAAGGCATGAGAATGTTCAGGTTTAAACCTGAATTGAGGTTTTTCTGTTGTCCAAAGGCATGAGAATTTTCAGGTTTAATCCTGAAATCAGGTTTTTCCTTTGCCCAAATGCATGAGAATGTTCAGGTTTAAATCTGAATTGAGGGTTTTCCATTGTCCAAAGGCATGGGAATGTTCAGGTTTAAACCTGAATTGAGGTTTTTCCATTTTCCAAAGGCATGAGAATTTTCAGGTTTAAACCTTAATTGATTTTTTTCTGTTGTCCAAAGGCATGAGAATGTTCAGGTTTAAACCCAAATTCAAGTTTTCTGTTATCAAAATGTCCGCACTTTCTTTTATATTTAGCCTGTTTTTGGCCTGTTAGCTTATTAATGTCCAGGTTCGCTTGTTCAGGTTCATTTGCAGGTTATTTCAAGGTTATCAGTTAAGTGCATTCACATGCCTATCATGACATCATATTGTATCACCTGCCAACTGGTGTGGAAATGGTGCATTAGGCAAAACAAAAAAGTTTGTTTCCAGTGTAGCACACGCACATTTAATTTTGACACTTAAGGTAGCTAACTCGGCTCCTACACCACTACAGAAAAACTGCTGTAATACTAAATCAATTATATCTATACTCTTTATACTGAGACCACAGTTAAGATAAGTCTTTCCTCTACCTATTTCAGGACTTTCGGATAATTTTTGAAATTTCTTATGTTTTTCTTTATTTTTTGAAAATTCCCTAAATTTTCACCTTCTGGAATTTCTGTAGACTAAACGAAAAGTGCTATGGCCATGAAACTTTGGGAATAAATTTATAAGCATATTACCTAAATTCTCTCGTGAGTTTTTGCAAATACAGTGTTTACTTTTTGAAAACAAAATATTTGTTTCAATTTTGATTTTAGGGAAATTTTCAAAAGGCTGTAAAAAGTTCTAGAAACACTTAATTAGTAAAAACTCACGAGATTACTTTCTAAACTTAATTACCTTTAATATGACACCTTGTTTGTGCAAATTGAACAAGTAGTTTTTTCTGCAGAAATTCACAAAGTTTGGCAATATAGTGTTTCTAGAAAATAGTGAAAAAGTACTAACATTCCCAGTGAATAAACCATCAATCACCACTCAGTTGTGGAGGAGAAAAAAATGTGTTATACCTCGGTGTTTTGGCATCAAAATAAAATCAAAGTCTTTAGCATACATTGATTTTAAAGAAGAGAACAAAATGTTAAACAAAACTATGTGTTTTCTGAAATTTGGCAGTATTTGGGAATCCGGCTACGCCTCCTGTATTAAGTCAATGGGTTTTCAAATAACAAAAAATTCCGTAAATCAAAAACGGCTTTTTGGAAAAAATTTAAACTTGGCATATCATCTTTTCTCATCAATATACACATCCTCTGTTATTTTGAAGCAAATCATTGCCGGTCACCGTAGCCGAGTTAGCCACCTTAAAGGTGTATGTTCCGATCGCTTTTTTTGGGCTATGATTTTTTTTCACATCAAGATATTTTGATATCAGAAGAATCCCCATATTTTTCTCGCTATGTCTGTCAAATCTTAGGGCCAGAAATGTTCCATTTAGAAATTATAGCCTAGGCGGCGAAAATGTGGTGAATTACTGCCAAAGGTGGTTAACCACCAACCAGTTTGTGTAGGACTCAATGGGCAAATGTTTTGTGACCTTGTGCTTCTAAAAATAGAACCATTGGAGGTATGCAACTCAAACTTTGGAATGTGCCAATTTTAAGGATGACCTTTCATGTAAAATAGAAAACATCAAGTTGAAAATCGGGCCAGCAATCGGAACATCTACCTTTAATTCTTGAGCATTTAATATTTTTTCCAGACAAAAAATTGGAAAAATCAATTGTTAGGGCGCCATCGTTTGTCAAAATTGTGTCCAACATGTTTCAAGATGGCGGACGTGAAACACGAAAGTGTAAATCCACGGCGAAAATCACATTTTAGGCAGCATAAGAGTAACAAAAATGCAAAAATGAATTTCCACTATACATTTGCATTAAATAAGAGGGATTTAGCTGACAAGTTTACTTTTAGTTTATCTTGGGTTTCATGATGGTGATCTTAATAATAATAATAATAAACCATGCTTATTAAGGTTGGTGTCAACCCTGTTTGGCGATGAGATTTTTGAGATAAAAAACATTTTTTTGGCACTTTTTGGTCAATATTTTCAAAACAAACAAATTTTAAGCCAAAAAAAAAAATTCGCTCCTAGATAATTGACTTTAGATGATTTTGGTGAAATTTTGGAATTTTTAATCAAAAACTGATATTGTTAGGTTGTCTGAAAAATGTTGACGCCAAAAAGGTGATTTTTGGGCAAAAAAGTAAAAATCACTAATTTTAGTAAAATTTGATACCAAAAATGAATTCTCTGACTCATTTCATTACAAAAAATGTATACTTTTATGTACATCACATTTATAATTTAAAAGTTACAGTGCTTGATAAATTTGGCGCCAAACAGGGTTGACACCAACCTTAAGCGCACTCCGTCGCAAGACCCCAGTGCGCTGAACAAAAAAGTACAAAAATATGAACAAAAGATACAAAACATTATAAAGTCATTTGCTGAAAGAGGTGAGTCTTGAGCGAGCTCTTGAATTGCTGCAGTGATGTGGCATTTCTAACATGAGATAGGAGCCGGTTTCAAGAGTTCAGGAGATGCATGAGAGAATGATCTTTGGCCGTAGGTGACAGTGTTAGTTTTCCTCCGTTGTAAGATGACAGATGCATTTGACCTAAGAGTGCGTGTGGGTTCCTTGATGGAAATAAGGTCGCATAAGTACTTTGGAGCCTGGTTATTTAGTGCTTTATCTTGTTTCCGGGACTCAATTATTTTTGTGCGGGACTTGATTGCCCGGGTCTCGCTCACCACCCTTGATACCCCATTTACAATTAGCAGGAAATGAAATGTAATTTTCCTAATTTCCAAGTCAAGAGAAGAAGAAAAAAATGCACTTCGCATTTGACTTTTCAGGCTTGCTACTGTAAACCAACTTGTTTTTTTGTTTGGCCTTATAAGATCAAATGTGAAAGAACACCACTGTCTGGAATATGCTGATATTATCTGGAAATTGAGTGGAAATGCGATTAAGGGTTGCTTATGTGGTGTCAGGACATATTAGAGTGCGTCACGGCTGACATTCTAATTTGATCATGACATGCACTGTCAAATTGGTTTAATGCTCATAATACTATTCTACAGTAGGCGTAGCTAGGTTTTTCATATTTGGTGGGGGGACAAGAAATAAAAAATGAACTGACAAGACTTCACGGACAACTAATTTGACCGTCATATATTCCATGATTCCCTTGTCAAATGAACCAACAGAACCAACCTCAACTGAAAGACTCAAATATTTAGAGGGGGCACATCCCCCCCCCCCCCCCCCCCCCCCCTCTCTCTAGCTACGCCACTGCTATTCTATGAATGCTCGATATGCTGATGTTTTCCTCAACTTAAGTTGACACTGTCTGTCCAGCAATATGCATGTAATTTCCTAATATTTCTTGTTTTCTTCATTAATTACACAGAATCCCTTCTTGGTGAGGACATGAGGTTATTCGAGGCATTAGGCAATGAAGATCCAGGAGAAGAATCCTTTGAATCACTATTTTCCAGAATGGCCGTCATGAAAGGTGATTACATTACAATTAAAAAGGAAAATAAATAAGTTATATGGACTTGACTTGACCAACTTGTTATTTGCAAATTTGAGATTTATTTTAATTTTTCGAATGTGCCGAATTAAAAAAAATGTTGGAAATTGTTAGTAAAAGCTTTGAATGCGACTGAAATTTGTTTCAAATTTGTCAATAAAATTTAAAAAGATTTTTAAAAAAATGCATGACTGACCAACATACCCAAAATACTGTAAAACCAGAAATGTTCGCGAGTGAAACATTTCACGAATCGGCAATACTGGCCTAATTCACAACATGAAATGTCGCGAATGTAAACTTTGGAGTTACATTGTGTAACTTTGCAATGCACTATGGTAGAATGGAAATATTCGCAGCATGAAATTTTCATGAGTAAGTGCTCCTCAAGAAATTAGCAACATTTAAATGCACACGAACACTTCTGGTTTTACAGAAGTTTGTTTGTACATTTACAGCTTGAATTAGACTGTACAATGTCAGCGGACATCAGTGTGTCAGTGCAATGTCAGTGCAATGTCATTGCAATGTCAGTGCTCTAATCGGTAACATCGCAAGGCGTTGCACGAAAACAGTGTTTAGTTCTCCTCAAATTTCATATAGCTGTTTTTAAAATTTCGTTATTATTACTAACGCAGTATCTATTAAAAAGAGTCTACGGTTTGCAACCCTTTTAGACTAGCTTACCAACATCCTGTATCTGCCAATAATCATTATGATTGTAAGTGCATTAAATAAGGTTGATAAAAACAAACAAAAAACAGACTTCTTATTATAAATCATTTTAAAAATAAGCTAAGTGCTCTGCAATTTCTTTTTTAGGCTATAAGCTATGAGGTATTGCGATTATCATTATTTTATTTTTTTAACCGGCCATGTTTAATTTGACTTTTTATAGAGTACTATCTACATGGAGTTTAAGTTTAATCAAATATGCACAATAAATTTGCTGGTTTCCAAATGTATGCATATCATTTTCGTGTTGATTCAAGCTTACAGAGAACAAAAAAAATTGAAGAATAATGCATCGCCGCAGAGAGCTGCGCGCCGAAGCTTATTTCACATATCTATGCGTGCAGTAAGCATGGGGCGATATCGTAACCACGATGATGTCGCGATATTAATCTGTTATCGCGATGACATTTTTCAACATACTTTCCAACGATATCTGTACATGTGTGGGTAAACTTAAATCTAAATTTTGAAGGACTGAAAATTCACAGTTAACCCACATTAATATAATTTTGAAGCAGTGGTACACTTTAAAGTATTAATATTGACAAACTAGCAAATCAGTGAATATATGAAACATCAAAAATTATGGACATACTTTGACCTAGATGCGTCTTTTTAGCTGGCAATATCCCAAAAGTTGGACTTGGGAAGGGGTAATTACTTATTCAGTATGTCCAAAAAGTGGGTATTTTATGTTTATAAGTACAAATAACTTATAGTGTCAACATGTAAACTTGGCTCTTGGGTATTGTAGGTCTTGTGAGGGAAATGTTTCAATTATCGCCACATGGCGATATCGCGATATTTGATTACCATATTATTGCGATTGGCAAAAGACTGGCGATAACCAAGCCTAGCGTGCAGGTTTCTGAGACAAACCTTTTTGGGGGGCCTATGACTCACTCTGCACTGTGTATCCAATCAGTATATATGTATTTGTAACCGTCTTTCTTTTCTTTCCCTCTTATTGTTGTACAGAACGTGCAGCATCATTACCGGAGGAGGACAGGAAGAAATACGCTGAGAAAGTCGCCATCGCATTCTGGCGAGCTATGGGAGGTGATGAAGAGGAGGTAGATGGTTTGAATGACGAAGACTTGGATTGAATATCCAGTCAACCATTCCATTCCAGAGACTCGAGGACATTTTGTATTGTACGAATGAAGAGAATTACGATTTTGATGGGGACAACGTTTTCAACATTTTGGATATGATAATGAGGGACCCTTCGGTCTTAGAATTGTTTTCCCTTATTAAGTATTTGGAGAAAATGCTGTATTTGTGTTTTTGTTAAAGAGAAACCTAGATCGAAAAGCAGGTTCAAGTCCTTTGTGTATTGTGTAATGTGACTTAAAGGTATATTATGTGATCTTTCCAGGGAACGCCCTCAACCTCGAAATAAAATTGAAAGAAGATTTTCTTGCAGATTTACATTTCTAATCATAAATCGTACATACATTCCAAGTTACAGGGCGATACGATTCTCAATTACTTCAAAATCATGATTTTAGAGTGAAAATAAACTGTCGGATAATCCGACAGTTTATTATTTTCACTCTAAATTCACTCTAAAACCATGATCTTATCGCTCTGTAACTTGGAATGTATGAATGATTTATGATCAGAAATGTAAATCTGCAAGAAAATCTACTTTCTAAAAAAAATAATGAATAGAGGGCGCTCTCTGGAAAAGATCACATAATATGCCTTTAATCGTCTTTTGGAACAACTAAATTCCTCAATGGGATTCCTCAATATTATTTCTCCCAAATATTAGTGGTTCAAAGACAGAAAGGTACGTACATTTATTGGGTTTTTTTAGATGCTTTTGATATTATAATTTTGTTATTATATTTATTTTTGATATGTGACCTGTGCCCACAGAATGGAAGTAAAGTCATCAGGGCCCTGAAGAAGCTTCAGTCTATTAACACTTAAAGCACCCATCCAAAATGGCAGCCAATCGTTGGCAGCAATTCAACACACAATTTCGATTTATCCTTGGTGTAAGAGAACACGAAACTAACCTAGCACCAAATCCTCTATTGAGAGATTAAAGGTTTATACAGCTTTAATCCGTAATAGGTCTGGACACTAGTCTAACTTATAAATACATGAAATATCTGACACCAAGGATACACCACAATTTCAGTAAATAGTACCTCTATAGTTTGATCAGTTCCAAATTGGTGAAGCCCTTCTTACAGTAACGAATGAGTACATATGGACGCGGGCGCATATGAAGGTAACAAGCGCTGGCAATGACAAAGACACTGTATGTCATATGCATGATGCGTGCGTGTGGCCAACCTTGTGCGTGTGGCCATAATCACGTGTGTACGCTGGGATTACTTTTGCACGCGGAGAGGTGAAAACCGAATATTTCTTGCCAATTTGGAACTGATTGAACTATAGATTGATTACACTACCAAACTTGAATTAATATAATGCCTATTTACTGAAGTTATTTCATTATGAAGGCATACAACACCTCATAGAACACCATCATAGCCATAAACATGCCACCTGGACACTGTAAGTGTTAAACCATGTGAAATATGGAATTTCAAAAGTGGGATATTTCAGAAAGTCAATTTGTCTACTTCAATAATGTGACCCATCACATCAAAACAGGTCAGTTGTTTCTAAAATGGAAAACTGATATTGACATTCATGTTAAAAACCTTAAGTTGTAGCTTTAAAATATCACCTAACTTATTGAAATCCAACATTAAAAAAACCAGATTTTGTGAAATTCGAGGTGTAAATTCCTTTTGTTTTCTTTATTTTTTCTCAGCTTCTTTTGTTTTTTCTGCAAGCAACAAAGTTTGCTGACAACTGGTCTGTTTTGTGATGTGATGAGTCACTTATTACTGTAATTTGTATGCAAACACCGGGACAATAGGGTATTTTGTCCTTCTATGATTTGGAATATTTTTGATTGAAAAGCATTACACTCTATCCGGTATATAAAACAATTACCCAAAATGATTAAAACCTCTTTATTATTATAAGTACAGGGTGTACACATTTAATGTGCAATAAAGTTTCACCCAACAGTTAACCTTCGCCTTGAAATGCTGCCATTTATTAAATTGGATGACCAATAACAAATTACACTTTCTTGCATAGGTATTTGACAAATTGAAGTGTACTCCAAGGGTTTATATACGCTTTCAATTAACGTTATTCATTCAACCATGAACAGGTCCTTCGCATTTTTATCCAAACAGGTGACAACCATTTGAAGAAAGTTTATTCATGTGTTTCATTTTTTATGGGTTTAAAATTTCATCAATTTGACCAATCCAATTTTTATTGGTCATCAAATTTAATAAATGGCAGCATTTCAAGGCGAAGGTTAACTGTTGGGTGAAACTTTATTGCACATGAAATGTGTAACTTTCAGTCTACACTTTACATTTTTGTAACAGGTTAAAGGAGCCTAACTGTTTTCCAGAAAAATTCACATTTCCCAGGGGGACTTATTTCTTTTGACCTGTTTATGATCAAACCTGTTAGCGTGTGTTTTATATTAAATGACTTTCGAAAGGGGAACAAGTTTGGTATCAAAATTTCTTAAAGCTCGCTCTATCTAAATATGTTGTCAGTTTTATACTGTGAATCATTTTACCAGAGATATAAAGCTTTAAAAAGGTATTGGAACTTTTTGAACACCCCAGGTACAAACATTAAGTACATGTCATTATTTGTAAACGTATGTCTAGTTTTGCAACATTGAAACATGGGAAAAAGAGCATAATTAAGTACTTCTGGTTTAATTAGGTGTAGGATGCGATGATTAGCCCTGTGTTTTTTCACCCGTCATCTATGGAGCTTTTATTATAAACCCTCTGATAATCCCATTTAAAAATAATAATAAAAAACGCCACAAAACTAAACAAGAAATGACTGACAAGAAAGTCTGTTTCTTTTTTGGCTGTGAACTCAGGAAGTTGAGGCAACCCCTCTTTGGCCATTTAAAAACAATCTTGTTTTGATTTGAAGGTGAATCAAACTATTAAAGTGAACTACACAGGTACTCCATCCCTCAAGAGATTTCTACATCCCTCAAGAGATTTCTACACCTATCAGATCTTTGTATACCAGAGGTATTTTACAACCATATTATGATCATACTAATATGTAGGCCTATTATAGTGCACTGCTGCATATATCTGTACTGTAACTAACCATGTCATTCGCTAGGCAATTTTATTTTGTTGTGTTGTCCTCCACCGCCTGCTCGTCAGATTTAGGGCCGCTCCAATTTTTTCCCCGATTTTTTTAAACAGTTTTAATAGCATTGAATATTAAACTAAGTGTTTATAACATATATGTGCGACTCTAAGTGTGATTTCAACTTCTTGTTGGCTGAACTTTGAGCTTCCGCTGGTATAAGAAAATACAAATAATAAAAAATAAAAAGCCGCCCGCCCGCCCCTCCTATCTGAGAGCTGTGGAGGACAACATAACTTTTTTTTTGTTGGCCTTATTCAGATGTTGTTCAACAGCCCTGAATAGTGATTATTTTGTGCGAATACCTTTTTGTACCAATTTCATACAGTGTTTTTCAATGTTGTGTTCTTCTGCATATATCACAGGGTGTCCAAAATGTTATGATAACTTGTAAAGCATTCATACACTTATATTAGTGTCGAACCAATCAGAAAGCGAAACTAAAATATGCGAAGTGCATTGATAGTGTCTAATGCACTACTCGTATGCGCCATTCAATGCTTGCACCCCACGCTTTGTTTTTATTCGTTGTTCAGGTATCGCGGGTTCGCTGATTTTCATTGCGGATGTTAGGAAACTTGTTAACATGCTTTTATTCGTTATTATATAGATCATAATGTGAATTTTGATTTGTATAGTGTCGTGTATGAATTAGTTAATGCATGCGTATGTTTTGTTTCTCGAACAAAATTGAAAATCCCCTGCAGGGTTGTGCCATTATTCACACATCAACATCAGGGCGTGTGCATTGATTGTTCTATTTTATCTCAAAACAACACATCTGCATCTATTGAACTACATGTATAATTATATCTCCAGTTATATAGCTTGAAGTATAAAACTGTAAACATAGCTGGATAGATATGCAGTTTTGAAAAGATATATAGAGCTTTTCGGAAATGCTATACTTTTGTAACAAAATGAAATATATTTGGGTATTTTTATGTATCACTCCAACCTTTGTGGTGTGCAAACATTTGTGAAAATTAAATGTAGACCAAAAATTCTCACTTTTCCAGTATAGCACTTTCCAAATCCGGCATTGGAACTGAACAATTTGCTAGCTATAAATACCCAATTGATCACCAGATGGTAGTGCGATTAGATCATGCCAACTTGACTTTGCAACCCCTAGGGAAAATGATGATGAAATCCCAGATTGCTGGCCAATTCCCATGAGAACTGACACTATTACTTGCATAATCCAAGAAATAGTATAGGTTATACAATCAATTACATTGAACAGAGAGGAAAAGGGAGGGAAAGTTCAATAACTTTCATGCTAATTGTTGATATTCTCCGAGGCACTAATTTTAGCTGTGGTCATTATTACCCTGCACTAAACAGCTGACGACTTAGTTTAGAAATATCAGCTGCTCATGAACCAGGAGTTATGTTCAAAGTGATCACATGTGATCATATGAACTGATCATATGTGACAAGGCACATCAAAAAGGGGCCTTTGTCATTCAAAATGCAAATTAAAGTTTTATAATTTGATATGATGCGAGTTGGTGAAGCCAACGAGATTGTTGACTCATTTGTCATACGATATATAGAGAAAAGCATATTGGGGAGTTAGATGATATGTCTTGATAAAAAGAAAAACCTGTCGTATGAGCTCGACCGATCCATTGTTTTTTTTTTAATTTTCAAAAAATATTGACCAAAGAAAAGTGTGGAAGAAAATCTATTTCTTTAAACCTTGTTTCCCCTCATTTTTTTGTCCAATTTTGTTTTGTTCATTTTTTTGGTCCAACTTTGAGTCGGTCGGGTCCGTACAACAGGGTATTTTTTGTCGCTTAAGAAATGTCTAGATAATTGCTCAGAGACAAATGATGGGTATGATATTTCAAGCTAAAGTTTGGTGTACTTATCATGCTTATATCAAGGGTTGAGCTCTGGAAGGCTGTAACTCAGGGAATGCTATTTTAAATAATCGACTTTCAAATATTTGGGACTCATTACAATACACTGTAGCACCCAACTTATAACTCTAATTTTAGTCAAAGTAAGAGTGTTTATGAGTTATATGGATTATTTTTGCACCAAAATATCAATTTGCCCCCAAATTGAGTTACAGCCTTCGGGCGCTCAACCCTCGATATAGCACTAAGTATGATAAATGCTAAACTAGCCCCTTCAATTTCCCATGTTTACAGGACACAAGTACAGTACAGCTCGAAATAGAATGGACAATGTCAACGCACTTCATTGCAATGTCATTGCAATGTCATTGCAAAGTCATTGCAATGTCAGTGCGATGACATTGCAATGACTGCACTAATCAGGTTACATCTCAAGGCGTCATTGCAATATCAGTGCAATGTCAGTGTCCATTCTATTTCGAGCTGTACTGTAGCTCCTGGAGAATACTTATATTCATCCTTGACTAAGATTAATAACTGTTTTATATTATACATGTAACTGTATGGGATATTGTATCAAGTATGGTAAAATATTGTGCAATATAAGAATAGGTTTTTGTCTCGCCTGATGTAATCAGAAAGAGACTATGTTATCACTATTTCTGTCCGGCGTCCGCCGTCCGCCGTATGCCGTCCGCCGTATGCCGTCCGCCGTCCGCCGTGTGCTAAGAAATACCTTTGTGACGCGATATCTGGAGATCCGTAAGGCCTATCGTGATGGGACTTGGTGGAGGGAAGGGGGGTGGTGCGTTCTGTTGCTGATTGATTTTTCAAGGTCATCGGGGGTCATACAAGGTCATCGGGGTCAAATATGCTTAAAACTTTTGAGACGCGTTGTGACGCGATATCTAGAGATCCGTAAGGCCTATCTTGATGGGACTTGATGTCAGGGAAGGGGGTGGGGTGTTCTTTTGCTGATTAGATTTTCAAGGTCATTGGAGGTCATTCAAGGTCATCGGGGTCAAATATGCGGTCAAATAAGATCCGTAAGGCCGATCTTGATGGGATTTGGTGGAGGGAAGGGGGTGGTGTGTTCTTTTTGCTGATTAAATTTTCAAGGTCATCAGAGGTCATTCAAGGTCATCGGGGGTCAAATATGGGGTCAAATAGATCAGTAAGGCCTATCTTGATGGGATTTGGTGGAGGGAAGAGGGATGGTGTGTTCTTTTTGTTGATTAAATTTTCAAGGTCACCAGAGGTCATCGGGGTCAAATATGGGGTCAAATAGATCAGTAAGGCCTATATTGATGAGATTTGGTGGAGGGAAGGGGAGTGGTGTGTTCTTTTTGCTGAATAAATTTTCAAGGTCATCAGAGGTCATTCAAGGTCATCGGGGGTCAAATAAGATCCATAAGGCCTATCTTGATTGGATTTGGTGGAAGGAAGGGGGATGGTGTGTTCTTTTTGTTCTTAATTTTTCGGGGTCATCGGGGGTCATATATGGGGTCAAATAGATCAGTAAGGCCTATCTTGATGGGATTTGGTGGACGGAAGAGGGATGGTGTGTTCTTTTTGTTGATTAATTTTTCGGGGTCATTGGGGGTCAAATATGGGGTCAAATAGATCAGTAAGGCCTATCTTGATGGGATTTGGTGGAGGAAAGGGGGGTGGTGTGTTCTTTTTGTTGATTATTTTTCGGGGTCATTGGGGGTCAAATATGGGGTCAAATAGATCAGTAAGGCCTGGATTTGGTGGAGGGAAGGGGGGTGGTGTGTTCTTTTTGTTGATTAATTTTTCGGGGTCATCGGGGGTCAAATAGATCAGTAAGGCCTATTATCTTGATGGGATTTGGTGGACGGAAGAGGGATGGTGTGTTCTTTTTGTTGATTAATTTTTCGGGGTCATCGGGGTCAAATATGGGGTCAAATAGATCAGTAAGGCCTATCTTGATGGGATTTGGTGGACGAAAGAGGGATGGGGTGTTCTTTTTGTTGATTAATTTTTCGGGGTCATCGGGGTCAAATATGGGGTCAAATAGATCAGTAAGGCCTATCTTGATGGGATTTGGTGGACGGAAGAGGGATGGGGTGTTCTTTTTGTTGATTCTTTTTTCGGGGTCATCGGGGGTCAAATATGGGGTCAAATAGATCAGTAAGGCCTATCTTGATGGGATTTGGTGGACGGAAGAGGGATGGTGTGTTCTTTTTGTTGATTCATTTTTCGGGGTCATCGGGGGTCAAATATGGGGTTAAATAGATCAGTAAGGCCTATCTTGATGGGATTTGGGGGACGTAAGAGGGATGGTGTGTTCTTTTTGTTGATTTATTTTTCGGGGTCATCGGGGTCAAATATGGGGTCAAATAGATCAGTAAGGCCTATCTTGATGGGATTTGGTGGACGGAAGAGGGATGGGGTGTTCTTTTTGTTGATTATTTTTTCGGGGTCATCGGGGGTCAAATATGGGGTCAAATAAATCAGTAAGGCCTATCTTGATGGGATTTGGTGGACGGAAGAGGGGTGGTGTGTTCTTTTTGTTGATTAATTTTTCTGGGTCATCGGGGGTCAAATATGGGGTCAAATAGATCAGTAAGGCCTATCTTGATGGGATTTGGTGGAGGGAAGGGGGGTGGTGTGTTCTTTTTGTTGATTAATTTTTCGGGGTCATCGGGGGTCAAATATGGGGTCAAATAGATCAGTAAGGCCTATATTGATGGGATTTGGTGGACGGAAGAGGGATGGTGTGTTCTTTTTGTTGATTAATTTTTCTGGGTCATTGGGGGTCAAATATGGGGTCAAATAGATCAGTAAGGCCTATCTTGATGGGATTTGGTGGACGGAAGAGGGATGGTGTGTTCTTTTTGTTGATTAATTTTTCGGGGTCATCTGGGGTCAAATATGGGGTCAAATAGATCAGTAAGGCCTATCTTGATGGGATTTGGTGGACGGAAGAGGGATGGTGTGTTCTTTTTGTTGATTAATTTTTCGGGGTCAAATATGGGGTCAAATAGATCAGTAAGGCCTATCTTGATGGGATTTGGTGGAGGGAAGGGGGGTGGTGTGTTCTTTTTGTTGATTAATTTTTCGGGGTCATCGGGGGTCAAATATGGGGTCAAATAGATCAGTAAGGCCTATCTTGATGGGATTTGGTGGACGGAAGAGGGATGGTGTGTTCTTTTTGTTGATTTATTTTTCGGGGTCATCGGGGTCAAATATGGGGTCAAATAGATCAGTAAGGCCTATCTTGATGGGATTTGGTGGACGGAAGAGGGATGGGGTGTTCTTTTTGTTGATTATTTTTTCGGGGTCATCGGGGGTCAAATATGGGGTCAAATAGATCAGTAAGGCCTATCTTGATGGGATTTGGTGGACGGAAGAGGGGTGGTGTGTTCTTTTTGTTGATTAATTTTTCGGGGTCATCGGGGGTCAAATATGGGGTCAAATAGATCAGTAAGGCCTATCTTGATGGGATTTGGTGGAGGGAAGGGGGGTGGTGTGTTCTTTTTGTTGATTAATTTTTCGGGGTCATCGGGGGTCAAATATGGGGTCAAATAGATCAGTAAGGCCTATATTGATGGGATTTGGTGGACGGAAGAGGGATGGTGTGTTCTTTTTGTTGATTAATTTTTCTGGGTCATTGGGGGTCAAATATGGGGTCAAATAGATCAGTAAGGCCTATCTTGATGGGATTTGGTGGACGGAAGAGGGATGGTGTGTTCTTTTTGTTGATTAATTTTTCGGGGTCATCTGGGGTCAAATATGGGGTCAAATAGATCAGTAAGGCCTATCTTGATGGGATTTGGTGGACGGAAGAGGGATGGTGTGTTCTTTTTGTTGATTAATTTTTCGGGGTCAAATATGGGGTCAAATAGATCAGTAAGGCCTATCTTGATGGGATTTGGTGGAGGGAAGGGGGGTGGTGTGTTCTTTTTGTTGATTAATTTTTCGGGGTCATCGGGGGTCAAATATGGGGTCAAATAGATCAGTAAGGCCTATCTTGATGGGATTTGGTGGACGGAAGAGGGATGGTGTGTTCTTTTTGTTGATTAATTTTTCGGGGTCATCAGGGGGTCAAATAGATCAGTAAGGCCTATCTTGATGGGATTTGGTGGAGGGAAGGGGGGTGGTGTGTTCTTTTGGTTGATTACTTTTTCGGGGTCATCAGGGGTCAACTATAGGGTCAAATGATCAGTAAGGCCTATCTTGATGGGATTTGGTGGAGGGAAGGGGGGTGGTGTGTTCTTTTTGTTGATTAATTTTTCGGGGTCATCGGGGGTCAAATATGGGGTCAAATAGATCAGTAAGGCCTATCTTGATTGGATTTGGTGGAGGGAAGGGGAGTGGTGTATTCTTTTTGCTGATTAAATTTTCAAGGTCATCGGAGGTCATTCAAGGTCATCTGGGGTCAAATAAGATCCGTAAGGCCTATCTTGATGGGATTTGGTGGACGGAAGAGGGATGGTGTGTTCTTTTTGTTGATTAATTTGTCGAGGTCATCAGAGGTCGTCATCTGGGGTCAAATAAGATCCGTAAGGCCTATCTTGATGTGATTTGGTGGAGGGAAGGGGGTTGGTGTGTTCTTTTTGCTGATTAAATTTTCAAGGTCATCAGAGGTCATCTGGGGTTAAATAAGATCTGTAAGGCCTATCTTGATGTGATTTGGTGTAGGGAAGGGGGTTGGTGTGTTCTTTTTGTTGATTAAATTAACTACAATGCATACCTCTGTGACAGTGCTACATTGTATCATATGTTTCATCATCATTTCTTTCAAGTCACTTTTGATGAACAGGCGAGACGCGCCGTTCGAGAACCGCCTTGTATAATAATAATAAAGAAGTATGATTTTCATTTGTAAATGAGTTGTACCGTGGATGTACAATGTATACAGTCAGCCTGTATTAACTTTAAGGCCTTCTTTACCCAAATACGACACAGATTGTTCACCATTTTGTGGATATAGGGCGGTGTTATATTCACTGTTGCAAGGGGTTGGAAGGGGACAGAATATGATATAATATCTTACATTAAGGATATGTATCATGGTCCCGGTAGCGAATTTATTAACCGTAACAAACATTTGGCCAAACACTGTATACATCTATTGCTGTACAATGTACATGTGCATGTGTATACTATACGCTTCACTCCGTCAAGGTATCAAATGTTTGTTACGGTAAATAATATCGCGTCCCAGTATATTGCCTATATGATTGATAATAATTATTAGTTATGTATGCTTCTTGTATCATGTATCTATTCAAGTGACAGGATTGGACTCTGCTCCAGTCCAATAAATTACAATATAAACAGAGTTACTTTGTGTTACATTATCACTATCAGAGTTTTGGGTAATTGCAGATAATAAGTTCAGAGGGGGGGGGGGGTGTCTGGGGGATGGGGGCGTTCGTTCCATATATCGGGGTACGCATATGGAAGGCTGTCAAGACACCCCTTTTCAATCATCCTTGCTGTTAATTACAGTGACCCCATATTTTGGAAAATGTACCAACTCTTACCCAAATACCACCATATTTTTTGAAAAGGTCAATACTCTCCCACCCAAAGACACTATTTTCTGGAATACTTAACAAAATTATTACCCCAAAGACCACCTTTAATTTTGTGTGTGCAAAATGTCAACAAAATACCTCATGTGTTGGTCGTTTTGGCAACTTCTCAACCCAATGACCCATATTTTTGTCCAATCTTTCACACCCAATAATAGCCCAGGGTTCTGAAGTGCCATGTCATATTCATTTTCATACTTGAGTGTCCCCCTCCCCCTCCCGAAGATTAAGAGCCTTAGTAACAATATTGTTGTTGAAGAATAATACCTTGCTCACACCCTCCCCAGGATTAAGAGCCGTAGTAACAAGATTGTTGTTGAAGAATAATACCTTGCTCACACCCTCCCCAGGATTAAGAGCCTTAGTAACAAGATTGTTGTTGAAGAATATTACCTTGCTCACACCCTCCCCAGGATTAAGAGCCTTAGTAACAAGATTTGTGTTGAAGAATAATACCTTGCTCACACCCTCCCCAGGATCAAGAGCCTTAGTAACAAGATTGTTGTTGAAGAATAATACCTTGCTCACATTCTCCCCAGGATTAAGAGCCTTAGTAACAAGATTTGTGTTGAAGAATAATACCTTGCTCACACCCTCCCCAGGATTAAGAGCCTTAGTAACAAGATTGTTGTTGAAGAATATTACCTTGCTCACACCCTCCCCAGGATTAAGAGCCTTAGTAACAAGATTTGTGTTGAAGAATAATACCTTGCTCACACCTTCCCCAGGATTAAGAGCCTTAGTAACAAGATTGTTGTTGAAGAATATTACCTTGCTCACACCCTCCCCAGGATTAAGAGCCTTAGTAACAAGATTTGTGTTGAAGAATAATACCTTGCTCACATTCTCCCCAGGATTAAGAGCCTTAGTAACAAGATTTGTGTTGAAGAATAATACCTTGCTCACACCCTCCCCAGGATTAAGAGCCTTAGTAACAAGATTGTTGTTGAAGAATATTACCTTGCTCACACCCTCCCCAGGATTAAGAGCCTTAGTAACAAGATTTGTGTTGAAGAATAATACCTTGCTCACACCCTCCCCAGGATTAAGAGCCTTAGTAACAAGATTGTTGTTGAAGAATAATACCTTGCTCACACCCTCCCCAGGATCAAGAGCCTTAGTAACAAGATTGTTGTTGAAGAATAATACCTTGCTCACATTCTCCCCAGGATTAAGAGCCTTATTAACAATATTTGTGTTGAAGAATAATACCTTGCTCACACCCTCTCCAGGATTAAGAGCCTTAGTAACAAGATTGTTGTTGAAGAATAATACCTTGCTCACACCCTCCCCAGGATTAAGAGCCTTAGTAACAAGATTGTTGTTGAAGAATAATACCTTGCTCACACCCTCCCCAGGATTAAGAGCCTTAGTAACAAGATTGTTGTTGAAGAATAATACCTTGCTCACACCCTCCCCAGGATTAAGAGCCTTAGTAACAAGATTTTTGTTGAAGAATAATACCTTGCTTTTTCCCATGTGATTTTAACTTTGTTCACAGGTTATGTAGATAGGGGACATAACAAAAAGATAATCATACTTTTTCCTGGTCATAATTAATAAGCTGCTCACTGCACATAATTATTGGGAAAAGTGGGACGAATTCCAGTTTGCAGAGATACGTCCGCGTTTGGAATGCAGCTTTTCGTTGCTTTTATCTGGGAGCAGTAGTGTTATTTCATTTTCTATAAATTTCAGAAAAAAAGTGATCAACTAATAATCGAAACGGGTTCATTGCACTTAGGTACGGTTGCATTTGTAAGGTTACTACAAATCCATCAGTATGGAATTTAACAAGTTTTAAGTTTTATCTTGGAGAAGTAAAGTGTTTTTATTATTTTCTATCAATTTCAAAAAGTGATAAACTGTAATCGAAACGATCTCATTGCACTTCCATACAACAACTCACAGAGCAACTGAAGTAACATTCACAGTGGTTTAACTTGTTTCGGTTTGTTTCGCAAAAATATAAAAAGCCCGATTGATGTGCGAGCTTGTTTGGTTTCGCAAAATTTACTAAGCCATAAATTCATACAATATTCGAAAATAAATCTTTGTACTTGCGGAATAATAAGCCTTCCAAAATAGATCAAAGAAATGTGTGGCTGCCTCTGAATTTGCTATTAAGCTATTAAGTCACAATAAGGAGCTCGAACAATTGTTAACAAGCAAATTTGGAATTATTTAATTTGAAAACAGTCTAGAGAGAATGAAAACAAATGAAAACCCGTCTACCAAAAATATCTACCAAAAATATGTATCCGTCAAATAACAGGACGTCTGACTATTATAGTAAACAAAGTGCGCACTTTTAACCATATATGGAAGTAAACCTGTTTGTGAAATGGGTTCAAATCCATACAAATCTTTTCAAAATATAGGTATCTTATTATAATAATAATATCATGAACGATAAAAGAAGTGCACAATTTTACCATATAAGGAAATAGGCGAGCCCTCATAAAATGGATCCTAAATGATGGGTTGGGTCAATTCCGGGTCAATTCCATTGATCAATCCATCACTGTAGCATTTAACACAGGAAAGGATTATCTGTACTTTATTATATGACAAATTTCCCTTTCCTTTCCATTTTTTTTTAAAAGTTATGATTCTTCAATCTGAAGCCTTAGGATATAGATGTCCAGTTTGATGTATGAGGCTAGAACTGTCACTTCAATATCACAACTAGCAGGATATTTAACAGTCTCTGCCTGTAAGAGTGTACCATTTTTTTTTGGGGGGGGGGGGGGTGTTGTGATTCATGGGTCCTCAGATCAACTTTATAAAAAAATCAGTGATACATTACCATACCATTATACCATAGCCAAATTTTAAAATTCCTATCATTTTTTGTTCGGTCGTTAAAAATCACTGAAATTTCAGGAAAAAACCCCAGTAAAACGATTACTACATTCCCCATAAGTATATCTATGCGCGCTACGTACATCCCAACGAATGGAAAACATATTTTAAAACCTCCAGTTAGGTACATAACAATAGTGAAACAAAATCGTTGGGATCTCGTTGGCGTGTCACATTACGCTGACCTTGAACCATTGAAAAACAGCGCTCTTATGCAGTTTCAAGACCTTATAATTCGATGCGCCAACAAGATCCCATTCAATAAACAAGTGCATATGAAAGAACTCGGAGCGTTTAACAAATTCAAAAGGAAACATTGTTGGGATCTCGTTGGCGCATAGAGATAATCAAGGTCAAAGGTCAAATGTTACTATTTTGAGCCATTTTTGCACCTCCGTACATCTGTGCGCCATCTTTAAAACACCTTGGAAATTATTTCCAGTTGCAAAGATGGGTTACCTTAAATCAAAAATGAAGATTCCAACTTGGGATCTTTAAGATTTTTTTTTAAAACGATTTTTAAAAATTTGCTTAAGGTCAACTTACAGTGCATGCAAGTCAGTAATAGCCCCACATACATTGTTCAAGCTCTTATAAATCAGTGCGCCAACTAGATCCCATTATTTTTTTGATTTATTTGCTTAGTTTGGCCACCATTCAATAGATACCACTAGAAAAAACTTTGGGATTTTGATGGCGGTTAATTCTAAATGAGCGCAAAATTGAGGTGTCATCAGCTTTATTCTCAAGCCTATTTGAGCGATTTAAGACTAAGTCCCAGGATATCAGATTACTTTGGTGAATTTTGACATGTCATATAGGACATTGTTTTCTATGCATTTTAGACTATTCTGAACACATCTATGTTAGTCTGTAATGTCGATTTCAAAATATGCAAGTCATGTCTTCCGAATTCGACAGGGTTGTTGAATTCTGAAGACATAATATGCAATTTATGAAACATCATGCAACAGATCAATGTTGATGGGTTGAGAATGGTTTAAAATGCATGAAAATCATTGTCCTATATGACATGTCAAAATTCACCAAAGGAATCTGATATTCTGATAATCTGATAAATGGCCCAAAAAGGCTCGAGAATAAAGCTGATGACACCTCAACTTTGCGATCATGTAGAAATAACCGCCATCAAAATCCCAAAGTTTTTTCTAGTGGTATCTATTAAATGGTGGCCAAACTAAGCAAATAAATCAAAAAGTTGATGGGATCTTGTTGGCGCACTGATTTACAAGAACTTGGACAATGCACAAAGGGCTATTACTGACTCGCATGCAGTGCAAGTTGCTCTTAAGCAAATTTGTAAAAAATCATTAAAAAATAAATCTCTGAGATCCCAAACCAGTTTCTTCATTTTTTATTCAAGGTAAACCATCTTTGCAAGTAGATGTCATTTCCAAGGTGTTTTAAAGATGGCGCACGGATTTACGGAGGTGCGAAAATGGCTCAAAATGGTAAAACTTGACCTTTGACCTGGATTATCTCCGTGCGCCAACGAGATCCCAACAATTTTTACTTTTGAATATGTTAAAGGCTCTGAGTTCTTCCATATGAACTTGTTTATGTAATGGGATCTCGTTGGCGCGTCAAACTATAAGGGCTTGAAAACTGCTAAGGACGCTGTTCGTCACGGTTTCAAGGTCAGCGTAATGTGACGCGCCAACGAGATCCCAATGATTTTGATTCACTTTTGTTGTGTACCCAACTGGAGGTTTCAAAATATGTTTTCCTTTCGTTGGGATGTGCATGGTGCGCATAGTTATACTTATAGGGAACGTAGTAATCATTTTACTGGGATTTGTTCCTAAAATTTCGGTGATTTTTTTACGACCGAACCAAAACATTTAGGAATTTTAAAATTTGGCAGTAGTATAATGTTATGGTAATGTATCACTGGCTTTTTTTTGAATTACCACATGGTACGCCCTTAGAGGCAGAGACTGTTAACACTTTCCACGCGGCTATTGATGCCAATCATTACAAAACAGATTTTTTAGAAACCTTTCCCAACTTTCAAGGTCTATCTCAAGGATTAGTTAACCAATACTAGGCATGTTTGTATTTCAATGCATTTCTCATGGTGATTCCAAATATGGTAAGGGGAGACGTCAAAACTCGACCGCCCGTTGACTGCCGGTTACGGGCGGTTCCGCCCGGTTCTTTCAGGTCAAATGTTTTACTGGTATATGAATATTCGCGCATGCAACACTGAACAACCGCCGGTTGACTTAATGCTGTAATCTGACCAATTTACACTATCAATCTGTTACTTTGCGGTCATAATAGCTCTCTCTATAATCGTTCTATAAAAAAACGACATTCATAGACTTTCGGTATTGATTTTAAAAAGTTAATTGAGCTATATATAAACAGATTGAAAAAGCCAACCCCAGCGAAAATCAATAGCTGTATTGTACTGGTTGTCAACTGAGACTTTTAAGTCTTAAAAGAGCCCATTACTTCAAGATGTTATTGCTCACGTGTGTGACGAGGCACTTTCAACCGGTCGTGTTCACCAGAGTGTTACTATTTGACCTCATTATGTGTGTATATTATAACAGACGACACGTTTTGTGAGAACCGAACGGAACCGGCCGTAACCGGCGGTTGCCGGGCGGTCGAGTTTTGACGTGATCCCTAATGAAAGTCAATTTTGACATTTGAATCATTTTGTTAATTTTCTTGGAACTGTCGTCTGCAGACGCCTGCCGCGTGGAAAGCTTTAAGGGTACCAGACAGGGCCCTTGGAAGTATATTTTGTATGGGGGTGCTGTAAATTTGGTACATCTTTCACCACTACGGCGTAGGGTCCAGGGGCGAAGGCCCTTGGTGGGGGTTCAGGGGGCGGAAGCTGTTGGGTTTTATGTTTAAATGGCCTAGGAAGGCTCTCCTTGCTATGCATATACATGTATACATTTAATTTCGTTCAACCTTGGCTTGGTTCATAAACACACTAAAAAACTAAAGACACTATTGAAAGATGAAAAATGTTACACTTAAAAACTACAACGCGCGAAGCGTGCAAACAAATTCAGTTTTTAACTATAATGGTCCAGAAAACGTTCCTGAAGCCATCTTGTTATGCTTGAATAATTAAACATTGAAACTAATACGTGCGAAGCGCGCAAAAATGTCTACTTTTGTAACAAAATGGTCCAAAAAACTATAGACACCAATGAAAGATGAACAATATTACATTACAACTACAATGCGCGAAGCGCGCAAAAATTACCAGTTTTTAATCTAAAATTGCCAAAAAAAACCCGTTCTGAAGCCATCTTGTTATACTTGAATAATTAAGCATTGAAAGTAATACGTGCGAAGCGCGCAAACATGTCCACTTTTTAAACTAGAATGGTCAGAAAACGTTCCTAAAGCCATTGTTATGCTTGAACAATGAAATATTGAACATAAGTATGCGCGAAGCATGCAAACATTTCCAGTTTTTATTTAAACTAGCGGGCATCTGCGCTTCGCGCGGACCCGCTAGAAGATTTCACGGGGAAGGAAGTAAGTAAACAAAGCGTAAGCAAATTTGATACAATATCAAGAACATGTCCTACATGTATACATAGACGGGCCCTAAATAATCCGAATATCGCAGGTGCTTTTGATAATCCAGGTATACATGTGCCTCAAAGTAGGTAGGCCTACCTTTGTCTTTCCAGATACCTATGGAGGCCTCCCATGTGACCTGAAAAGCAGGTACCCGTTGTCCCATTATATCCAGGGACCCCATAGGCCTAAGCCCTACCCCTAACCCAGTTACCACAGGTGCCCTTAATGGCACCGGATACCACATAATCCAGGTACTGCAGTGTGCCGTTATATCGAGATACCCAGGTGCCTTACTGTATCATGTGCACATCATTCAATTAACTTGAATTAATCGCGGGTGCCGAAGATAGCGGGCAGTAATAGTCATACCACAATAGGCAGAGGTGAGTTATATCAAAGCGTTATAAATGTTTATATAAATATCAAGAGTATGTCCTTATTCAGTTACCCAGGGCAGGTACCTAAAGTGCCCTTGATATAATGTAAGTGACATGGTACCCTTGATACACCATGCGCCTAGGCCCAAATGTGCTCTTAAATAATACAGATACCCATGTTCCTAATCCAAGTACTTCACGTGTTCTTAATACACCGGTTGCCCATAGGCCTAGGCCCTACCCCTCACACCCAGGTACCGCATTTGCCGGCATTATATCCAATGTACCCGTATTATATCCAGTTTATAATGGAAAGCGCAGGTATAGGTGCCGAAGCTATAATAGCGGGTGGTTAGTCACATCAAAACGTATAGAGATGAGGGTATTGTAAAACAGCAAGAGTATGTCGTTGATACTCCATGTATCCTAGGTGCCCTTAATACTGACATTGGTACCACAGTGCCCTTAATAATCCATATATACCATGTGCCCTTAATAAATCCATGTATGCCATGCATGTATAACACATGGTGCCCTTGATTATTCAGGTACCACCCCATGTACTTTGATAATCAAGATTGTGTATTAGTGATCCAATATAGGTCCTCCATGGACTATGTGGTTTATCTTGAATCGAATATTAAGGGCACACGTGATAACTGTGTATGCGGCTATTAGGGCCTACGTGGATTAATAAGGACATCTGAATGGTTATTCAGGTGTAAGAATACTTGAAATATTCAGAAATATTCACGCGGTCGCGCAGCAACAATAACGGTTGGTATGGTACCGCCAGTTTCTTTATCGTTAGCAAACTCCGCGTTCATCTATGTCACTTTAAGATCTGCGTAAGAGTTTTTGTTTACATTTAGAAAATGTCGTAAAATATTTTAATTTGTTGTACGTATAGTCTCGTATAAATGCTTGTTACTATGCGTTCTTTAAGAATAACAAACAGCCGCATATACAGAAATGTAGCTATATCCCTGAAGAAAATATTTTGGGTGAAGACCATATGTCATCACTCATTCCGAAAATCACAATTTGTGTCCGAACAGTAACTACCCGAGTAAAAGAAATTCAACATTTCGGATTTTCACATGTGATCCCTTCTGCGCATGTCTGAAAACAGGAAAAAACGGGCATTGACCTACATGTATCTAATTAGCTCGTGTATTAGAGGCGCAATTACCACGCTTTTTCAGTTGAAGAGGGACGCGAGTGTAAAATTATATTAAACTATCTAATAAAGCCATGTTCCGAAAATTAGTATATAGATAAAATGGTCCTGAAGCCATCTTGTTATGCTTGAATAATTAAACATTGAAATTAATATGCGCGAATCGCGGAAAAATGTCCAGTTTTTTAATGACTAAAATGGTCCAGAAATCTTTCCTGAATAAAGTCATCATGTTAATGTTATGCTTGAATAATTAAACATTGAAACTAACATGTTTGAAGCGCGCAACAAAATCCTGGTATTTTTAACTATGAATGGTTCAAAAAACGTTCCTGAAACCAGCTTGTTGTGCTTGAAGAATTATCATTGAAACTAATATGCGCGAAGCGCACAATTTTTTAAATTTTTTTAAACTAATATGGTCCAGAAAACGTTATGCTTTTATAATTAAACAATGAATCTAATTTTGCAGTACATGTTCAATTTCTGCTTGGTCATATCAAATCGTTGTGTAGTGCAATGCCCTTTTTATAATACAATTTAGATTAGTAAGCTTATCCCCTTCCCTTCCCTCCAGGCTCCGGCTTTTGAACTTATTATGAGACACACACTGTAAATGTTTTCAAAAATCTTGGAAAAAAACATGGGGGTGCTGCAGCACCCCCACTTCCCAGGGGCTTGGTACCAGAAGCCTTTAAATTGAGTTAATTCTTATCCAGAGGGCACCAGTAGCGGTAGAGCATCATATATAATTAACACTTTCCACGCGGCTATTAGTTTTACCATACACAACACATTTTTTTCAGAAACATTTCACAATTTTCAAAGTCTATCTTAAGGATTACTGACCCAATACTAGGCATGTTTGTACTTATTTCAATGCATTTCTCATGTTGATTCCAAATCTGATAATGATATTAAATACTTTTGACATTTTTGAAACATTTTGTAAAATTTTGGAATGTCGTCTGCAGCCGCCTGCCGCATGGAAAGTGTTAAGGGGCGTGGGAGCATGGAAATGGGGACGGGGACGGATTTATTGCACGTGGTCTATGAAATGGACCTGGAAAAGTGGATACGGATGAAAGGCTTGCACTTTGGTTAGTGATAACAATGTCAAAAGTTGATGTCATTGAATAAGAGGCAGCCATTTGCCTAACTATAAAGAGGGGATATTTTAGTGACAGATTTGCAATAGGCCTACAGGGTGTCCTACAAAATGGTGCATGTGTTCAAACATCATTTCTTTTCATCAAACATTCAGGCCCGTATTCTCGTACGTAGAGCATAAAGCAATCAAAGGTCCTGCTTGCATGAGTCATCCAGTTATTTTCGTAAAGTTGGTGAAATGTATAAGAAGTTATACCCTACCGACAGAACCGATACTGATACTGATACTGATACTGAAGGTACGGTTGCTATAAAAGGTTGCTACAAATCCACCAGTATAGAATTTAACAAGTTTTAAGCTTTTATCTGGGAGCAGTATAGTGTTATTTCATTTTCTATCTATTTCGAATAGTGATCAACTAATAATCGAAACGGGTTCATTGCACTTAAGTACGGTTGCATTTTGTAAGGTTGCTACAAATCCACCAGTATAGAATTTAACAAGTTTTAAGCTTTTATCTGGGAGCAGTATAGTGTTATTTCATTTTCTATCTATTTAGAAAAGTGATCAACTAATAATCGGAACGGGTTCAATGCACTTAGGTACGGTTGCATTTGTAAGGTTGCTACAAATCCACCAGTATGGAATTTAACAAGTTTTAAGTTTTATCTGGGAGCAGTAAAATTTCTATCAATTTCACTTTCATTGCATTTCAATACAATAAAGCATAGAGCAACTGAAGTAACAAAGCCCGATTGATGTGCGAGCTTGTTTAGTTTCGCAAAATTTACTAAAGCCATAATAGGGCTTAATAAATTCATACAATATTCGAAAATAAATCTTTGTAATTGCGAAATAATAAGCCTTCCAAAATAGATCAAAGAATTGTGTGGCTGCCTCTGAATTTGTTATTATAGAATTTCAAGTCACAATAAGGAGCTCGAACAATTGTTAACAAGCAAATTTGGAATTATTTAATTTGAAAACAGTCTATAGAGTATGAAAACAAAACCCGTCTACCAAAAATATCTACCAAAAATAGGTATCCGTCAAATAACAGGACGTCTGACTATTATAGTAAACAAAGTGCGCACTTTTAACCATATATGGAAGTAAACCTGTTTGTGAAATGGGTTCAAATCCATACAAATCTTTTCAAAATATAGGTATCTTATTATAATAATAATATCATGAACGATAAAAGAAGTGCACAATTTTACCATATAAGGAAATAGGCGAGCCGCCTCGTAAAATGGATCCTAAAGGATGGGCTTGGTCAATTCCCGGGTCAATTCCATTGATCAATCCATCACTAGGGCATTTAACACAGGAAAGGATTATCTGTAATTTATTATATGACAAATTTCCCTTTCCTTTCCATTTTTTAAAAAAAAGTTATGATTCTTCAATCTGAAGCCTCAGGATATAGATGTCCAGTTTGATGTATGAGGCTAGAACTGTCACTTCAATATCACAACTAGCAGGATATTTAACACTTTCCACGCGGCTATTGGTGTCAATATTACTATACAAAACAGATTTTAGTCAGAAACCTTTCCCAACTTTCAGCAAGGAGTTATTATAATAACTCCTTGCTTTCAGGGTCTATCTCAAGGATTAGTTAACCAATACTAGGCATGTTTGTATTTCAATGCATTTCTCATGGTGATTCCAAATATGGTAAGGGAGCACATCAAAACTCGACCGCCCGGCAACCGCCGGTTCCGTGGGGTTCCCTGCGGTTGCAGCCGGTTTATATTGTTCTAAACAATGATACGCGGTCCAACCGGCCGGAACCGGCGGTTGCCGCGCGGTCGAGTTTTGATGTGCTCCCTAATGAAAGTCATTTTTGATATTTGAATCATTTTGTTAATTTTTTTTGGAAAACTGTCGTCTGCAGACGCCTGCCGCATGGAAAGCTTTAAGGGTACCAGAAAGGGCCCTTGGAAGTATATTTTGTATGGGGGTGCTGTAAATTTGGTACATCTTTCACCACTACGGCGTAGGGTCCAGGGGCGAAGGCCCTTGGTGGGGGTTCAGGGGGCGGAAGCTGTTGGGTTTTATGTTTAAATGGCCTAGGAAGGCTCTCCTTGCTATGAATATACATGTATACATTTAATTTCGTTCAACCTTGGCTTGGTTCATAAACACACTAAAAAACTAAAGACACTAATGAAAGATGAAAAATGTTACACTTAAAAAAACTACAACGCGCGAAGCGTGCAAACAAATTCAGTTTTTAACTATAATGGTCCAGAAAACGTTCCTGAAGCCATCTTGTTATGCTTGAATAATTAAACATTGAAACTAATACGTGCGAAGCGCGCAAAAATGTCTACTTTTGTAACAAAATGGTCCAAAAAACTATAGACACCAATGAAAGATGAACAATATTACATTACAACTACAATGCGCGAAGCGCGCAAAAATTACCAGTTTTTAAAATTTCTAAAATTGCCAAAAAAACCCGTTCTGAAGCCATCTTGTTATGCTTGAATAATTAAGCATTGAAAGAAATACGTGCGAAGCGCGCAAACATGTCCACTTTTTAAACTAGAATGGTCAGAAAACGTTCCTAAAGCCATTGTTATGCTTGAACAATGAAATATTGAACATAAGTATGCGCGAAGCATGCAAACATTTCCAGTTTTTATTTAAACTAGCGGGCATCCGCGCTTCGCGCGGACCCGCTAGAAGATTTCACGGGGAAGGAAGTAAGTAAACAAAGCGTAAGCAAATTTGATACAATATCAAGAACATGTCCTACATGTATACATAGACGGGCCTTAAATAATCCGAATATCGCAGGTGCTTTTGATAATCCAGGTATACATGTGCCTCAAAGTAGGTAGGCCTACCTTTGTCTTTCCAGATACCTATGGAGGCCTCCCATGTGACCTGAAAAGCAGGTACCCGTTGTCCCATTATATCCAGGGACCCCCGGGCCTAAGCCCTACCCCTAACCCAGTTACCACAGGTGCCCTTAATGGCACCGGATACCACATAATACAGGTACTGCAGTGTGCCGTTATATCGAGATACCCAGGTGCCTTACTGTATCATGTGCACATCATTCAAGTAACTTGAATTAATCGCGGGTGCCGAAGATAGCGGGCAGTAATAGTCATACCACAATAGGCAGAGGTGAGTTATATCAAAGCGTTATAAATGTTTATATAAATATCAAGAGTATGTCCTTATTCAGTTACCCAGGGCAGGTACCTAAAGTGCCCTTGATATAATGTAAGGGACATGGTACCCTTGATACACCATGCGCCTAGGCCCAAATGTGCTCTTAAATAATACAGATACCCATGTTCCTAATCCAAGTACTTCACGTGTTCTTAATACACCGGTTGCCCATAGGCCTAGGCCCTACCCCTCACAGATGGCTTTAATAACCCGTAATCCAGATACCTACTGGTGCCCTTACTAATCCAGACACTCTATAATAATCATGATAATATACTACACATTCCGTTTATCCAGATGCCTATGTGCCCTTATATCCAGATTATCAAGTAAGGGAAGTACGGGTTAGGAGGAGGTGGCTTTAGGGTATGATGGGGCAATACCGCAATTCCGTTTATCCAGATACCCATGTGGCCTTAGTAAGGCCGCCTTACTATATCCATATTATCAAGTTAGGGAAGTGCGGGGAAGGGGCTTAGACCTTAGGGTGGGTATGATGTGACAATCGATAATTATCCCGTAATTTACGTGCTATATCAGCCGCACGGCGAATAAGCCGCAGCACCTCAAATTAAGATTCAGACCTCATTGTATACAGTAAGCCGCACCGCTGTATAATAAGTCGCACAAAGAAAATGAAAGGGGTGTGTGTGGGGGGGCGGGTGGGGTGGGGGTGGGGGTCAACCATGATCCACCAGCCCATAGCTTCATGACCAGCCATGGGGTTACAACTACATGAGTAAATGTATTTTCCTTCAGCCACTTCAGGCACTTTAAATATGTTATCCTGGATACGGTTTGCGCCTTGCTCCCAGTTTCTTTATTAAAATAAAGGTCTTGGCTTTATGATTAATGTTTTGTTTGTGTCTTGGTCTCGTTACATTTTATTGTACTGTACGGTATGCACCGCGGAGCAACCGTACGGACTGCATGCCCGTTTACAATGTACAGTTTGCGCCACAAACGCGTACACACTTTGTATGCGTCATTACGTGTGCGCCGAATCGCGTGCGCCATGTTAAACGCGGTCGCGCAGCAACAATAACGGTTGGTATGGTACCGCTATGCTGGTTCCCTGCATCAATGGGCTCCACACAACTTATCCATAGATGCAGGTACGCTCAAATTTCCACTCAAATCTGATTTGCTGGCATAAAAGTCATGCATATTCATGATTGACACAAAATAGATCCACAAATCAAGCCAGCGTCACGCTTAGAATGATAACAAATTTGCTGATTGGCACAAACTACACGTGTATCTGCGCTAACCACAGCGCCGGACTTCATACGCACATGTACGCATGTCATATCGCGCTCCCCATCGCGCCGTAGCTATGGCAGCGCGACAATGCATTCAGCGTTCGATGCGGTATCTCAGCTACAGTGTGGTGATCGTTATTTACCTTATGCCATGACAGAGCGACAGTGCAAAGTGTTGAACTTACGGTTACGGCCGGCAATGGATTTGCCCGTACCTGCACCTATGGATAAGTTGCCGCGCGGGGATCCAGGTGCAGGGAACCAGCATATGGTACCGCCAGTTTCTTTATCGTTAGAAAACTCCGCGTACATCTATGTTATTAATGTACAAGTGTCACTTTAAGATCTGCGTAAGAGTTTTTGTTTACATTTAGAAAATGTCGTAAAATATTTTAATTTGTTGTACGTATAGTCTCGTATAAATGCTTGTTACTATGCGTTCTTTAAGAATAACAAACAGCCGCATATACAGAAATGTAGCTATATCCCTGAAGAAAATATTTTGGGTGAAGACCATATGTCATCACTCATTCCGAAAATCACAATTTGTGATTTCGGATTTTCACATGTGATCCCTTCTGCGCATGTCTGAAAACGGGAAAAAACGGGCATTGACCTACATGTGTCTAATTAGCTCGTGTATTAGAGGCGCAATTACCACACTGCAAAAACACCGGTGTTAAAAATAACACCATTGGTGTTGTGAGAGGTCCACACCAAAAAAAATTAACACCGGTGTACCGGTGTTAAATTGTTGGTGTTATATCAACACCATGTAGTGTCATTTTAACAACTGTAAGTGTGAAAAATAACACTGTAAGTGTTAATGTAACACTGTAAGTGTTAATGTAACACCAAGATAGTGTTAAAATAACACTAATTGGTGTGGACCTCTCAGAACACCGAACGGTGTTATTTTTAACACCGGTGTTTTTGCAGTGCACACTTTTTCAGTTGAAGAGGGACGCGAGTGTAAAATTATATTGAACTATCTAATAAAGCCATGTTCCGAAAATTAGTATATAGATAAAATGGTCCTGAAGCCATCTTGTTATGCTTGAATAATTAAACATTAAAATTAATATGCGCGAATCGCGCAAAAATGTCCAGTTTTTTAATGACTAAAATGGTCCAGAAATCTTTCCTGAATAAAGTCATCATATTATGCTTGAATAATTAAACATTGAAACTAACATGTTTGAAGCGCGCAACAAAATCCTGGTATTTTTAACTATGAATGGTTCAAAAAACGTTCCTGAAACCAGCTTGTTGTGCTTGAAGAATTATCATTGAAACTAATATGCGCGAAGCGCACAATTTTTTTTTTTTTTTAACTAATATGGTCCAGAAAACGTTATGCTTTTATAATTAAACAATGAATCTAATTTTGCAGTACATGTTCAATTTCTGCTTGGTCATATCAAATCGTTGTGTAGTGCAATGCCCTTTTTATAATACAATTTAGATTAGTAAGCTTACCCCTTCCCTTCCCTCCAGGCTCCGGCTTTTGATTTTGAACTTATGTAAATCCCAGGGGCTTGGTACCAGAAGCCTTTAAATTTAGTTAAAATGGGTTCTTATCCAGAGGGCACCAGTAGCGGCGAGAGCATCATATATAATTAAGGGGCGTAGCATGGAATGGGGACGGGGACGGATTTATTGCACGTGGTCTAGTATGAAATGGACCTGGAAAAGTGGATACGGATGAAAGGCCTGCACTTTGGTGAGTGATAACAATGTCAAAAGTTGATGTCATTGAATAAGAGGCAGCCATTTGCCTAACTAAAGAGGGGATATTTTAGTGACAGATTTGCAATAGGCCTACAGGGTGTCCTACAAAATGGTGCATGTGTTCAAACATCATTTCTTTTCATCAAACATTCAGGCCCGTATTCTCGTACGTAGTTAAACAAGCTAAACGCGCGTCTAACTTTGACTTTGGACACAACGTTTAACTAGACGTATTCTCGAAATGTGATTAACTTAAATACGCGTCTAACTCACTTAAAAGTGTTTAACTTTAAACATGGGTATGTGCGTAGTTTAAAGCGCGTTTAACTAAACTCATACACAACTGAATGCCTTGAATAATCACTCAACCACGCCTGCTGCAAGCTGACGTTCAGATCTGAGACTAGGTATATTAGTCTCAGGTTCAAATTGTACTTGTGCTTTTGAGGTATTCGGTCGATTGTAATCCATTACGGCCACAACCAAAATAAATACCTGTAAACAGAAACGCACGAATACTCTGGGGACGATATTCGCGGAGTTTAAAACCATGTTTTGTTAAACACGTTGTATAAAAGATAAACTCGCGTTTAAGTTAGACACGCGTTTAGTTAGACACGGTTTTAAGCTAAAACTGTTTAGTACGAGAATATTGCCCTCAGTATTTGCTAGTAAAGTTTATATAAGCTAGTAGATAATTTAGTTGACCACAACACTGTCCGTTATGCCGTATTGCCCTTTATAATGCTTTGGCGCGAGTTTTAAAAGCACGGGTCCCTAACAAAACATGATGCGCGAGCAAACTGCCGGGCAAAGAACAATAGCAACTAGCCACGTTTTGCCCGGTGTGACGTCACCTGTCACCCCATCTATACCTTGCTCCACAGTTATTTTTCCCATGTGATTTCAACTTTGTTCACAGGTTGTGTAGATAGGGGACATTACAAATACACTAGCAACCAAAAGTATTAGGACACTCAGGCTATTTCGAAAGTAGGAATATCATCCCAAATTTATTGTAACAAACTTTTAAGAACTTTCCATTAATTTTATAACCCTACAATACCAAAAAGCTAACACACTAGTTCAATAGATTCCCAGTGTTTTCTCTCAATTGGCAGTTTGCAAGGTGTCCTAATACTTTTGGTTGCTAGTGTAGATCATACTTTTTCCTGGTCATAATTCATAAGCGGCCCTTTGCACATATTGGGAAAAGTTGGACGAACCCCAGTTTGCAGATACATCCGCGTTTGGATTGTAGCTTTTCATAAAAAACTTTCTTATCTCTGTTGTTCACACCAATACAATTAAGCAACTGAACTAATATTGCCATTATAGGGTCCCTGCAAATCCATCAGCATGGTACTTAAATATTTTAAGCTTTTAACTGGGAACAGTAGGGTAAGTTTATTTTTATCAATTTTAAAATACGGGCTTACTGCACTTTCTTGTAATAGAGCATAAAGCAATCAAAGGTCCTGCTTGCATGAGTCATCCAGTTATTTTCGTAAAGTTGGTGAAATGTATAAGAAGTTATACCCTACCGACAGAACCGATACTGATACTGATACTGATACTGAAGGTACGGTTGCTAAAGGTTGCTACAAATTCACCAGTATAGAATTTAACAAGTTTTAAGCTTTTATCTGGGAGCAGTATAGTGTTATTTCATTTTCTATCTATTTCGAATAGTGATCAACTAATAATCGGAACGGGTTCAATGCACTTAGGTACGGTTGCATTTGTAAGGTTGCTACAAATCCACCAGTATGGAATTTAACAAGTTTTAAGTTTTATCTGGGAGCAGTAAAATTTCTATCAATTTCACGTTCATTGCATTTCAATACAATAAAGCATAGAGCAACTGAAGTAACATTCACAGTGGTTTAATTGTTTCGGTTTGTTTCTCAAAAATATAAAAAGCCCGATTGATGTGCGAGCTTGTTTAGTTTCGCAAAATTTACTAAAGCCATAATAGGGCTTAATAAATTCATACAATATTCGAAAATAAATCTTTGTAATTGCGAAATAATAAGCCTTCCAAAATAGATCAAAGAATTGTGTGGCTGCCTCTGAATTTGTTATTATAGAATTTCAAGTCACAATAAGGAGCTCGAACAATTGTTAACAAGCAAATTTGGAATTATTTAATTTGAAAACAGTCTATAGAGTATGAAAACAAAACCCGTCTACCAAAAATATCTACCAAAAATAGGTATCCGTCAAATAACAGGACGTCTGACTATTATAGTAAACAAAGTGCGCACTTTTAACCATATATGGAAGTAAACCTGTTTGTAAAATGGGTTCAAATCCATACAAATCTTTTCAAAATATAGGTATCTTATTATAATAATAATATCATGAACGATAAAAGAAGTGCACAATTTTACCATATAAGGAAATAGGCGAGCCGCCTCGTAAAATGGATCCTAAAGGATGGGCTTGGTCAATTCCGGGTCAATTCCATTGACTATCAATCCATCACTGTAGCATTTAACACAGGAAAGGATTATCTGTACTTTATTATATGACAAATTTCCCTTTCCTTTTTTTTTATTTTAAAAGTTATGATTCTTCAATCTGAAGCCTTAGGATATAGATGTCCAGTTTGATGTATGAGGCTAGAACTGTCACTTCAATATCACAACTAGCAGGATATTTAACACTTTCCACGCGGCTATTGATGCCAATCATTACAAAACAGATTTTTCAGAAACCTTTCCCAACTTTCAAGGTCTATCTCAAGGATTAGTTAACCAATACTAGGCATGTTTGTATTTCAATGCATTTCTCATGGTGATTCTAAATATGGTAATGAAAGTCAATTTTGACATTTGAATCATTTTGTTAATTTTCTTGGAACTGTCGTCTGCAGACGCCTGCCGCGTGGAAAGCTTTAAGGGTACCAGACAGCTAGGCCCTTGGAAGTATATTTTGTATGGGGGTGCTGTAAATTTGGTACATCTTTCACCACTACGGCGTAGGGTCCAGGGGCGAAGGCCCTTGGTGGGGGTTCAGGGGCGGAAGCTGTTGGGTTTTATGTTTAAATGGCCTAGGAAGGCTCTCCTTGCTATGCATATACATGTATACATTTAATTTCGTTCAACCTTGGCTTGGTTCATAAACACACTAAAAAACTAAAGACACTAATGAAAGATGAAAAATGTTACACTTAAAAACTACAACGCGCGAAGCGTGCAAACACATCCAGTTTTTAACTATAATGGTCCAGAAAACGTTCCTGAAGCCATCTTGTTATGCTTGAATAATTAAACATTGAAACTAATACGTGCGAAGCGCGCAAAAATGTCTACTTTTGTAACAAAATGGTCCAAAAAACTATAGACACCAATGAAAGATGAACAATATTACATTACAACTACAATGCGCGAAGCGCGCAAAAATTACCAGTTTTTAATCTAAAATTGCCAAAAAAACCCGTTCTGAAGCCATCTTGTTATGCTTGAATAATTAAGCATTGAAAGTAATACGTGCGAAGCGCGCAAACATGTCCACTTTTTAAACTAGAATGGTCAGAAAACGTTCCTAAAGCCATTGTTATGCTTGAACAATGAAATATTGAACATAAGTATGCGCGAAGCATGCAAACATTTCCAGTTTTTATTTAAACTAGCGGGCATCCGCGCTTCGCGCGGACCCGCTAGAAGATTTCACGGGGAAGGAAGTAAGTAAACAAAGCGTAAGCAAATTTGATACAATATCAAGAACATGTCCTACATGTATACATAGACGGGCCCTAAATAATCCGAATATCGCAGGTGCTTTTGATAATCCAGGTATACATGTGCCTCAAAGTAGGTAGGCCTACCTTTGTCTTTCCAGATACCTATGGAGGCCTCCCATGTGACCTGAAAAGCAGGTACCCGTTGTCCCATTATATCCAGGGACCCCATAGGCCTAAGCCCTACCCCTAACCCAGTTACCACAGGTGCCCTTAATGGCACCGGATACCACATAATCCAGGTACTGCAGTGTGCCGTTATATCGAGATACCCAGGTGCCTTACTGTATCATGTGCACATCATTCAATTAACTTGAATTAATCGCGGGTGCCGAAGATAGCGGGCAGTAATAGTCATACCACAATAGGCAGAGGTGAGTTATATCAAAGCGTTATAAATGTTTATATAAATATCAAGAGTATGTCCTTATTCAGTTACCCAGGGCAGGTACCTAAAGTGCCCTTGATATAATGTAAGTGACATTGTACCCTTGATACACCATGCGCCTAGGCCCAAATGTGCTCTTAAATAATACAGATACCCATGTTCCTAATCCAAGTACTTCACGTGTTCTTAATACACCGGTTGCCCATAGGCCTAGGCCCTACCCCTCACAGATGGCCTTAATAACCCAGGTACCGCATTTGCCGGCATTATATCCAATGTACCCGTATTATATCCAGTTTATAATGGAAAGCGCAGGTATAGGTGCCGAAGCTATAATTGCGGGTGGTTAGTCACATCAAAACGTATAGAGATGAGGGTATTGTAAAACAGCAAGAGTATGTCGTTGATACTCCATGTATCCTAGGTGCCCTTAATACTGACATTGGTACCACAGTGCCCTTAATAATCCATATATACCATGTGCCCTTAATAAATCCATGTATGCCATGCATGTATAACACATGGTGCCCTTGATTATTCAGTTACCACCCCATGTACTTTGATAATCAAGATTGTGTATTAGTGATCCAATATAGGACCTCCATGGACTATGTGGTTTATCTTGAATCGAATATTAAGGGCACCCGTGATAACTGTGTATGCGGCTATTAGGGCCTACGTGGATTAATAAGGACATCTGAATGGTTATTCAGGTGTAAGAATACTTGAAATATTCAGAGTATCTGGATTGCCTTAATATCCCCTCCCCCTGTCAGCTCATGTCCCTACCCATTTTGTACCCCCAAATAATACAAAAGTTGTATTTTAATGTCAAAACTGAAAGTAACTTAAATTAGCTTTAAAATGTCTCCCCCGATTCTTTTATTGCCCCCGCCACCCCGTTTTCCTCCTTTAAAAGGTTGATATGTGTGCCATCCGGGTTTGGTTTGGCCTATTTACTTAAATACATTATTCCTCAAATAGGCATGTAGGGCCTAAACGTATGTAGTCCCTTTGTCATGTTTGTTGTGTTCTAAATAAGGCCTTCCGAGATACTACCTAATACACCCTTAAAATCCAGTGACACACCTGCGCATAGTATATCCACAGGTAATTTGAGACTATCTGCGTTTTATAGTGAACCCGTAATCCAGATACCTACTGGTGCCCTTACTCCAGACACTCTATAATAATCATGATAATATACTACACGTTCCGTTTATCCAGATGCCTATGTGCCCTTATATCCAGATTATCAAGTAAGGGAAGTACGGGTTAGGAGGAGGTGGCTTTAGGGTATGATGGGGCAATACCGCAATTCCGTTTATCCAGATACCCATGTGGCCTTAGTAAGGCCGCCTTACTATATCCATATTATCAAGTTAGGGAAGTGTGGGGAAGGGGCTTAGACCTTAGGGTATGATGTGACAATCGATAATTATCCCGTAATTTACGTGCTATATCAGCCGCACGGCGAATAAGCCGCAGCACCTCAAATTAAGATTCAGACCTCATTGTATACAGTAAGCCGCACCGCTGTATAATAAGTCGCACAAAGAAAATGAAAGGGGTGTGTTTGGGGGGCGGGTGGGGTGGGGGTAGGGGTCAACCATGATCCACCAGCCCATAGCTTCATGACCAGCCATGGGGTTACAACTACATGAGTAAATGTATTTTCCTTCAGCCACTTCAGGCACTTTAAATATGTTATCCTGGATACGGTTTGCGCCTTGCTCCCAGTTTCTTTATTAAAATAAAGGTCTTGGCTTTATGATTAATGTTTTGTTTGTGTCTTGCTCTCGTTACATGTTATTGTACTGTACGGTATGCACCGCGGAGCAACCGTACGGACTGCCTGCTTTCACTGCATGCCCGTTTACAATGTACAGTTTGCGCCACAAACGCGTACACACTTTGTATGCGTCATTACGTGTGCGCCGAATCGCGTGCGCCATGTTAAACGCGGTCGCGCAGCAACAATAACGGTTGGTATGGTACCGCCAGTTTCTTTATCGTTAGCAAACTCCGCGTTCATCTATGTCACTTTAAGATCTGCGTAAGAGTTTTTGTTTACATTTAGAAAATGTCGTAAAATATTTTAATTTGTTGTACGTATAGTCTCGTATAAATGCTTGTTACTATGCGTTCTTTAAGAATAACAAACAGCCGCATATACAGAAATGTAGCTATATCCCTGAAGAAAATATTTTGGGTGAAGACCATATGTCATCACTCATTCCGAAAATCACAATTTGTGTCCGAACAGTAACTACCCGAGTAAAAGAAATTCAACATTTCGGATTTTCACATGTGATCCCTTCTGCGCATGTCTGAAAACGGGAAAAAAACGGGCATTGACCTACATGTATCTAATTAGCTCGTGTATTAGAGGCGCAATTACCACACTGCAAAAACACCGGTGTTAAAAATAACACCATTGGTGTTGTGAGAGGTCCACACCAAAAAAAATTAACACCGGTGTACCGGTGTTAAATTGTTGGTGTTATATCAACACCATGTAGTGTCATTTTAACAACTGCAAGTGTGAAAAATAACACTGTAAGTGTTAATGTAACACTGTAAGTGTTAATGTAACACTAAGATAGTGTTAAAATAACACTAATTGGTGTGGACCTCTCAGAACACCGAACGGTGTTATTTTTAACACCGGTGTTTTTGCAGTGCACGCTTTTTCAGTTGAAGAGGGACGCGAGTGTAAAATTATATTGAACTATCTAATAAAGCCATGTTCCGAAAATTAGTATAATAGATAAAATGGTCCTGAAGCCATCTTGTTATGCTTGAATAATTTTAAAACATTGAAATTAATATGCGCGAATCGCGCAAAAATGTCCAGTTTTCTAATGACTAAAATGGTCCAGAAATCTTTCCTGAATAAAGTCATCATGTTATGCTTGAATAATTAAACATTGAAACTAACATGTTTGAAGCGCGCAACAAAATCCTGGTATTTTTAACTATGAATGGTTCAAAAAACGTTCCTGAAACCAGCTTGTTGTGCTTGAAGAATTATCATTGAAACTAATATGCGCGAAGCGCACAATTTTTTTAAATTTTTAACTAATATGGTCCAGAAAACGTTATGCTTTTATAATTAAACAATGAATCTAATTTTGCAGTACATGTTCAATTTCTGCTTGGTCATATATATCAAATCGTTGTGTAGTGCAATGCCCTTTTTATAATACAAGTTAGATTAGTAAGCTTACCCCTTCCCTTCCCTCCAGGCTCCGGCTTTTGAACTTATTATGAGACACACACTGTAAATGTTTTCAACAATCTTGGAAAAAAACATGGGGGTGCTGCAGCACCCCGACTTCCCAGGGGCTTGGTACCAGAAGCCTTTAAATTTAGTTAAACTGGGTTCTTATCCAGAGGGCAACAGTAGCGGTTAGAGCATCATATATAATTAACACTTTCCACGCGGCTATTAGTTTTACCATACACAACACATTTTTTTCAGAAACCTTTCACAATTTTCAAAGTCTATCTTAAGGATTACTGACCCAATACTAGGCATGTTTGTACTTATTTCAATGCATTTCTCATGTTGATTCCAAATCTGATAATGATATTAAATACTTTTGACATTTTTGAAACATTTTGTAAAATTTTGGAATGTCGTCTGCAGCCGCCTGCCGCATGGAAAGTGTTAAGGGGCGTGGGAGCATGGAAATGGGGACGGGGACGGATTTATTGCACGTGGTCTAGTATGAAATGGACCTGGAAAAGTGGATACGGATGAAAGGCCTGCACTTTGGTGAGTGATAACAATGTCAAAAGTTGATGTCATCGAATAAGAGGCAGCCATTTGCCTAACTAAAGAGGGGATATTTTAGTGACAGATTTGCAATAGGCCTACAGGGTGTCCTACAAAATGGTGCATGTGTTCAAACATCATTTCTTTTCATCAAACATTCAGGCCCGTATTCTCGTACGTAGTTAAACAAGCTAAACGCGCGTCTAACTTTGACTTTGGACACAACGTTTAACTAGACGTATTCTCGAAATGTGATTAACTTAAATACGCGTCTAACTCACTTAAAAGTGTTTAACTTTAAACATGGGTATGTGCGTAGTTTAAAGCGCGTTTAACTAAACTCATACACAACTGAATGCCTTGAATAATCACTCAACCATGCCTGCTGCAAGCTGACGTTCAGATCTGAGACTAGGTATATTAGTCTCAGGTTCAAATTGTACTTGTGCTTTTGAGGTATTCGGTCGATTGTAATCCATTACGGCCACAACCAAAATAAATACCTGTAAACAGAAACGCACGAATACTCTGGGGACGAGATTCGCGGAGTTTAAAACCATGTTTTGTTAAACACGTTGTATAAAAGATAAACTCGCGTTTAAGTTAGACACGCGTTTAGTTAGACACGGTTTTAAGCTAAAACTGTTTAGTACGAGAATATTGCCCTCAGTATTTGCTAGTAAAGTTTATATAAGCTGGTAGATAATTTAGTTGACCACAACATTTGGCGTTTTTGGCTTTGGCGCGAGTTTTAAAAGCACGGGTCCCTAACAAAACATGATGCGCGAGCAAACTGCCGGGCAAAGAACAATAGCAACTAGCCACGTTTTGCCCGGTGTGACGTCACCTGTCACCCCATCTATACCTTGCTCCACACTTATTTTTCCAATGTGATTTTAACTTCGTTCACAGGTTATGTAGATAGGGGACATTACAAATACACTAGCAACCAAAAGTATTAGGACACTCAGGCTATTTCGAAAGTAGGAATATCATCCCAAATTTATTGTAACAAACTTTTAAGAACTTTCCATTAATTTTATAACCCTACAATACCAAAAAGCTAACACACTAGTTCAATAGATTCCCAGTGTTTTCTCTCAATTGGCAGTTTGCAAGGTGTTCTAATACTTTTGGTTGCTAGTGTAGATAATCATACTTTTTCCTGGTCATAATTCATAAGCGGCCCTTTGCACATATTGGAAAAAGTTTGACGAACCCCAGTTTGCAGATAAATCCTCGTTTGGAATGTAGCTTTTCATAAAAACTTTCTTATCTCTGTTGTTCACACCAATACAATTAAGCAACTGAACTAATATTGCCATTATAGGGTCCCTGCAAATCCATCAGCATGGTACTTAAATATTTTAAGCTTTTAACTGGGAACAGTAGGGTAAGTTTATTTTTATCAATTTTAAAATACGGGCTTACTGCACTTTCTTGTAATAGAGCATAAAGCAATCAAAGGTCCTGCTTGCATGAGTCATCCAGTTATTTTCGTAAAGTTGGTGAAATGTATAAGAAGTTATACCCTACCGACAGAACCGATACTGATACTGATACTGATACTGAAGGTACGGTTGCTATAAAAGGTTGCTACAAATCCACCAGTATGGAATTTAACGAGTTTTAAGCTTTTATCTGGGAGCAGTATAGTGTTATTTCATTTTCTATCTATTTCGAATAGTGATCAACTAATAATCGAAACGGGTTCATTGCACTTAGGTACGGTTGCATTTGTAAGGTTGCTACAAATCCACCAGTATGGAATTTAACAAGTTTTAAGTTTTATCTGGGAGCAGTAAAATTTCTATCAATTTCACGTTCATTGCATTTCAATACAATAAAGCATAGAGCAACTGAAGTAACATTCACAGTGGTTGAACTTGTTTCGGTTTGTTTCTCAAAAATAGAAAAAGCCCGATTGATGTGCGAGCTTGTTTAGTTTCGCAAAATTTACTAAGCCATAATAGGGCTTAATAAATTCATACAATATTCGAAAATAAATCTTTGTAATTGCGAAATAATAAGCCTTCCAAAATAGATCAAAGAAATGTGTGGCTGCCTCTGAATTTGTTATTATAGAATTTAAAGTCACAATAAGGAGCTCGAACAATTGTTAACAAGCAAATTTGGAATTATTTAATTTGAAAACAGTCTAGAGTATGAAAACCGCAAAACCCGTCTACCAAAAATATCTACTAAAAATAGGTATCCGTCAAATAACAGGACGTCTGACTATTATAGTAAACAAAGTGCGCACTTTAACCATATATGGAAGTAAACCTGTTTGGGTTCAAATCCATACAAATCTTTTCAAAATATAGATATCTTATTATAATAATAATATCATGAACGATAAAAGAAGTGCACAATTTTACCATATAAGGAAATAGGCAAGCCCTCGTAAAATGGATCCTAAAGGATGGGTTTGGTCAATTCTCGGGTCAATTCCATTGATCAATCCATCACTAGGGCATTTAACACAGGAAAGGATTATCTGTAATTTATTATATGACTGATTTCCCTTTCCTTTCCATTTTTTTTTTAAAGTTATGATTCTTCAATCTGTTAATCTGAAGCCTTATAGGATATAGATGTCCAGTTTGATGTGTGAGGCTAGAACTGTCACTTCAATATCACAACTAGCAGGATATTTAACACTTTCCACGCGGATATTGGTGTCAATACAAAACAGATTTTAGTCAGAAACCTTTCCCAACTTTCAAGGTCTATCTCAAGGATTACTGAACCAATACTAGGCGTGTTTGTACTTATTTCAATGCATTTCTCATGGTGATTCCAAATACGGTATGGTAATGAAAGTCATTTTTGATATTTGAATCATTTTGTTAATTTTTTTTGGAAAACTGTCGTCTGCAGACGCCTGCCGCGTGGAACGCTTTGAGGGTACCAAAAGCCTTTAATTTTAGTTAAAATAGGTTCTTATCCAGAGGGCACTAGTATAACGGCGAGAGCATCAGAATTAAGGGGGCGTGGGAGCATGGAATGGGGACGGGGACGTATTTATTGCACGTGGTCTAGTATGAAATGGACCTGGAAAAGTGGACGGTTAACTCTCATGAAAACAGTGCAAAATGAACTTTTTGATGTCTTTGGTCCATTTCTGTGTTATGCAATGTTTTCTTGCTTGAAAAACTTCTTTTCTAGATAGATCTTGATGTTTTCTACTTGGATATATATACTTTGATATACTTCTGATCGTGTTTTCACTAAAAAATTGCCCTCATATACCCCAAATTAGCGAAATTTCCATGTCCGCAGCATAAAAGTATATTTTGTCTTTATTAATTACAATACAAATAGGGCACCATTTTCTACAAGATATGTCCTAATTTGTAGGGAACATATAGCGATATTCCATGGTTAAAAAGAAAATGCACATCTTTTACGATGTTTACCTGTTTCAATTTCATATATGTTGTCCGAGATAATGATGTTTATTACGTTACCAGCGACATATTGAGGATCAAAATTGTTCAAAATGAACGAAAAACGTTTACTACGTTATCGTTTATTACGTTATCGAATAAATCGAAAGAGAGACAGCTGCTCTCTACGACTGTATTAAACAAAGATACGTGGCAGGCCCTTTTCGCAGGCATGCATGGAGGATACTCGTTGAAAGTACAATGCAAAAAAACCACGACGAATGGTAAGAATTCCTCATTTTTTTCTTGTAAGTAATATGAAAATTAAGCCGAATGACAGTTGAAGTCATTATAGATCTCTTAAGCACATTGAAAATGGACCTATGATATCAGAATGGGGTTAATAATGTGAAGAAATGCAGTAGGTATCGTTAACATCTACATTGATTGCTTTGTATACGTTATAATCCAGCATTAGGCACTGTTGCAGTTGCCAATAATGTAATAAACGGGATAAAGTAACCAACCTCATTGTCTATTCTCATGTCAATGTTGGCGTCAATTCCGTAGCTTTCATGATTGATGTACTTGAGTTTCATACATTGTATCCAATGTTATAATTTTAATATGTGGCTATTCTATCTCAGGACTGAAACCACCTTATAATGGATAACGTAATACACTTTTCATCATTTGATAAAGACAATTGCATCATGTTCACAGTGATTCAACATTTATTATGTGTTTATGAATGTTAACTTAGTGTACATACATATTGTATCACATACTGACACAATCTCATTTGTTTGCATTCTTCAATAGTGTATAGTTCTATGGCTATAGGATAACGTAATAAACCAATACGTATAATTGGGTGAATAAATATGGTATACCTAGCTGAAACAGCTACAATATCTTTCATCAATTTTGTTTTGTTTTTGTTATCATTATTATAAAGGAATATGGGCGACACAGTGCAAACAACTAATGGTAATACCGGCAGAACCAAATGCAATAGTGGAGACTAAAAGGTCATCAGATTGCAGTCTTATAACATATCTACTACCATCATTTAAAATAAAATAAATCAATATCTTACTAATTTAAACAGATTACAAGGCAATTCAATATTTAGTGCTATTATAAGTTACATGAAGGTAATAATGCCATGGTCTAATAAACATACCTGCACAGTGCTATGTTACATCTGTCGATTTAGTGACCATGTTTGTTACGTTATTCACCCTATTTACCCTACATCAAAAGAGCGAGTCAACAATATATAGAAAAATCTTTCGGTTGATTTCGGCAACTTAAAATTCTCAAATACCATTTACTAGGTATCGTTGATTACACTGAGGGGCTTTATAAATAGAAAATTATATTTCATTAGATAGTACTTAGTTATGTATATTATCATTGTGGATGTTTATAATTTGAGGTATAAAATATATGCTTGTGTCATTTAACACAAGTTACTTAGTAAGTGAGATTATATGTGGTAAACATAATTCTTGGCCCGTATTCTCGTACGTAGTTAAACACGGTTTTAAGCTAAACACGCGTCTAACTTTGACTTTAGACACAGCGTTTAACTAAACGCGATTCTCGTACATTTGTTTTACTTAAACACGCGTCTAACTCACTGAAAAGTGTCTAACTTTAAACATGGGTATGGGGGTAGTTTAAGGCGCGTTTAACTAAACAAATACACGAACTGTATGCCTTGAATGATTACTCAACCGTGCCCGCTGTAAGCTGCCGAGCATATTGTGTAATATTAAAAATACACGTGCGTTTGAGGTATTTAGTCGATATCTATTGTAACCTATTAGGGCCACAACAACAATAAATACCTGTATGCATACTATACAGTAACGCACAACGACCCTGGGAACGAGATTCGCCGAGTTTAAAACCGTGTTTAGTTAAACACGTTGTTTAAAAGATAAACTCGCGTTTTAGTTAAACACGCGTTTAGTTAGACACGATTTTAAGCTAAAACCGTGTTTAGTACGAGAATACGGCCCAAATATGAGGTAATGTTTGTTTGTTATTTCGTTGGTAAAAAGAAGATTGAAGATAAAATAAATGTGGTGTGATGTAAAAATAAGCGTTTGAAAATGATGCACTAAACAACCGTGACTATGTTTATTACGTTATTCATCCTCGTTGTTGGAATTGCATTCTGGTGTAATTTAGGTCTACAATTGTTTACTGCTTTTTACTGCTTTATATTGTCAAATGGGCTTCAATGTATGTCGATAAGATGTGTTTGCAAACAAAATAAACTGCCTTGCTCGATGTTGAATATATGTGTTGGGGTGTGTTTGTATATGTTTATTACGTTACCAAACCCAATAAAGTCTGAGTTCCAATGCCAGCGTTATTAGTGCAACATAATATCATTGTTTCGGGGCTAAATTTGGAAAACACATTATGACGATTGGAAAAAGATACAATTAAAGATATATTTTATACTTTGCACAAAAATATTCATTTTGGAAAACCGTGCATATTTTAGATTTAAATTCATGAAGTAATGTGAAGACGTAAAAACGATTCATAGTACTTGCAATTTACAAAATTACATTGCATTTTTTTTCTCGCTGTAATTGATAGAAGTATGTTTTCGTAAATACAATTTTGTGTTTTGGGCATCACAGCTTGTAAACTCGTTCTGATTTAGAGCTGATAGGCAGTAGATAACGTAATAAACGTGGAACAAAATCTGCAAAAAAGTGATTTAATAATTTGAATTCAACATTATTTTTTTTAAAAATGCAAGGAGTGTTGTTCACAAAATTTTTAATCTAGTATCCAGTACATGTCTACTCTTAAAAAAAAGCGTAATAAATAAAATTGGAGACAATTTCTTTTTTCAACTTCTGAAATCTTATTTGCACTATTTTCATGAGAGTTGACCGGATACGGATGAAAGGCCTGCACTTTGGTGAGTGATAACAATGTCAAAAGATGAGGTCATTGAATAAAAGGCAGCCATTTGCCTAAAGAGGGGATCTTTTAATGACAGATTTGCAATACAGGGTGTCCTACAAAATGGTGCACGTGTTCAAACATAATTTCTTTCATCAAACATTCAGGCCTGTATTCTCGTACATAGTTAAACACGGTTTTAAGCTAAACACGCGTCTAACTTTGACTTTAGACACACCGTTTAACTAGACGTAATTCTCGAAAATGTGTTTAACTTAAGGAGGGTGTGGACTCTCAGGTACAGCCTCCGTAAAACTGCCGTAACTTCTTCAATATTCATTTAAACTTTATAAACGTATACAGTTTTTTGCAGAAAAGGGTTCAATGAAACCATGATAATGAAATTGACCATTTTGGAAAAAATTATAAAAAACACGTTTTTTGACCCATTTTACTTAGGTTTGGAAAAGATAACTCAAAATATATATTTTTTAAATTTGGTCATACTTTGACTTTTGACTGGCACTGGGGATAATTCTCCTAAAATATATGGGTCTTTTGGTGACATTAAAAATGTAATTGGAGAAGACTACAGCTTAAAAGAAGGGTAGATATGTGTTAGGCCTACTATAAAATATCTAAACACCAACACGAATCACGAACCGACTTTTACAAAGATGTGCATCAAATGGTTACAGGGTGTCCCAGAGTGATTTATACAGAGAATGCTGCCTTTATGTGGCTATGAATGTAATACCATCGCTACTGGTAAGAATGCTTGATATTCCCCCTCACATGTGCCCCTCACATGTATCCGTGTGAGCTGGGCGTCCCCTTTCGAACATGCTCAACCTGGCGGGTGAGTTAAAGCGGCGGCGAACAATGAGCCCGGTAAAAGGACGGCGCACCCGTTTCGCACCCATTTCGCACCCGTTTCGCGCCCATTCGCAGGGCGGTGATGGACGGTCGGTACCCAAGCGTTCCGACCGGTTAGGAACCGGTATGGGGGTATGCAGCTCCAGCCTCAAAACCCATACCCACTTCCAAGGGTAATTTTGCCGGAAAGGGTACCCATGTCTAAGGATTTTTCTTCAAATGTAGACCCATGTCTAAGGGTTTCTAGTTAATCTCATGATTAAATTCCACGATTCCGGGGTTGAATTTATCGAATTGAATTCAGGTTGATATTGAAAAACGCCCGGAAAAAACGTCGTCAACGATGTGCTCAAATCTGACCCATTGCTAAGGGCTAGTGTCAATAACATAACCCATGTCTAAGGATTTTTCGGTTGAAAAGCCTACCCATGGCTAAGTATGTCTCATGAAAAAACGACCCACTGGAGCGGCACATCTGACACACGTGTCCCAGCCAACAGCGATCGTGGGCCCACAGCGGGCCCTCATGGGACCCTTAATATTTTGGCCACTTTGGCCTGTAGGCATATACGGGCCAAAGTGGCCAAAATATTAAGGGTCCCATGAGGGCCCACGGTCGATGTTGGCTGGGGTGTGCATCGACTTCTTTAAAATTAATACCATGGAATGTCGATTTCGTAAAGGATTTATAATATCCATTTTTTTTTTATTAACATGATTAATTCAAGACGTCACTCACTTAGTGATTGTTCACAAACCAGATACATGCATTAGATTAATGAAGTAAATTAGAAAGTATGCAAACAGCAAGACAAAATGGTTCTTGAAACAATCTATTTATAAATATTTCTGAAGAATCCTAAGGGTTCTATAATAATAAAACTGAAGAACTTTTTTTGTTCTTTAAAGAACCTTTCAAGAGTGTTCTTTAACCCCGAAGAACCCTCAGGGTTCCATATTGAGGACAAAACTGAAGAACCTTTTTTGGTTCTTTAAAGAACCTTTCAAGAGGGTTCTTTGACCCTGAAGAACCCTCAGGGTTCCATATAGCCTAGAGGACAAAACTGAAGAACCTTTTTTTTGTGTTCTTTAAAGAACCTTTAAAGAGGGTTCTTTAACCCGGAAGAACTTTCAGTGTTTCATATAAAGGACAAAACTTAAGAACCTTTTTTGGTTCTTTAAAGAACCTTTCAAGAGGAAGAACCCTTAGGGTTCCATATAGAGGACAAAACTGAAGATCCTTTTTTAGTACTTTAAAGAACCTTTCAAGAGGGTTTCTCAATGAAGAACCCATGAGGGTTCCATATGGAGGACAACGTTGAACCGTTTTTGCTGAGAGTGTATGGTCTCCGAATCAGCAGTCTTAGTACCAATCATGGATTCTCTGACTCATTTCATTTCCAAAAATGTATACTTTCATATACATCACATATATACAGCGCTTGATAAATGTCATATTAAAAGGGTTGACACTTCCCTTTAGGGGCACTAGCAAGGTACCAAAATATGAGAGGCGGCATTTTATGTTGAAAACTGTAAAGGTTATAACAATTAGGCCTTATAGGCTGAAGAGCCAGAACAAACCAAAAGTGACTTAAGGGGGGTGTGGACTCTCAGGTACAGTCTCCGTAAAACTGCCGTAACTTCTTCAATATTCATTTAATCTTCATAAATGTATACAGTTTTTTGCAGAAAAGGGTTCAATGAATCCAACCATGATAATGAAATTGACCATTTTGGAAAAAATTATAAAAAACACGTTTTTTGACCCATTTTAGGTTTGGAAAAGATAACTCAAAATATATGTTGTTACATTTTGTCATACTAGTTTTATGATAATCCTGATAACATTCCCCAGGAGCGTTTTTTTGTTTTTATTGAATAATCAATTATAATTTGAGTTATAGACCAAAAAGTGCCAAAAACATGATTTTTTACCGCCAAAATCATGAAAATCACATTTTTGGGAATAAATTCACATTTTTTGGCACTTTTTGGTCAATAACTCAAAAAAGAATTGATTTTTAAAATTTTTAAAAAACCGCTCCTGGGATTATCATAAAACTAGTATGATAACATTTAACAAAATATATTTTGAGTTATCTTTTCCAAACCTAAAATGGGTCAAAAAACGTGTTTTTTATAATATTTTCCAAAATGGTCAATTTCATTATCATGATTGGATTCATTGAACCCTTTTCTGCAAAAAACTGTATAAGTTTATAAAGATTAAATGAATATTGAATAAGTTACGGCAGTTTTACGGATGCTGTACCTGAGAGTCCACAGCCCCCTATATAAGGGAAGTGTCAACCCTATTATTTTGATGATCAACTTTTGCTTCTAAGTTTGAGAATATTGAATAAAAGTACATAAAAGTATACATTTTTAGAAAGGAAATTTGATAAGGAAGCCGATGGTGATATCAATGTGATATCAAATAAACTAAATTTTGCGAAATGAACCAAAAAGCCATTTTTTTACCCCAAATTTTTCAGACAGCATAACTATAAAATAAAAAATGGTAATTTGTTCTAATATACGTTTTTGTAAACAAAACAATTTTGTCTAGGAGGAATTTTTTTATTTTTCCAAAATAAAGTTTGGTTTTGGAAATATTGCTAAAAACATCCGAAAAGTGTAAAAGTCGTGTTTTTTTGCGTACATTTCACTAGAAATGGATGCATATCTCGAGTTTAAAATCCATAATCGAAAAAATAAAAAATTGCCTCCTAGCGCTGAAAGTCCTCTACACAATGGTAGTAAAAGCTTACCTGATAGTTTGATAATTTTTAGTTATGTTGTCTGAAAATTCGTAAAATTCCTTTAAATTTGAACTTCTAGAAAACATCGATTTAGTAAAAATATTGACATTTTCCACCATTTGAAGCTAAATTTTCACGGAACACACGGGCGTGTGACCTAAAAAGCGAGTATACTATTATGAACAATCATAATAAACTATCAGATTCAATTTATATTGTCACAATGTGAAGAAATTGGAAGAAAACTGAAATTTAAATGATCGTAAGATTGGCCTTTGTTTACATTTTAGACATTGTTTTGCGCTCTTTTGTTTTTCGCGTCTACGTCGCGGATATTAAGCGGCGCGTCTAGTGTTACGCGCGGGAAGTTTCAGCGCGCGACGCAATGATCGAACAGCTGTCGCAGCATTTGAAAAGCGCGGAACTCCGCTTAAATTCCCGCCAAATAACTATGCGCCTTTTCCTGACTCAAACTTACCAAAACAACAATTTAAAATCACCCAAAAGAACGGGAAATAATCGCTTCCGATTAGTTACTTATGATGGTAATGATAGAATACATATAAAAGTATCAAATAATAGAGAAATATGAAATTCAATTTTTGAAACAAGTGCCGGGTTGACACTGCCCTAATAAGTACTAAATTAAAGAGATGCCCGATGTGTGTGTGGACAGATACAGACCCGGGATGATCTCCTACTCATTACTAATTGAGCTGGTACCATTTAAGCGGTGCGCAGTACCGCCCTCCGAGCTCATGCTCGGATATGGGGTGTCTGAGGGTGGATGTGCCCCCTCACAAGTAGAAACAAATTTCAATTATCGAACTCATTTGGTGCGATCTGGTGTATACTTTTGATCCAAATTTTATCGAAAAGCGTGCGCGCACCTCTTCATTTCCAATACATATTTTGTTTTTTATCAATGCACGAAAGAAGTTGAGCATAACTGATATATTCTTGATTAAGCTCAAACGGGGGGGGGGGGGGGGGGGGGGGGTCTGAGGGGGATGTGCCCCTTCAGAATTGGATTTTTTTTCTCAATTTTCGAACCCATTTGGTGCGATTTGGTGTGTGTACGTTTGACCAATCTTTCTTTGAAAAATAATCCCTTTCCCCCGTTTCTTCTCTTTTTTTCCCACTTATTCTTTTTTTCTTTCTTCGCAAAAAGTGGGGCGGCCATGGCCGCCCCGGTTGCGACGCGCCTGGGACAGAATAAGGAGGGGACATGCCCACATTGCAGGAGTTTTAGATCCACGTTTGTTTTCATATTTTGATCAAACACACAACCAGTATGCAACCACACGAAAAGTCGTTCCTTTTCTAACCCAGCAAAGCGACCCGGAAGTATTCACCCGTAACGATACTGCTTCGCAGTCATAGTTGACCTCGTAATAGCACGATGTAAATGAGCTCTTTTCATGATTATAATCACACATTTCAAACACATTTGCCATGAAATTGTAAAATAAAAAGGCATATTATGCGAATAATATTATCTAATATTAGCTGTGACTTCATGACATGTTGCATTTTCGGTGCAAATTATTGTCATCACACACAGCCGAATTCGAGAAAAACTTGACGAAACTAAAGCCAAATTAACAGTAAATATTCCCTTTTTGAAGAATTAGGCACCAATTGTATTGATGGTATCATATTATTCATAGTCTTTTGTAACTAGAAACATGCTTAAAATATTATGAAATTATTTAGTCCAGTCAAGTGAATAGTTAATAAAATGGGTGTCCGAATCTGGCTCGAGCTATATTCATTTCGTACCGTCGTTGGATTGTTGATGAAGTGTTTGAATCTCACGAATAGAATTAGTTTCGCTTGATAGCTCAGATATGGAGCTTTAGACTGAAGAGCGAGAGGTCCGGGGTTCGAAATCGATCCTTCTGCTCTGCACAATTTCATATGATATTTTTTTTCTCGTCAAAATCATTTTTCACAATTTCATCACACAAAATGCATAAATTCGGACGTTTTCATTGCAAAAACGGTATTTTCCCCCCAAATTTCTTATGAATTCAAACGCGGGCATGAAAATGAAGCGCGGGCGGGTTATAGGAAACTAAAAATCAAGTTGGCGAGGCCTAACGGGGGATCGTAAGTTTCGTTTTCTGACCGAAAATCGATGAAAATCAAACTCGGTTTTTCTTATCAAAAAAGAAGTCGGGCATCAATGTTTTTGATATGAAATTAAAGCTTAAGATTCCGTTAGTACGGAAATTGCTCTTAAAATATCGTACGAATTTTAGTCCAGTCAAGTGAATAGTTACAAGAAGCAAAGTCACGAAAGTTGTTAAATTCTAAAATTAGCGATAAAATCACTGTTTGTGGACCAAATATGTTAGATTTGGCATCATATTATAGAGAAAATTACGAACAATCCACCTACTTCGCCATCATGGCTGCCAGCTAACCCTACCTCAATTAATTCAGGGAAAACAAACTTCTCGTAAGATTTTAGCGCAAGGTTGACATCCTGAAATCGATCTTTGCGCGGGTTAGAAATCGGCAAGGTCACGCATTGAAAGCGGCCTGTTGCGTACTGACTGCACAGTACAAATCAATCTTTACTGATTTCAACATCATTCCAAACTCGAATACGGTAGCTCTACTGCAGAGCCTAGCTGATTTCCTCATATTTGCCAATCTTTACACGCCCATAGTTTTTCCCATATTTATCTTATGAACCAAAGTTCTAGAAAGACTTATGTAGGTCAACCATCGGAAAAGTGTACTTTAGGTCCTAGATACTGGTATACTGGAACATAAAAGTTGCCAGTATTAGTCGATACTGGTACGATTTTACTGTTCCAGTATCGGTCGATACTGGAACACCAAATTGTGTTCTAGTTTCGAGCGATATTGGAACATTTTTATGTTCCAGTATCGGGCATAATGGTTGGTACACGTGATACCAATGAGATTTGTCGCAGCATTGAACGATACTGGTTCATAATTATGTTCCAGTATCGCCCGATACTGTGGAACATTTTATATGTGCCAGTCCGGCCGATACTGGAACACAGACTTTGTACTAGTATCGGACGATACTGGGTGCTCCAGTATCGGACGATACTACCGGGTGGTTCAAAAAAAAGTTGACCCAAGTTCAAAGTAATTTTTCAACCACATTTAAAGGTTCAGAGAATTTGTGTTTACTTAGTCTTAATAAGCAGTAAGTTTTGCAATTATCCTGTAAAGATGGCATGTTTAGCTTGTTTGGTTCTTCAGATACGATTCATTACAGAAAACATGTACAAAACTGACTTGTCCACGGGAGCGTCATTTAGTTTTTGTCTTAAACAAAACAGCATGCTCTAGTTTCAGAATTGAAAAGCCCGCCCTGACAAAGTATCCCATGCTTATGTGCCATTCACATTCAACAAAGAAACGTAGATACGTATAGGTAGGTAATGTCAAGCACCAGACAGATGTTTCAGATGTCTCCTTGTTCTTTTTCTCCTATTTTTACAATTTGTGACCAATCCTGGGCAAGTCCACTTTGTGCATTCCATCTCTACTAAAGGACACTCCCGTGGCCAAGGCAGTTTTGGGCATGCTGTCTGTAATGAACCATATCTGAAGAACCAACCAAGATAAATGTACCATTTTATCAGCATAATTTCAAAACTTACTGCTTATCAAGACTAAGTAAACAGAAATTCTCTGAAACTTTAAATGTGGTTGAAAAATTACCTTGAACTTGGGTCAACTTTCTTTTGAACCACCCGGTAGTACAGTCCAGAATCTGGGACCTAAAGTACACTTTTCCTAACTATCTACCAATACTCTCTCTATGCAGTCACTATGTTCGGTGTTATGTGTGATGGTGTGGTGTCCCACTTAAATTGTTCAGGCTGACCGCATATATCGGGAGGCTACAATGTAGATGGTCATTGTCACATTCTGGTAATTTGGTAGATAGTTGATGATCTACAGTGTTTCTAGAGCTTGGATTCATCAATATTGGGAATGAATAAATGGGAACTTGGAGGTTATATGAAGCAGAGCTAAACTCGACACGCGGCCCTGACCTAACACAACGATCCTGAATGTCAGATTCGTGTCATTGGCACTCTGGTTATCGGTGAAGGCATTGTCTTTGTTGGTAATCGCCATTAGAATCTATCCGGTCTTCTTATGGACTCCAAGCATTACATGCAACCTCACCATGCCAACGTTCACATACGAGGGCGATTTATTTGGTTGCTGCCGGAAAGGGAACACCAGTGTGTAAACTGGCAATGTTTATCAGCATAAAACCTGGGACTATAAGCGTGAATTCTGTTTTCAAATTTATAGGGCTCTTGGCCTCTATTGTACAAAATTGGAGGGGAAGAACATGGACCTCCATTTTACATCATCTATGGATTGACGCCCATTCTTGGCATTCAAAAACAATCATTGAGAGGATAGGATCTCATTGGAAAAGACTCCTACATTGTACTTCTTTGACTATATGAATTGTTCAGCGTGTGAACGGGAAAATGGTAAAGATATTCATATTTTGTAATAGATGGCGAGGTACACTATGTTGGTGATTGGCCTTGAGTTAATACTAGACTTTGTAAAGAGGTGAATGGGCTAGAAAATTCTTTGCCTAGCATTAATATCAGAGACAAGTAGGAAGTCTGAAAGCACCTGTCGTGGCTGACAAACAGAGAGGAAAGCCAAATGGAATTTACAGAGGATGGCATCAATGAACCCATTTGGAGAGAACGCTATCGCTAAAACGTAGCAATATACAATAGATATATATATAGAGTTTGACAATTTTATTTTATTCTTTAACTATTACTTCATATACATCTAAAATGTTGATCATCATCACAAAAAAATACGTATTTCAGGTAGAGTGTTCGTAATACAAATTTACTCAATTATATACAATTATGATATTCGATAAAATACAACAAAAAAAGGATCTAAAGTGAAACCAGGCGTCCCGGATTATTGGCAAATACTCAAGAGAGCGGGAGGGCATACATATTTCCCGTTAGGATAATAAAATAGTCTCCAATCAGCTCTTGCTACGGAAACGGAAATTCTGCATGTAAAGATTTAGGCTGTTTTAACACCGATTCAGACAGTTCTACACCTAAAACATTATGACTCACGTGTCTACGAGAAGCGTATCTTAATGCTTTGGCTACAAATGTGAGGTAGACTGAATCGGATGTTATGCGTTGTGATGTAGGCCTGGATGCTTTATTGCTTGGAAGGCCTTTTATGAGAGAGTGGCATCAATATCTGACTGTCTCTCAGAGCAAGTGAATGACGGAAAGGATGGATAGCGTGTCGTTATTACTATAAACGCAACGGATGCCCCTAGATCTTATGACCTTTGTGTCTGCTAAAAACTTTTCTTCTCCATAACAGATCGCCAAGTGGAATACAGGAGGAGCCCTTGTTATTTCTATTTCTCTATATATTTGAATACTGCATTGGTCTAGAAAGTATGGGGTATTGTGTATTAAAAATGTCCGTGTTGGCTTTAACTTCCCCGAATGTTTTAACCTACCATTCAAAATAAGAACAGATATGATACTGTCAGAGACGCAGGGTGTGGTGTTAAGGGTAGGCGACAAAGGGTATAGTATAGAATGGATAAGGGTTATGCCAAGGGTAGAGACGCAGGGTGTGGCAAGGTACGGGGGTAAGGACAGAGACGCAGGGTGTCTTAAGAGGAAGGACGCAGGGTGTGGCAATGGAAGGAATGGTAAGAGAAGGATATGGTATTAGATTTACGACACAGGTATGGTTTAGATACGACCGGGTAGGATGGTGTCTTGTAAAGACAGCGATGCATGGTATAAGGGCGCAAGTTTATAGCTAAATGAAAGGGAAGGGACGCTTGGAATGGTAAAGGGCATGATGTGGTTAAAGGGAAGAGCTGGGAAGGGACGCAGGGAGTGGTAAGGGGAGGTGTCCAAACAATTCGGCAATACTTTGCCGATATCTGACCAAAGTAGGGTCTTATGTATAAATAATCATTCCCCAACTATTTTAAAAGTCTAGAATAGAATGTCACATCATCGATGTCAAAGTCAATGATAAAATGGACGCAAGTAACAAAGTCACAGGTTGAAGGGTGAATCGAGGTCCAGTCCCATTAACGTTCGCACAACCTCTAGGTCGAGCGCCAGTGTTCACAGGTGTATACGGTCTCGGGCAATTTCGTCCATTTACGCAATTAATAATCTGCCTAGCAGCTTTTTCGCCCGCGTTGACAGACCCACTCACGGTTCCGATTGCAGCGTCTGTTGCATCTTGTGCGAAGAAGACTCGTCCAACATGAGCGGCTAGTCGTTCTCGTGCGTCTGCAGGGCGAGCTGCCCCAATGGGCCACGTAGAAAAGGAGCCGTAGTGCAGTGGGTTGGTCGCCCAGCGCTCGAAGTAGAATTCAAGCATGTTTGGTACAGTTGCTGCTCCGAACATGGACTTTAGAACGCTCAATGCCTGCAAATATAAAGACAGAATGATGATAGACATAAATGAGTATGTGTCACTTGTTCATATTGACTCAAAGTGGCTATAAGTGATCATCCCACCAAAAATACTGCCTGTAGCTAGATAGACAGGACAGAAACATAATTCTGAGTCACATAAAAAGAAGAAGATGCAGTCCATGCTTATACATTCAGCATTTTCAGTCATTTGTCAATTTACTTAACCCTTGATATCTTCACATCGGTTTGGCAAAACAAGAAAATCTGCCAATTGGCAAACTCGTGCAGTTTAACATAAAATGTTTTTTGTTTGACATGGAGGCCTAGCAGCCATTTTTTGTACATAGCATGGCAATTTAATGTTACATAATAGTTTATTCAGGCTAGACAATTTTAGCTTGCGCGGCAAGAACGCTTGAGTCACTCGGCATGACAAGTTGAACGTACCATTATTTAGGCACATGGTTGGTATGGTGTGCAGGGTTGCCCGTTCAGGCACGAGATTATTTTTCTCGCCGCCCTCTCCCCGGCACTCACGGAACCGCTCACCGTCCCAATGCCTTTGTCACTGGCGTCTTGCGCAAAGAATACTCTCCCAACATGGGACTGGAGACGTTCCATGGCATCGACTGGGGAGTCGGCCCCTACAGGCCACGTAGAGAAGGACCCGTAATGTAGTGGATTAGTGGCCCAGCGTTCAAAGTAAAATTCCAGCATCTGGGGTACCACGGAAGCGCCGAACATGTTTCTGAGCACTTGAAAAACCTGCCAAGATATAATGCAGATTTCGGTTAAAGTTTGTAATGGGGCTGTGCTGATTTGGGAAGAGTAGAAGCTCATGAGAAGCTCATCAAGGTCAAACAAAGAGCAATACCAACCAACCATGCTACAATAATGGAACGTTCTTATATTTTGCGATCACTAGCGCGCCATGCCACTCGGTATCGTAGTCCATAACGCCATTCCAGAGTACACCCAATGGTACCAGGAAAGAGTTTTAAAGGATTCGATTCGACGGCAGACTATATCGTTTGTCATTTTTTTAGCTTTAGTCATATCCTCGATGATTATAGGTCTGACGTCTTCATGCCAAATTTTGGTTTAAGATTTGCTCGGACTTTTTCATTTTCTTGTCGTCAGGATTAGCTTCGGTCTCTTCACGACCACATTATCACAAGCACCGAACAGACCAACCAGAAATAAAACATTTCCCATTGAGCCTTACGACCCTATCTGAAATAGAAAAATGTTAAAACACACTGCATACGGGGTGCACGGATTTTCGCGGCCTCGACTCCATGTCATCAATAGCGATCTTCACGCTCACCAATAAGAAATATAATTCTAACACGCGTCCAAGGGTATTGTTAAAGAGTGCCGAGCTGGTAAAGAGTGCCAAGCTGGTTAATACATGTTTAGTATGGCGACCTTTCTAAGAAAACAGAAACATAACTGCTTCGGTTGCACAGGTGCTCACAGTCCATTTTGCTTCCTCGAGACAATAGCGTAGTTTTTCTTTTCCTTACCGCACGCGATTCGATAAAACTGCGACCACTCAAACAGACAGTGGCACCGCTGTCTCGAGGAATAGAAATGGACTATCAGACACGTCCCTGGCTTGATGTGAGTGTCTTCTTACCTCAGCATGGACTTCATTATCTGTAAGAGTTTCCAGCCGCATTGCTTCCTCCCCGGTTACAAACCCAACGAGAGTATTTGTCCCTTGAAGACCGGGAATTGCATCCAGATTCAAGAACGCCGGATAGAAATGCCGATTTCCGGTGCGTTCACTGGCGTGCAGGATCCATTCTTGAGTGCCCCAGAATTTACGGCCGAATCTCATAAAGATCGGATCCAAGGTGCCCATCTGATAGCGAAAGATCTGCTCTGTCTTCCATTGTGGCAACGGAGGATTAAACTGCACGCCACCACGTTGGAGCACACCGATACTGAAGGTGTTCAAGACATAGTCGCCGGTGTATCGGGTGCCATCGGTGGTGGTGACGACCACTCGTTTGTCGCGGCCTGTTTGGTCGATGGTTGTCACAACCTGAAAAACAGTAATGATACAAATCTTGATGAATTTGCATATATTTACTTTTCTGTGGAAATAGTGACAACATGAATTACTCTATCCATGTTTGCACACTTTGTTGGAGTCTAATATTGTTGTTTATGAAGTTGGCGCGAAATACCACATAATCTTGTTTTCATCCATTTCAGTCAATTAACATACAAAATACGTGTCAGGAAATTCTATAATAGCTGCTTTTAACCTGAGACGAATATACCCGAATATTCGTCTCAGCTTTTAACCACTGCAGCCTATGAACAAGATCACGTATGTCTTCCTTTTCCCTCATAAAGGGTCAACATTAATCATAATAAAAAGGGCTCTATTGTAAATATCAAGGCAATGACTTTATAAATTACTATGGGACCTTAAAGGACACAGGAAAAGGGATGATAATCCTGCTACAAGTCTGCGTGGGACATTCCATTACAATAAACAGGGCCAGAAAAATGAACACACCACAAATGACATCATTTGTGGTATATTGATTATCAGTGAGTATCATGAATAGATTCAAACCAGTCACCTGGAATTTTCTTTTCATAGTACTCACTGAGCTATCAATAGTTCCACAATTGTTGTCATAATCAACTAGCACATATATTGAATGCTTTCTGGTCCCTCCTCGTAGACTTGACTCAAATCACACCACTTGTATTTGCATTTCATGTGCCCTTTAAAATAGTGGCTATCGGTAATTCACAACACATGTTTTATAATTGTCTACTATCTGTGTCACTTGGTGGAATACGTGGCAGATATCTGTAACGTTTATGGAATATTTCACTATTATTATTTTGATCTTTTAGTTAGGATGATGAAACTTACGGTAACAGAAAATCATAATACAAAATAAAGTATAGACGGCGCTCTATGGCCCGTATTCTCGTACGTAGTTAAACACGGTTTTAAGCTAAACTCGCGTCTAACTCTGCATTTAGACACACTGTTTAACTAAACGCGATTCTGGAAAGTGTGTTCACCTTAAACACGCGTCTAATTCACTGAAAAGTGTCGAACTCTAAACATGGGTATGGGTGGGAGTAGTTTAAAGGTCCCAGGAAAAGCAAATATAATTGGTGTGATTTGAGTCAAGTCTACGAGGAGGGACCAGAAAGCATTCAATATTTGTGCTAGTTGATGATGACATCATTTGTGGAACTATTGATAGCTCAGTGAGTACTATGAAAAGAAAATTCCAGGTGACTGGTTTGAATCTATTCATGATACTCACTGATAATCAATATACCACAAATGACATGTCATTTGTGGTGTGTTCATTTTTCTGGCCCTGTTTATTGCAATGGAATGTCCCAAAAAGACATGGAGCAGGATTATCATCCCATTTCCTGTGCCCTTTAATGCGCGTGCACCAACTGTATGCCTTGAATGATTACTCAACCGTGCCCGGTGCGTGTGGACGTGCGGATCGTATAGTCTTTTTAAAATTACCGTGCATTTAAGGCTTCGGTCGTTATCTATTGTAACCATAGACTTAATTAATGACTTCTGTGGTTGTAACCCATTAGGACCCCAATGAATTAAATACCTGTATAAAATCAACGTTAGGACAACTCTGGGGACGAGATTTGCAGAGTTTAAAAGAATATGGCCCTGAATCTTTGTCAAAGACTTGTTACTTTGTCTTTTTACGACCACAACTTTAAACTTTTAAAAACCCACTGGACTGGATGTGTTATTTTTGTGATTGCATCCTAGTCATTATAGGCAATGGTCCATTATCAGCTGTCATTACATTAATGATTGGGACAGAAGCCTAGTCTAGTTGTTGGTATCTATAAATGCCACTCTTTGGGGGGGGGGGGGGGGGGCAGTCAATTGTCAACTACGAAAATGATGATCAAATCCTAAAATGTTCATTAGTTTTCCGAATTAGAAGGGAAAAAAGTTTATTGGCCGATTGAGATTTGACTAATAACAACAAGTGGATGGGAGCTATATCCACGGGAAGATAAAACTATGTTGTTGGGCCTTAATGCTAATACAGGTAACGGTAGTATAGTAGTATTAATTTCAAGCTCGCTGCAACCATGCATGGCAGTTAATTACCTGCCATGCTGCAACATATCACAGATATCTGTGAACATATTATGTAGTATATCGGTTTGCCAGACACCGTAACCATGGTAACCACAGTACCGTAACATCCTAAAGACGCTAATTAACGTGATTAACAACTTTCCGCAGGAGCTGTTGGGATGGTAACGGGTCATAGCATGCCATGCTATGACCCGTTACTATCTCAAACAGGTAATGATAGTGTCCGCGGCGGACACAGATGTTTTGATGGCAATTACAGATTGTAAAATAGGCAGGTATATGTAGGTCAGACGCGGTCAGACGAACTTTCGAGAGTATACTCGTACGTAGTTAAACACGGTTTAAAGTTAAACACGCGTCTACCTTTGACTTTAGACACGCGTTTAACAACTAAACGCGATTCTCGTACATTTGTTTTACTTAAACACGCGTTTAACTCGCCGAAATGTGTCAAACTTTAAACATGGGTATGGTGTAGTTTAATGCGCGTTTAACTAGACTCGCGCAGAACTGTATGCCTTGAATGATCACTCAGCCGTACCCGGTGGTGCAAGCTGAAGTGTGGATCGTGTAAGTAGCCTATAAAAGTACCGTATTTAAGGTATTCGGTCGATATCTATTATTAGGGCCACAATGAATTAAATACCTGTATACAATCAACACAGGACCACGCTGGGAACGAGATTTGCAGAGTTTAAAATCGTGTTTTGTTAAACACGTCGTTTAAAGGATGAACTCACGTTTATCAGTTAGACACGCTTTTAATAGTTAAACACGGTTTAAGCTAAAACCGTGTTTAGTACGAGAATACGGCCCTTTGTACGCTCAAGGTTATGATTTCAGCTCTAGAGACACTGGCCCGTATTCTCGTACGTAGTTAAACACGGTTTTAAGCTAAACACGCGTCTAACTTTGACTCTAGACACAGCGTCCATTGGATGTATTTTATTTTTGACTACGGTGTCTTATCTGGGCCACCTGCACGAAATTACCCAACGAGTTTCCTGGGGACGATATTTGCGTAATTTAAAATCGTGTTTTGTTAAACACGTTGTTTAAAAGATGAACTCGCGTTTAAGCTAGACACGCGTACGGGCCGTATTCTCGTACTAAACACGGTTTTAGCTTAAAACCGTGTCTAACTAAACTTGTGTTTAACTAAAACGCGAGTTTATCTTTTAAACAACGTGTTTAACTAAACACGGTTTTAAACTCGGCGCATCTCGTTCCCAGGGTGATTGTGCGTTACTGTATAGTATGTATACAGGTATTTATTTTTGTTGTGGCCCTAATAGGTTACAATAGATATCGATTGAATACCTCAAACGCACGTGTATTTTTAATACTACATAATCTGCTTGGCAGCTTACACCGGGCACGGTTGAGTAATCATTCAAAGCATACAGTTCGTGTATTTCTTTAGTTAAACGCGCCTTAAACTACCACATACCCATGTTTAAAGTTAGACACTTTTCAGTGAGTTAGACGCGTGTTTAAGTAAAACAAATGTACGAGAATCACGTTTAGTTAAACGCTGTGTCTAAAGTCAAAGTTAGACGCGTGTTTAGCTTAAAACCGTGTTTAACTACGTACGAGAATACGGGCCTCTAGTGTTTACATTATGACAGCTACACACTTAAAATAGGTAGTTAAAAATGACTCCTTGTCAGGGTTCAACTATGCACCAACTGAAAAAGGGTTAAATATGACACTTTTCCAGTTAAGTGTGTATTTATTATGGTTTGTAAGTTAATACCAGCCTGTTTTTGTCTGTTGGGATTAAAATCATAACAACTCTGTGAGCCCCCATTAATCAAGTTTGACACAGTGGGACTATTGGCCATGTAGGCGTACAAGTAAAATGTTCCATTCGTGCCCTCACGGGCACTCATGGAACAACTTATACTTATTTTTGTGAGAATAGTCTGGTGTTTAATGTCTGGCAATAACAGATGCGCGTTCTTCGGATCAAACCTATTTCAACCGCATTTTCATGATAGTTGTACTTAGGAAAGGGTTCGATTCTTACAAATTAATGAATGAATAGAGATTATCCATGTAACGGATTATCTGCCATCTTGTCGGGGTATACATAGCGGGCCGTATTCTCGTACGTAGTTAAACACTTTTGGTTTTAAGCTACATGTACACACGCGTCTAACTTTGACTTTAGACACAGCGTTTAACTAAATAAGATTCTCGTACATTTGTTTTACTTAAACACGCGTCTAACTCGCCGAAATGTGTCTAAACATGGGTACGGGGGTGGTTTAGTGCGCGTTTAACTAAACTCGCGCACCGACTGTATGCCTTGAATGATTACTCAATTGTGTCCGGTGCAAGCTGACGTGCGAATCGTGTAGTCTTTAAAAGTACCGTGTATTTAAGGCATTCGGTCGAAATAAATACCTGTACAATCAATGCAGGACTACTCTGGAATGAGATTTGCAGAGTTTAAAATCGTGTTTTGATAAACTCACGTTTAAGTTTAGACACGGGCACAGTTGACTAATCATTCAAGGCATACAGTTCGTGTATTTGTTTAGTTAAACGCGCCTTAAACTACCCCTATACCCATGTTTAAAGTTTTCAGTGAGTTAGACGCGCGTTTAAGTAAAACAAATGTACGAGAATCGCGTTTAGTTAAACGCTGTGTCCAGCGATGGAAATAAGACCCGCCCGCCCATAGCGGGTAACTTTCTTGCCGGGCGGGTGAAGATGCAAAGGTACCCATCCGACTGGCGGGTAACGTTTTTAAAGCTCAAAGTGTAAGTTACAGTAAGTTCAGGGTAAGTTCATCATCAGATCCGTGTGTCATGATGATAGAGGAGATCAGAGATTGATAGGAGATTAAAGAGAGTATTGGATTGATTAACATGATGAATACGAGGAGCTGTTACGGGCTAGGGTTATACGGTGGAACATCGTACAATAAAGACAAAAACATGTAATTATAATTTAAAAGTAGTCTTGCTCTTAGGGCTGATATCCAAACTCTCAGCGGTGTTACACCGGTATTACACCGATGTTATACCGGTATTACACCGATATTCTATACAAATATCGGTATAATACTGGTATAACATCGGTGTAATACCGGTGTAACACCGCTGAGAGTTTGGATATCAGCCCTTAATTGTTTGCTGCAAAATATTATGAAAAAAACCTTGGGCTGGTGGAATTTTTGTCGGGCAGGTAATTTCTGTGAGTTACCTGCCCGACTGGCTAGTTGAAAAAAATATGAAGTTCCACCACTGGTGTGTCTATAGTCAAAGTTAGACGCGTGTTTAGCTTAAAACCGTGTTTAACTATACTCCCTGTCATAGTTTCTGGGCATTATTCGCGTTATTTTAGGGAGTATACGTAGAGAATACGGGCCAATTTTGTGTTTAAGAATTTCAGAAAGAAGATACGTCGCTGTGTACACGTGGTTCATGAAATGAACTCAATGCCATGCACCGATTCAATTGAATGTAGAACAGGCCGGGTGCAATTCCCCTTTGTAGTCTGTTACGTGTGGCTATTGATAGCCGCTATTGGTGTGAATCCCACTTGATTCTCGGAAAATGTTTAAATTTTACACAGTACATTTATGAATAGCATATCAAGTGGTTCCCGCGAATATCGCGTTATAATAATTAAGACAGCTTAGTTGCAATCCACACCTGTAGAGTTCCCGCCCAAATCTAGTAGTATCACGTTTTAGGTAACGTAGTGCAATTGACACACACTAATCCAATAATATCTTGGTTTCCGGGCTTTGGATAATTTCTATTTTTAATAAGACAATTTAAAGTATTTTCAAGTGTCAAAAAGTCCCAAGTAAAACATTGGATCTGGGTCCTATTTCATAAACTTTTAAGATCTTCCTAAGTCATATAAGTTGGATTTATTCATATCTTCTATTTCATAAAACAACGTAAGAAGAATATCCTTCTTAAGTTCCTTCTTAACTTAATTTACTACGGAATTATTCTTAAAATCTAAGGTAATATTCTCCACCTCGGTATTATAAGTTAGAGATGTTTTGAGTGGTCTACTGAGTATAATGATGTGGAGGTGCCAAATCATTACGCTGGGTTACATAATTAAAGTCACTTTTACTCTGGACATTTACGGCGAGAGCAGAGAAATATTTGGATTTACCTATCTCAAAATAACTCACATGACAATTGAAGCGGAACCAAGGCGCAAATTCTTGTTTTACAAGAAATATTTTGATTCACTATTGCAAAATAACTCGCATAACAATCAAAGTGAAACCAAGGCGCCAATTATTGCCTTTTTGGAAGATTGTAAACAGATACCGCGAACGTTTGGTCACGGATGTGTGATGCAAAATATTACTCGCGTCACCGTAAAAGACACTCTTACATTGCGTATTAAATTCGCAATCGCTCCTTATAATGTACATTAAAATGTTATGATTTGACTCACCTTGTTCACACGTAAATGATCAGCATCCAACCGTCGTATTACATCGTTGAACAACCCGTTTCCGCGATTGGTGATAAAGTACTGTTGGTGCGCTTCAAAATTCTTCTGAGATCGTCCGTAGAACGACACGTCTTTGACTTGCACGCCTTCTTCGAAATCGATTTCGAACCACTCTACGGCGTGATCAGTAGCCGACGAATCGATCCAGCCGAACATGGCTAAGGCGGTTTTCATCGAAACGTCAGAGCGTCGTCCGCTTTTAATTTGAGGTGCAAGACCTTTCGCCTGGGTTGTCGCATTTTGCAGATCTCGCCACCTCTGCTGACACTGGCGTGTAACGTCCAATCCACGATCGCTCCGGATGACCACCGAGTTCCAGTTGTTCTTGTGGTATTGGACGCCGTATCGATCCAGAAGGGGCTTAGTCGGTGGGTAGGCCCATATCGCACCAGTTTCATAGTCCCTCTTTGGTAGACCAAAACTGACTTTCTTCAACTTCCCACCGGGTCCAGTTCCCCCTTCGATTACGATGTAATCGTTGATGCCATTGTCGATCAGGATTTTGGCTGCTTGAAGGCCGGCCGGACCGGCACCAAGGATCAGAATCTTGGCATCGTTATCACGGAAGTTATTGTTTTGGCCACCTGTACCGGGCCTGTTTTGGCCACCTGTACCGGGCCTGTTTTGGCCACCTGTACCAGGCCTGTTTTGGCCACCTGTACCTGTACCGGGCCAGTTTTGGCCCGTGTTTTGGCCCGTGTTTGTGCCACCTGTACCGGGCCTGACGGTTTGGCGACCTGTACCGGGCCAGTTTTGGCCACCTGTACCGGGCCTATTTTGGCCACCTGTACCTGTACCGGGCCAGTTTTGGCCCGTGTTTGTGCCACCTGTACCGGGCCTGACGGTTTGGCGACCTGTACCGGGCCTGACGGTTTGGCGACCTGCACCGGGCCAATTCCCCTGACCCAAAATACTTGTAATCCCGAGTAAAAAGATGGAAAAGCTCCAAGTTATCCCGACCATGATGATAGCCGTGTGACTGTCACTGTGTCAAGTTACAGACTGGTTACAAAACTAGCCTAGATCACAGACTCTATAGCAGAATGATGTGTGCCTAGATCAAGCAGCTTCACTAGGAGTAGCAATGAATTATTGACAAATTGTGGGATGTTAAAAATAGAGTGCGTGTAGTTTGACGGTTGTCATAACAAACGTACGCTAAATTCACCTCAAGGCGCTACTAAAACATCTTTCAACACTCAATATGAAAAAAGGCGAACCGTATAAAGTTCTATTAAAATATCATCATGTTGAATCTACACGGTGCTTCTTTAACACTTTCCATGCGGCTATTATTTTTACCGTACACGAACCAGATTATTCAGACACCTTTCCCAATATTCAAGGTCTATCTCAAGGATTACTGAACCAATACTAAGCTTGTTTGTACTTATTTCCATTCAATTTTTCACTGTGATTCCAAATATGTTGATAAAATTGAATGATTTTGACATTTAAGAAACATTTTACGAAATGTTTGAATGTCGTCTGCAGCACCCGCCAGCCGCATGGAAAGTGTTTTAAGACAGGATTTGGTGAATCATTTCCTATAGGGTGGAAGGGATGGGCTAGATCAAACGCCGCCCACATATATGGCAGACCTGGACAGGAACTTGGGTATAATGAACCTTGCTATATGCACGTCAGAGCATCAGTTACAATTACCATGTTTAATATCAATGTAATGTTGAGTTTAAGATTCACAAATTAGGTGCAAAAATTACCCATTTATAGTATATTCTCTTTTCCATATTCATTACATCGTTTGTACTGGGTGAGTCAAAATATTCCGGTCCCGTTTTTAGAAAATCAGGGAAAATACTTCTTGTTAAATTGGCTTATTTCTTCATTGTTTATAGGAGTAGAAATACTTAATACTAATTTTAAAGTTTTAAAATTTTAAAGGCAATACCGTATTCCAGGCCATAATTACAACATATTAACGAAATAGCGCGAAATCCAAAGTGTTCCAAATATACCCTATTTTCCATATTATTGTAGGCATTGTGAAAACCAACACGCCATTGATTGACATTCAAAATGTGTGCGTTAAACTTTTGCATTCATAGAGGTACCTTGAAGTTGGAACAGATTAAATTTCACAGAATTTGGAAAAATGCACATATCTCCCGTTTGGAATAACCAATTTGAATGAAATAAAAATTAAGTTATAGCTAATAATGCGTTCTTTTACTGTACATATCAATAGATATAGATATATTAAATTTTTGCATATTAACTGGTTTAAAAAATCGGTAAATTCGGTCGGGACCTGAATATTTTGACTTACCCTGTACTGTGTCGAATATTCTTAGGTTATTTTAATATCAAGCTAGAACATGTGTATAATTTTGTCTGGATATGTTGTTCCTATTTTTATTTAAAATATATAATACTCCTCGTATTTATCTTGGCAATGTCTAGCTAGATGTCCTGTAACTGATGTGCGCATGTTCACAACAATTAAGATGTGCTGCAGTCAGTCTACCACAATAGGTCGTCCCGTCCCGGAGGCGGAGTGACGTCACATGCTGTGGACCACAAACCAAAGAGGTAAATAAAGGCCTCTACAGCATACACAGCGTGACGCGATCCCTTGGGTATGGGCGAGTAGAGCGTAAAACTGATTGGTAGTTAAAACCCAGGATATATAATTAGAGCGTCCTTGGTTAAAACGTCTGGTTTGTTGTCAACGGAAAACGGTACAAAGTACCCGGATGACCGGGGCGACCTTTTATCTTTTTATACAGTTTATCACTCAAAATCTGTGTGTGAAATAGCAGACGATTGAAAGATTATGGTGGAGATTTCAAGGATTAAAAATTACGTCAAAATAATATATTGGGCCTAGTTTGTATTTTCGGCAGACAAATTATTCTTTCTCAGAAAAAGGAAGCAAACGCGGTACATGTATGACATTTTTTAATAACACAAAGACATTTGATATATCACACAGTGTTCGTTAAGGACATTGTTGATCACTGACCATTAGGGCGGGGCGTAAATAGGGAAGGTATTTTGTTCAAATCGGCCATGGTCAAAATGTATTCCACTTGACCTCACATGATCAAATAGGCACTTTAACTTTTTTTTCGGATGGGGTCTTCAGACTCCACCACTACCCTTTATCCCCCTATAGGGGAATACATGGTAAAGTTGCCAAATTAGTGTAACAAAATTAGGGTTCGACCTAGAACAAATTGATACATATTTTTTTCAGCTCAATGCATTTCTATAAGGGGGCTGGCATTTTCTTCAGAAGGGGGTGGGTCCCAAATATACTGGGGGAGGGGGGGGGGGGGGGTTCATAGTTTTTTTGACATGAAAACAGGGGGGTCATAAAATTATTTCATTGAAAATGGGGGGGGTCACAAATTTATCAAAGCATGCTTGCGTGAAGAAAAAAAGGTAGGGGGAGTCATACAAATATGCAGCTCTTGGATAGGGGGGGTCATGAAAAAATTGTCTGGGTCTATCCACATTTTTGGGACCCCCCCCCCTTCCGAAGAAAATGCCAGCCCCCTAAGGTACCCATAATGACATACTAAAAGTCTGAAAATATCAGAGTGTTAGAAATATGATAATTTGCATAAACTTAAAATGGCCGCTAATCTGAGCATTTTCATTGTTTTGGACTTATTTCTTATCTTAGATAGTTGTTATGGCACTTTAACACTTTCCACGCGGCAGGCGGATGCAGACGACATTCCAAAATTTCACAAAATGTTTAAAAAATGTCAAAATTATTGAATTTCATTAACATATTCAGAATCACCATGAGAAATGCATTGACATAAGTACAAACATGTCTAGTATTGGGTCAGTAATCCTTGAGATAGGCTTTGAAAATTGTGAAAGGTTTCTGAAAATCTGTTTTGTGTATGGTAAAAATAATAGCCGCGTGGAAAGTGTTAAATAGCTTCAGCATATATTTTATGAATGTATAAAGTCTCAAAGGACATACAGAGACATATCTGCCTTAATATGTGTATCTTAAATGCATAAATAAAAAATGGCCGCCAAAATTCTCAAATTAGCGGCCATTTTAAGTTTATGCAAATTAGGCATATTTCTACCACTCTGATATTTTCGGACTTTTAGTATGTCATTATGGGGACCTTATAGAAATGCATTGTGTTGAAAAAATGATGTTTCAATTTGTTTTAGGTCGAAACATAATATTGCTACACCAATTTGGCAACTTTACCATGTATTCCCCTATAGGGGATTAAGGGTAGTGGTGGGGTCTGAAGACCCCCTCCGAATATTTTTTAAAGTGCATATTTAATCATGTGGGGTCAAGTGGAATACATTTTGACCATGGCCGATTTGAACAAAATACCTTCCCTATTTACGCCCGCCCTACTGACCATGCTGACGTCAAGTTTAGAGTCCGATGAACCTAAAAAGTAATACCAACACGATAATGATTATAACCATAATCACTTTATTTTTATTCTCCGTAAATGTTTTGGAAATATTGCACCTTTAAGTCCCATCAATCGCCATGCCATGCATCAAGTCTTCGACGGACTTAAGTGCATTATGTAGTCATAACGAAACACCTTATTCAATCTTTTAACAGATAAATGTCTGAGAGTCCTGGGACCTATTAGTGCACTTCATCCAACAATTGTTGATGATTTTGCATGTTTTCAAAGACATGTACTTATAACGATATTGGACGAGGAGGAACAGCCAAAATGGCGGTTACTTTTTATAGGGACGGTGTCCCATAGCGAAAAAACAGCAGATTAGCGGATAGTTATCCGGTAACCATCGGGTTACCACCGGGTGGAAATGACATGAAATTAGATAGTACCGGGTAACTACCCGGTAACGTTTTGGAGAGCAAAGTGGGTATTGCGGATTACTATCTGGTAGTTCCCCGAACTAGCGGATGGTTAGCGGGTAACCATCCGGTAATGTTTATTGTGGATTACTATCGGTAACTCCCCAGAATAGTGGATTGCTACCGGGTAACTTCCCAGAATAGCGGATTGCTATCGGGTGATCATCGGGTGGCCACCCGGTGGAAATGACATGCAAATTAGGTAGTACCGGGTAGCTACCCGGTAACATTTTGGAGCAAAGTAGGTAGAGCTTGTCAAACTGCGGATTACTATCGGGTATACTCCCCGAAATAGCGGGTGGTTTAGTGGGTAACTAGTTTGGGAGCATACACAGGGGCAGCACCAGTTGTTGGGGCAGGGGAGGGGTGGACAAATCGGGGACATGGGGCAGTTTATATGCGTAAGCATGCGAAACACTAAGGTTTCTATGCACAAATTGCTTTAAATTAGCTTAGGCTATATTTAAAAAAACTTTTTTGTCTCAAAATTAGAAGAAAAAAATTCTAAAAAAAAAATCACAAAGTTTCTTCGATTTTTCAGATTTTCATTGATCACATCATTCTAAATACAAAAGATCAGTTTTATTAGGATTTTAATATTTTATATTTATAAAAATAAATGTATTAAAAATACCCACGCATTCCGCATTAGGTTTTGAAAAACTGAAGAGCTTTGAGACTTTTTTAATATAGCCTTATTTGGTTTCAAATTTTAGGTCTTGCATACTTACACCAACTTTCCTTTCATGAAACGCATTGTCACAAGTCAAATAGTCAAATAACAAGGAGCCTTAATCTGTTTATCACCCATCCATTTATTTCGAACACTTGACACATTCTTGAGCATGTTTTCAACTGCATACTGTTAAATTTGTAATACTAAATATCATACTTGGTGCCAAATCTCGTCAGATTTACAACTTAGATTAATACTAAACCAAAATAAGCTATCAATCGACCATCATCAAATCAATAAATAAATTAATCAACCACATACTGATTAAGGTAGTACTGGAATTATACCATAGCATGCATATAAACTAAAAAATTAATAAGCTTAAGCTTACTCAAAATACTGTAAATCCAGGATAAATCATTTGATAAGTATAAATCTGAATAGTCTACCTTACCAATTCTTGTAGAATAGCATGCAGCTTTCATCTATAATAGGTTTATAACATTAATAGTGATAAAATAACCACAAATATCCACACATTTCCTTAAATATAGCAGCATTCTGACACAGGCAGTTTGTCAGTGGCAGCAAATTCCAATATGGCTGCTGCAGGTTAAGAATTCAAAATTATTAGTTTACGGAGAGCTTTTCGGGTGTTACTTTTTATAGGTCAAGTTTTCGGAGAGTGTTTCGGGTGTGTCATTTCAACTCTATTATACAACAGAGTTTGCGGAGAGCTTTCCGGGTGTTAATATTTATAGGTCAAGTTTTCGGAGAGTGTTTCGGGTGTGTCATTTCAACTCTATTATACAACAGAGTTTGCGGAGAGCTTTCCGGGTGTTAATTTTTAGAGGTCAAGTTTGCGGAGAGCTTTCCGGGTCATAGTTTCAGAGTCATATGTTTTCGGAGAGTGTTTTGGGTATTTGCAAAGTTTTGGGGAACCATCGGGTAACTCTCCAAAAGAGCTAACTGCTCTCCAAAAACTCTCCCGCTAGTGGAGATGTTTGGATTACTTTTAAAATACTCTCCGCAAGGTATCGGGTAACCATCCGATAACTACCAGGTGGTTACCCGGTGACTTTATTTTTTGCTATGGGACGTATTCTGTTTAACTCATCATAGTCCTTTTAATTGTGGAAAGTATTTATACGGCAGTTTCTAATTGAAACCAATCTGACTGCTAACCCTTGAAAATCATTATGAATCATCCGATGTACATCAGTCACAAGCATTACACTATATTGTTGATTAATGTAAGCCTTTTTCATCCTCGCGTTGTGTTGTCAAATAAAAGCATTTTCATCTTTTCGCAAAGTATATTTACTCGCCGTTTAGTTGACAAAATGCCTTAGCATTTTTATCATGTCGCAGAATTTCACTCGACATTTTGTTGACAAATGAAAGCATTTTCATCTTGTCGCATAATTTCACTCGACGTTTTGTTGACAAATGTAAGCATTTGCCCCATTATTGCAATTAGCATCATTCCATTTGCCGGGATTCCTACTTCCACTCGATGACGTCATTATTTTGACACAATCCTGGATGCCGTCATTATTATTTGGATTGTTACCTGACCAATTGGTGTAATTTAACTGTATATAAATGCAAATAATGATATGATTATGATTGATGATTAAATCTGATTGGAAAATCATTAAATGTAAAAGAGTGAAAATCTAACTCTTATAAAGAGTGAAACTGTGGTAAATGACTTCGAAAGAAATATAGCCCTTGTTAAAGAAGGCGTCCTCTGTGAGCTCCTCGAAATAGTGATTTTTTTACTCTTTTTGGTAGTTTTCACTCTTTTTGGGAGTAGTTTTATGAGTTAAAATGCACATTTCACCCTTTTTTATCACATATTATTTAGAATTAAATGATACCCTCCTAAACCACGCGTTGTTTCGTACCACAAACATATTATATATTGGCTATTATGATATCTTACCGGCTTGCCGTCTAACCAGGTGAAACGTCCTTCTGTTTCGATATCATTCAATCCGATGAAATAGCCGTGCCATTCACTGTCTTCGTTGTCCCGGATAAATTCTGTACATCGTAGGGGATAATGATACGTTTAAATTACTGTTTGCATATTAAGGTTAGCAACCATTTCAAAATCACTTCACAGCGTGATTGGAACATAATATCGTACATTTGGTTCCAAATTGGTGACACATGTCACAATTGGTTTCTTGTATTTGACACTCACTACTATGGACGACAATAAAATCTTATTTGTACAGGGTGCATCAAAAGATTAGGACTCTGTATGTTTCATGACGATACAAAACTTGTTATAATCATTGAACCATGACCAATTTAGTCTCAATGTTATGCCTAATTAATTATTATGATATCCTGAAAATATAAGATCAATTCGATGAAAAATAAGAACACTAGCATACTTTGCGTAAACCATGTCATTTACTGGTTTGTAAAATGGGATCTACATGTACAGACTGTAATTTTGAAGAAAAAAATGTTAACAATAATTCTGTTTCAATTTTTAATAGTATGCAAAGGAAATTGTCTCAGCTTTTTAATAAATCAATTGTCTAAAGTAGTTGCGAAATCGCGTGGGCCACTTTGGTTAAATCACTATAGGGAGAACAGTATGAATGGAATCAAATCATATAGAACAATGGTTCATTTCAAGTGGACAGCCAAAAATCAAACAGACCCTGCTTGTCCGGGCAGGAATCGTTGGTGATGGAACTTTGATTGGACATATCTTCATAGATGGGAACATAAATGTTTAAAAACGCTACCTTGATCTGTTTAACAACATGGTGATACCTGAGTTGTTAACACATAGATACCTGTTGAACCAGATTGGCTCCATATCTCGTCTATGGGGGTTTCAGGATAGGTACCATGTCAAGGAATAATGAGCAATTTCAATTATTGACTCAAAGAAATTGATCAAGATATTATTTATTTATTAAATTTATGAATTTATTTATTGAAATGAAATAAAACTAATTAAATATAAGTTAAAAGTTTAATGGGTTCGCCGTCGGACAAGTTTTAATCTGTCAAGCTTTCGTCAGGATTAGCTTTGACTTCTTCAGGACCAAATTATTATAATATTAAACAAACATAGAGATTGCCTCTTCTCTTGTTATCAACATTTGGGCTGCCCCTTGGCCAATGATTTGAGAGTAGGTGCCCTTTCCTTCTTGTGAAAGAATTTGTGGCTCTGAAAAGAGCCGTTCAGATGGATTGCCACTTTTCCACTGAACAGAGATGATGGCTCTGAAAAGAGCTCTACACGTAGGTTGCCAGTGGCCTACTATATATCAATTTGGTTATAATAGAACCTCCAAAGGACTCAGTGCCTCTTGACCAATGGCAATAACGTAGAGACTGCCCCTTGTCTACTACAGACTATTATACAATAAGTCTAATGCACAGTTGTGCGGCCACTGATCTATAAAGATCTTTTAAAATAAAACTAGTTGACAAAGAATTATGTAGTTCTCTTAATGATTCATGCATGGTACCCTAACCATTTCGTCGCTGTTCTGACATACCGGCACATGTGCCATTTTGGGCAAAATGAGTTAAGTTGCATTTTATGATCTACAAATGAAACTTTTTATTCTCCAAAAAAATTGAGACAAAAAGGTACCGCACTAATTAGTGTGATATGCCAGGGTTTTAACATAATACCGGCATGAAAACCTCATTTTGTATTCTGACATACCGGCACATCACGATATTCTGCCATAGACCACCGTGTAACTGCAGTTCTGACTAGTACAACAAATCATACTTAGTGATATTTGTCATCAGTTGGTATTATTCATCATAGGGTATTTTGCATGTTTCACTATCTGTCCCCATCCTAAGTATGAAAACACACTTCTTTGTGCTTGTTCTTATCTACTCTTTCTCATCTATCTTGCCATTCGTTTAACATTTTGTACAAATGCACTATTCCCTTGAAATTTAAGGTGAAATTCTAAGCCCATTCACTTAACGGCACTAGCGGTGTTTATCGAAATCGGCGCCATGTTTTATTAATAAATAGTCTCTTTTAACATTTTCGTTAGTTCGTAAGTGGTGTGCGTAGCGTAAATAGACGTTTGTTATTTTGCGATGGGGGATGAGACTAATCTGGACCGCGATACTCGCGAAATGTCTAAAATAAATTCTGCCATTGCGTTTACACGGCGGAGAATTACGATTAAATATGGAATAATTTAGCATTTTCATGTTTTAAAAAGTGGCTGGAAAGAAAGATGAGGACTTTATGAAGGTGCGTAGCTAGTATGAAAATCAACGGAAATGCAGTTTTGCTTTAATTCACCCGGCACTCATTCGAAAGCCACACCATTCACTTTATACAGCAAATCAAATTGACAGTTTCTCGCAATACAATTTCCCCATACGTTGGTAGGGAAAAAAACACACAAAAAACACACCAACGTATGGGTTTCCTGTACTAGGGGAAAAAACACACAAAAAACACACTAACGTATGGGTTTCCTGTACTAAGTTCTGACATACCGGCATATCACTGTAGGACAAATATGAAGTTGTTTTTCTTCTTTCTGACATACCATTGCATACCGGCACATGACTTTATGACATAAAACTCCTAATTAATAATTGCAATTTGTTGTTGTAACATGCTCATAACAAACATGAGTATATCTATTAGTGTTGACAATGATAGTGACATTTGATGTAAATGCTCTCTAACAAGTCTTTAAAAATTGGAAAAATTTCAAACACGTTTTTCTCAAAACGCTGTTTTTCGTGATGTGCCGGTATGTCAGAACAGCGACGATTTAATTTCAACAAAAAAGATTGTATTCTATGCTGAAAGTGGCCCAACCCGATTTCTAGACGACCTAGTAGATTGGTCATAATTTTGAAACAAAAGCAGTTAAAAAGACCAAATAAAATTCTTCTTGTAGTCAACACATCACTCATAACAGAGTGTAAACGTTTTTCGAAATTGCACAGTTTTAAAATAGGATTACAAATTAAATTGCAATTGTATAACTTTTTTGTTACAGAAAGTAATGCTAAGTTTTACTCACAGACTTTCGCGGCAAATCTCAACCCGGAAGTGCCGTTATTTGCTTAGCTTGGCATGAAGGCGATGTCGGAATTGTATGATATTTTGGATTTGGGCTATGCTGATGATTATCTTTACGTTATTTGCTCATTTAGTATATCGATACATCTCTCAATGCCCCTTTTAATCCTCTTCTATGACTTACATTTCATACAGACGGCATAATTATGTTAATGTCAACCTGGTCTGAACATTGTGTTTGATATATACGAGTGGTCCTGACCTATTAAGGGTGCACTACACTAAATGGGGTTTCCCCTACCCTTAAGGACAGTGTTTAAAACTAAAATCGGAAAGTATGCATCACAAAATCCTCAATTAAAAAGACTTGACAGTAATACCATTGCGTACATGCCTATGATTGTTTATAAATTATGATTAATGGGATATCACCTACATACTAAACTGTGAATATCATCTAGGTGAATATCATCTAGGTAAATTTTGAGAGATCTTTCAAATTTTTGCTTTTTACTGGAAACATTGGCGATTACGGCGACATTTCCAAGCTCGTCAGAGAGGTAGTCAACTCCATGGGCATATTTTGGAAAATCGAGCAGGTCAACCTACCTATTTTTTCACTTTTTGGTGGGGAAATGTGATCATCTTTAAGAAAAAATGACACTACGGGGTCCAATTTCGCAATTTAGTGGTCTAAAACAGAGTTTTATATCAGTGTTTTTGTACGTATCCCTATAAAGCTCTATTTAGTGGTGTGACCCCTTAAGGTCTAGCCTGTATGGATTGACAGTTTGTCGGTCGTATTACATAGTGGCCTATCGTCGGTGGTATTACATAGTGGCGTACCGTCGGCGGTATTACATAGTGACGTACAGAACAAAAAAAACCTTGGTCGTGTTTGTGAGGTATAGGGGAGGATGGGGCAACTGGTCCGGTTAAGTATATTTCATGATACAAAAGATTAAAGCTCGTGTAAATATTTATGGAATTGCTATGAAAATATCACCCATGTAACTGTTTACATATAACATATCTATCAATCTCTATCTAGCCTTTTTCACTCCACTGCAGAAGGAAGGCCTCTTCATCAATTTTCCATTTCACTCTGTCCTGAGCTGTCCTCTTCCAAGTAACGTTGCCATACTCTATGATGTCGTCTATCCACCGTCTGTTTGGCCTGCCTCTTCCTCTGGTGAATGCTCTGGGGATCCAGTCTGTTAATTTATGAGTCCATCTGTTGTCTTTCCTCCTGGCTAGATGGCCAGCCCATCTCCATTTTTTTGATTTTATTTCCAGTATGATGTCCCTCACTTTTGTTTTCTTCCTTAAATCTGTGTTGGTCACCCTGTCCCTTCTTGTAACGCCAACCAATATCCTTTCCATTGCCCTCTCAGTGACTTTTAGCTTCTTCTCCAATCTCTTAGTTGTTGTCCATGTTTCTGAGCCATACGATAACACTGGGATGATACACTGGTTGAAAATGGGTCGCTTTAGTGACAAAGGTAGCTCTTCATCACGAAAGATAAAGCTGAGCTTACCAAACTTCACCCATGCTAGCTGTATCCTTCTGTTCACTTCCCCTGCTGTTTCATTTTCCAGAGAAATCTTCTTGCCCAGGTATATATAACTGTCCACTCTTTCTATGGTTTTTCCTTGAACTGTTATAGCATAATCTTTCAGCTTGTTGCACATCATCACTTTTGTCTTCTTGATGTTCATGTTAAGTCCAGCCTTGTTGCTCTCTTCACTCAGTTCTCGGATCATCTTCTGCAATTTCTGGGGCTCATGGCTGAGAAGTAGGATGTCATCTGCAAATCTGAGATGGGTAAGGTGTTCACCATCAACTATAACTCCCATACCTTGCCAATCCAGGTTTCTGAAAACATCCTCCATGGCTGCAGTGAATAGCTTTGGGGAGATCGGATCACCTTGTCTCACACCTTTCAGAATTTTGAAGGCTTCGGTTGTGGTGCTCTCCAGGTGGATTCTAGCACTTGGATCCTTATAGATTGCCTTGATTAGGCGGATGTACTTTTTATCACTGACCTGCTTTTCCAGCGCATTTAATAGAGACTGGTGGTCTAGACTGTCAAATGCCTTCTCATAGTCTACAAAACCGAGACATAAATTGAAGCGATATTCTTTCGACTTCTCTATAACCTGGCTCAATGTTTGAAGATGGTCTGATGTCCTGAATCCTGCTCTAAAACCTGCTTGTTCTCTGGGCTGGTTTTCATCAAGCTGTTTCTCAACTCTGGCAAGAATAATTCTTGTAAAGACTTTGTACATGTGAGGCAGCAGGCTGATAGGTCTATAGTTTTTTATGTCCTTCATATCCCCTTTCTTGAACAATATAACAACCTTTGATTCGTTCCACTGGGTAGGCACTTTCTCAAGTTGCATGATCTTGTTGAACAGTTTGGTTAGGATTGTTACAGTTTCTTCTCCTCCTAACTTGAGAATGTCTGATGTTAATTGATCCTCACCAGGAGCCTTTCCTTTCTTCATCTTGTTTACTGCACTCTCCACTTCTTCCTTGAGAATAGGTGGAACATTCTCTGCTTTTCTACTCCAGTGTTCGTTCTGTCTCCAGTCTGGTTTGTCTGTGTTGTATAGTTCTCTGTAGAATTCTTCAATGGTCTTTGTTATTTTTACTTTGTCTGTAACTTCTGATCCATCCTTTGTTTTAATTGCTGCTAGCAGCTTCCTCCCTTCTTCCAATTTCCTATTGATGATTTTTGGTCCTTTGTTACTTTCTAGTACTTTCCTCACCATTTTAGTTCTGTACTTTCTCTTTTGCTTTTGATTTCGACGCATCTTACGGATTGTCTTATTTATTTATATAACATATAATCAAAGTTAAAAGATATCTAAAGAAGAGGCCAATTACCACTAACTAAAAACTTTACTTGGCACGGACCAGTTACCCCATCATTGGGGCAACGGTCCTATAGGTTCCAACGGTTAGAATACACAGAAATCAGTGAATGACAACACGGAAACTATAGGCAGTATTTTCTTTACAAACACATTTCCATATTATTTAACATGTAAAAAGGATACATGTCTCATGAAACCCATGTTTTATACAGTTTTCGTGGTTGACGTGTAAAATAGCAGTATATACTAATGGTGTACAAAGCAAGCGAAATTTTCGACTGCACATTTATATATTAGATAAAACGGTATGAACCTAGTTAAATGGTTACATGGTTGTGTTATTCAGATGCCCCATACATTTGTCTATATATACCCCTTTCTTCAATGATTTTATTTACTTCATATAATCATCATTTAGTACTTATAATAAACCATCTTGATATTTAGCCAGCTTTTCATGTTACAGGGGAAGTTAGTCAATATGACAATGATGACCCAACGGTTAATATACACAAAAAGCAGTGGATAAAATACATAAATCATGATATTTCGTCATAGCAAATACCTTTACAGACACCATTCAAAATATAATAAAGATGTAATTCACAATACCGAGGTTTTAAACCACTCTAAAGCAATTTCATGTCATAGTGTAATCCTTCAATAGCAGAAATAGTGGTATTAGACCCGAAATGCCCAAAATGTCTAAAACTAGAGAGAATGTGAATTATTTCATATTCTATTCACATTTCAATACCGAGTCATGTTTTATTGACACTAACAACTAATTTTCAAAATGGATTTTACAATTTTGATTAAGTTTTTGCAGGCGGACCAGTTGCCCCATACCCCTTCGGACCACTTGCCCCAACAAATGACGTAGCACTTGTCGAGATGAAACATTATTCAAACACGCCTGTGACGTAATAAATTTTACGCCAACATGTTTTAAAACATACCACCATTTGTCATAATAATCAATAACTCCAATACATTTCAGAAAAAAGGCAAAACTGCATTTTTGTTTTTAGCCATTACACAGATTTCTGTAGCCAGCGAGTATCTTTCAACTCGCAAATATTACGGCGTTCGGGTCCCACAAGTAGATGAGTGTCTTGAGATAAAATAAGAAATGGTGTACTTTGTTATTTGCAAATTCATGAACTAACAACTTTACCAAATGAATACCCGTGATAATGATTTAAGTTGAAGCATTCTTTAAATGATAATACTGATCGCAAATCCAAACTACCAATGTCCCAAATGAGCAATATGCGCCATTTTACGGTAATTTCAACCACAACCTATGGTTTTAATCATATTTCGGAAAGTCCCTAAACACTCTACAATATAGAACCCATCAAATGCAATATGCACCTAGCATCTTAAGGGAAGTGTCAACCCTATTATTTTGATGATCAACTTTTGCTTCTAAGTTTGAGAATATTGAATAAAAGTACATAAAAGTATACATTTTTAGAAAGGAAATTTGATAAGGAAGCCGATGGTGATATCAATGTGATACCAAATAAACTAAATTTTGAGAAATGAACCAAAAAGCCATTTTTTACCCCACATTTTTCAGACAGCATAACTATAAAATAAAAAATGGTAATTTGTTCTAATATACGTTTTTGTAAACAAAACAATTTTGTCTAGGAGGCAATTTTTTCTTTTTCCAAAATAAAGCTTGGTTTTGGAAATATTGCTAAAAACATCGGAAAAGTGTAAAAGTCGTGTTTATTTGCGTACATTTCGCTAGAAATGGATGCATATCTCGAGTTTAAAATCCATAATCGAAAAAATAAAAAATTGCCTCCTAGCGCTGAAAGTCCTCTACACAATGGTAGTAAAAGCTTACCTGATAGTTTGATATATTTTTAGTTATGTTGTCTGAAAATTCGTAAAATTCCTTCAAATTTGAACTTCTAGAAAACATCGATTTAGTAAAAATATTGACATTTTCCACCATTTAAAGCTAAATGTTCACGGAACACACGGGCGTGTGACCTAAAAAGCGAGTATACTATTATGAACAATCATAATAAACTATCAGATTCAATTTATATTGTCACAATGTGAAGAAATTGGAAGAAAACTGAAATTTAAATGATCGTAAGATTGGCCTTTGTTTACATTTTAGACATTGTTTTGCGCTCTTTTGTTTTTCGCGTCTACGTCGCGGATATTAAGCGGCGCGTCTAGTATTACGCGCGGGAAGTTTCAGCGCGCGACGCAATGATCGAACAGCTGTCGCAGCATTTGAAAAGCGCGGAACTCCGCTTAAATTCCCGCCAAATAACTATGCGCCTTTTCCTGACTCAAACTTACCAAAACAACAATTAAAATCACCCAAAAGAACGGGAAATAATAGCTTCCGATTAGTAACTTATGATGGTAATGATAGAATACATATAAAAGTATAAAATAATAGAGAAATATGAAATTTAATTTTTGAAATAAGTGCCGGGTTGACACTGCCCTTAAGACGACTGTACTGCATGTATGTATTTACTGTTGCATATCTGTCAATCATATAAAGTACATTAAACATGATCTTAACCCATCTTCATATATCGCCCATACTATATGTGAATTTTCAATCAGTCACTCAATGAGTTGGCTTCAAAGATCTGGAGAAAATCACATGTGTAAATACCCTAAAGTTCCAAATGTTTTTGGATTGTAGAAGGTAAGGATATATGTCAAGTATCAACAAAATCGTACTGTTCAAAAGAAAGCAGTATTCCCATACAATTACAAAATCCTTCATTTCGGACGACTTGCCCCACGGTCCAGTTGCCCCATATTCCCCTAACCTATTATTTTTGAAATATCGTTTTCCAAAGCCAAAAATGGATTAGTTATTTTGTTTTTATTTAGTTCGCACAGCACAACTTTGAGTAATCAAAAATTTGAAAAGGTTAATTAAAATGTTGTTTAAGATTGACACTCACTACTATGCTACTATGGACTCGATGGAGGACAATAAAATCTATTTGTCAAAAAGTGTTAATTTTGTTGGGATTCCCATGCCTTCTATAGGGGGTGTACCATTAATAAATGGAATAGCCCATTTGAGAGCTACCCTAGGCACCGTACCTATTGGTATAAGTAAGCTCAAAACCGCATATATAATTACAAGATCTGGATACGGTAATTATAGACTTTGTCAAAGACACCTCGCAATTTTACCTGTCGAGCGCCGAGCGAGCGGCGAGGCGTATGCCGATCTGTCGACGCCGAAGAGGGCGTCAGACTGTCTTAAAAGTGGTCACACACACCACCACAACGCCTTGATGAAAGGCTAGGATAAGGACAAATGATAGGCTCCTAACCAAGTGACCAAGTGTACTACATTTCTTTACATATTTAATTTGAACGTGTCAGGATTATTTCATCCTACTGCTCACCCCTGTCCGCCATCCATCCACTCATAAAAACGAAGATAATCATATACCATTTGTATACATTTATACGTACTTTGTAAAAAGTGTTGCTCCTCTGGGGTGTGTATACCCGCTAAGATAGCATTCATCATGTTACATTCTGATAAAGCTTGTTCATAGTTCACTCTGGCTTCATGGTTCATAAAATAGCACACACTGTTAAAGCTAATCCATGCGCCTGTTGGACATTCATCTGTAAGTATAATAATTATGGTAAGAGATTATTCTTAGTTTGTTACAAGTTTAGAGCCCGGCTTTAAAGGCATATTATGTGATTTTTTTTCCCAGGGGGCGCCCTCTATTCATGATTTTCTTTTACAGATGCTCATAGGGGGGGGGGGGGGGGTGGTACCGCGCCATTTTGCGATAATTTGCGAAACCGATCGTGGTTGTCACGTGATACGTATCGTTGAAAATATAATTTAGGCCTTCACTGTTTTAACGAAATGCACTACGGGATTGTGTTACCAACCTGATATCAAAGAGGTCGCAAACTTGCTTACAATTGTATATTAGCCTAGCTATAACAAGCTAAAAGTGACATCTCTGAATGTATAAACAAAGTGTGCAAAGGAGAAATTGTTGGGCACACTGGTAAAATGGTTTTACAACAAGTTTTGCTATCATTATCAAACTGAACTCAAGTTAAATCACTTATTTATCGAGCAATAATATAATTTTCATGATTGTTTACGCATTTTAATTGTTTAGATACAAAGTTAAATAAATCAAGAGTTAAATGATAAACAAATTAATAAAAAGAAAACTATAAACGCATGTGCGGCCTTTATAATTTATAAAAATTGACATAACAATGATGTTACATTAATCCACCATCAAGTTTAAAAAATAGAAAAATAAAAGGATATCAAGGAATATACGGGAATCGAACCCGTGATTGCCGATTGCCAACGACATGGCCATAGTATGCACGCCACAGAGATCGACGAGTATAATTGTGATAGTTTTATTATTTAACCATATCCATTTATTTACAACGTACGGATTTTTTGTGCCATTTTGGCCAAATTTCTGTGTTTCTCTCGCACAATGTGTTTGTAATGTGATTATACTCCTTATTTTTGAAAGAACGGTAAAAAAAACGTTGACATTTTCGAACACAAGAAATGGCGTCATTTATACGGTCCCCAATCATTGGTAGCGGTATGGTTTAAAAGTCCCAAGTATGCAAATGATCTCACTGAATACAATGTCATGCTCTACCACACATCTACCCAGTACTCAACAACGGAATAAATATCATAATCCTCATTTGCATACTTGGGACTTATACACCATACCCTTACCCAATCATTGCTCGACTGAAACGTGTTGCATTATTCATGTTACGATCTGTTATACACAGCGAACATGCACCGGGGTCATGGGTTAATGCACTGTGTAATTCTATATTCCCGGCAAACACTCTGTTCAAAGGCACAAAAAGTGGACTTTTGTTGTTGTTGCAATTCTGAGGTGTGCGGATCGTGTTTCTTTATCAAATTGGTTAGAAATCCCTCCATTTTAGAACATCTGAAATTTAAAGTGAACCCGCACACCTGGGAAAGTATGATACCAAGGGCATATATTTTGCACGTAAATCCAATACAAAAGTTCAGAAAATCGACCAAAATATGACGTCATGACCATTGCTTCGGGACAAAATGGCGCGGTACCCTCCCCCTCCCCCTAAAATGATCACTAGCTAATTCAACGAGCATATTTCGACACTAACATCAAATCACCTAGAATTATTCGTATTGAACTCATGGGGGCGTTCTTTACATTTTGAAATAAAACAGACGACGCTGGACACGGGCGTATTCACGAATATTCAGGTTAAAACATGCGAACAAGGTTAATTGATTAAGTGTATGAGACGAACGCTTTACAACGGTTTAAATTCAAAAAATTATACTGACACTTTGGATGGTTAGCCATCCACAGTGGTTTTAGGATGAAATAATTTAGTTCCAACGTGTGATGAATTTTATGGGGTCATATAATCAAAATCCATTGTTACATTGAAACCAACGGAAATTCTAAATTAACGGCCGTTCGTTTCCACCATCGTCTGAAATAAAAATAAAAAGTCTATTGTGTGTTTTCACAACCCATCTTATCACAAAACATGTCTCTATTAAATTCACTGCGATGCGCGCGACTTCAGTGAAATATTTGCAAGGTTTTCGCAACACTGCACTAAATCGCGTAACATTTCGCCATTGAACTCTAGAATGCAATTCTTCTACTTTTAAGAAAAATTGTTGCTGTTTCTTTACAGCAATACGACGAGTGTATCGCAATACATGTATTATGTATATCTTTTATGGATTTTAAGGTTGATTTCTTTCTTGTTTTAAGAAATAGAATTAAAAATACTTCCACAACAGACGATCACTTTAGCATGACCAAAATTGAAAGGAGGGTAACAGTCACCGACATTGCCATGATTGTGTGCAATGTTTTCCAAAGTACATTCCCCCCTGATTTTTAATTTTACGGACTTTTTTAATGGTATTATTTTATGAATTTCTATCGATTTGCACACCTAACCCTCTACCGACAACCCAATCTTACTGTCAGTTGGACAATGAGCTGCTCGGTGTTGATGCTCAGTGAGAAGTCGAAGGTCATTTGGGGTCATTTGGTATGCTTCACTAGGTACAGCCTGTATGTCATTGATGTTGACACCACCCAGTGAATAAGTAGTACATTGGCAGATATCACCGGTGGTGATATATCCTAGCTCATACTGGTATCCAATATTACAATCTGTATCTTGGGCGCTGCAGTAAACGAAAGCTTCATCAATGCCTATATAAACGAAAGAAGTAAAGAGTGTGAAAATGATTGGTGAAAATGAGCAGATGAGTGGATTTCAAATACTAGTATCATTAGATCACACCCAGTTTTGTGAGGCTCCGTAATGCTTGTAAAAACAGGATCCCAATACTTCTGGTGAAATGTGGGGGAATGTGTACTTTAGGTCCCAGATTCTGGACTACGGTATACCCCAGGGGGGCCAGTCAACCATAATGGTGTACACACGCGTGACCAATTTTTTTCCAGACACCCCCTAAACAAGTTTTACCCTGCAAGCAAAATTACCCCCTAAACAAGTTTTTAGCGCGCTTTCCTTGCAAATTTTGACCCCTAAACAAGTTCTTGCCAGAATATGACCCCTAGACAAGTTTTGTCTATTTGCGATTATGACGCTGTAGAGACGAGTGACACACATGCATTCTCAAATTGGAAATGAGACGCTCAAAAGAAATCGCAAAAACGGGGATAACATTCTTCTGGGAACGGAGAACAAAACAAGTTACCCTAAACACGTTCGACAGGTATTTTAAGCCATTCTTGAAAATCAGCGTTTTTGATACCCTTAACGCGTCACTCGCGTGAGGCGTCCAACACTGAAAAAACACCCCTTTTTACGCGTTTTTTTGGTCACGCCTGTGTACACTATTATGTTTGACTGGGCCCCCCGGGCGGTATACTAGTATCGTGCGACACTAGAACACCCAGTATCGTCCGATACGGGTACAAAGTCAGTGTTCCAGTATCGGCGGACACTGGCAAATATATAAAATGTATCAGTATCGTTCGATACTGGGACAAATTACTACTGGTAGCATGTGTACCAGTATCGAACGATACTGGTATATAAAAAAGTTCCAGTATCGCTCAATACTGGAACACAATTTGGTGTTCCGGTATCGACAGTAAAATTGTACCAGTATCGAGCGATACTGGCAAATGTTATGTTCCAGTATTGACCGATACTGGTATACCAGTATCTTGGACCTAAAGTACACTTTTTCCAAATTTAGTATTATCACATTTGCAACAATGTTATCATTTTTATCAGGATCAAGAAAGATGCGGGAAAATGAAAACATGCTGGTCACTGGAGTAGGAAAAGAGACATCTGTCTGCTAATGTTAATGATCATGATGATGAATCGACCATAAGCATGATAACAGACCACGCAGTGTAGATACTAACAGTGGCGTAGCTCAGGGGGGGGGGGGGGGGGGGGGGGGCAAATGCCCCCCCCCCCTGACGGAAAAACTATTTGTGCCCCCGCCCCCCACCCCCTCTAAAAAAAATTAAAAAGGGGAAAAAATGAAAATAGCGGGGGAAAATGATAAAAGATCGAGATTGCGTGCGGTGTAGGCCTACTGGTTATGTTTTGGTATATTCAGCCCAAATAGTCAAATATAAGGCAAAATGGTACATGTAGATTTTTTTTTGACCGTGCACATTTTTGACCCATTTTAGGTTCTGCAAAGATAACTCAAAATATATTTTGTCAAATTTTGTCATATTAGTTTTATTATAATCCTAATAAAATTCCCAATGGCAAGAAGTGAAGAATAATGAAGAAGTTACGGCAGTTTTACGGAGGCTGTACATGAGAGACCACAGACCCCTTAAGCCCCCGTCTGCTTCAAATATTCACATCAAATATACAGTTTTTGTGGAAAGATCGGACATTTTCTGTATTTCCTCATGCTCTCTGTACAGACCTACACAATGTTAGGAATTATGCATTTGAAATTGAAATACACGTAGCAAATTTCTTCCTCGCAGTTTGATACCTCATTCAACAAAAAGGTACATCGATCGGTATTATAACGCGGATTTCTACACAGAGAATGACAGAACATGTGACATTTTGCGAAACTAAAATCATCAGTTCATCTTATTTTACTGGTCCTGACCGTTTAGAGCAATAACACTTGCGAATTGTTACATTTTATGGCAACGAAGAATCCACTCTATTTGCTGCTAAAATTATCAGAAGGGGTTGTCATGGTTGTGACCATATTTAACGAGATATGGCAATTTTATGAAAACACTTTTCAATGTAAAAAAATACTTAGAAATGGCGATACAGTTTTCAATATTTTAGTTCCTTTACACCGTTGAAAATGATCAAATCACTTATATTATTTAATATTATATTTAGTTCATAGTGGAGTTTTTGCCTGAAATATTCAAAAAATAGCGCATTTTTAAATGCGCTATATTTAAAACTCTTCTCATTTTCCACCTTGCACAAACGTCCGTTTGGTAAGCGAAGTCACGCGCTGCGCTGGCTGAAATACAAAATAGCGACCATTTGCATGACATGCTACTAGCTGACTGTATCCCTTTAACTTGCTATTAAATTTCAGGCAATTTTTACAATAATAGCCGGGATAATAACCAACATTTTTGCGTTGAATGACAGCGCTAGACAGAAATTTGGTTGAAGCAATTTATGTGGTGAGTCGTGCTGATAATTACAATGTGATAATCGAAGAAAAAAATCGTGAAATTGTACACCATACACTGCAAAAAGGTTGCTTAAATATTTACTCAACATTTTACACAACGTTGTTGAAGTATGCAACCGCTCAACAGTTGCGTAACATTTACCCAACATTTACCGTTTTCATCAAAAGTTGAACAATTCCAGTTACTCAACAGTTGCACAATTTTAATTACACATTGTAATACCAACTGTTGCTTAATTTGTGAATTGTTTTCATTATATTATATTGAGCATTTTTGTACAGCAACTGTTGCTTAATTTATTAAATGTACCCATATGTTGGGTGTTGTAATGCAAATTGTTGCTTACTTGTGACAAGTTTTTAAAATTATATATTGAGCATTTTTGTATAGCAACACGGGGTAGGCAAATAATGGGAATTATGGGCGATGCAGCAGAGCTACATACATCACTTCCTCTCGGTAGTCAACCGGTAACTTGTAATATAATAATAATAATAATAATAATATAATTTATATAGCGCCTAATATCCATTTACAAAGAAATGTTCAATGGCGCTGTAGAGTCAAGTGCTATGCACTGTATGCTTTCGAGAAGAGATGAGTTTTTAGTTTCTTCTTAAAAATGTTGACATTCGGGGATGACTTAATGTCCAGTGGTAATGAGTTCCATAGAACAGGTGCAGCTGATGAAAAGCAACGGCGACCGTACGTAGCGAGTTTCCATCGTGGTACTTCAAGGAGTAGTTTGTTGTTGGAGCGAAGGTTGCGGCATGTACGTCGATAATGGACAAGATCTGCAAGATAATGTGGAGCAAGTCCGTTTAAGGCTTTATAAGTTAGGAGCAAGATCTTGAACTCAATTCTGGATGATATTGGCAGCCAATGAAGCTGCTTGAGTGCAGGAGTGATATGGTCGAACTTTTTTGTGCGGGTAATGATTCTAGCGGCCGTATTCTGTGCACGTTGAAGAAGATGAAGATGTGTATCTGGGATACCATACAACAAGGAATTACCATAGTCAAGTTTTGATGAAACAATAGCATGAACAATAGTAGAACATGACTCGTTAGTGAGGTACTTTCTAATATGACCAATTTTCCTGAGAAAGAAGTAAATTGAACGGCACGTAGACGAGACATGTTGATGGAAAGAGAAAGTATCATCAAAAGTAACACCAATATTCCTGGCCTGTTTGGCAGGCGTAACTGAACAGGAGCCGATGTTGATAGAGTTGAAAGGCATTGGAGAGCGGTCAAACTTAGAGTGAATGTAAAGAACTTCTGTCTTAGAATCATTGAATTTCAGTTAGTTCTGCGTCATCCATTCCTTGATTTGAAGAACACCGCTCTGGATTGAGCTGATGGCTGATGCAGTATTAGACTTAGTGAATGAAAGATATAATTGGTTATCATCAGCATATTGGTGAAAGTTGAGGTTAAGGTGACGAATCAGATTTTCAAGAGGAGAAATGTAGATGGAAAACAGCAGTGGTCCTAAAACTGAGCCTTGAGGCACTCCGAAGTTTAGCAATTTTGATGATGAAGTGCTACCTTTAACAGAAACGGACTGAAATCTACCAGTGAGGTAGGAGCGAATCCATTGTAGAGCAACTCCTTTGATACCAAGGTTGGAAAGACGCTGGAGTAAAATACTGTGATCGATGGTATCGAAGGCTGCCGATAAATCTAGGAGGACTAACAAGACAACATTCTTGTAATGGGAATTCTGGGCGATGCAGCAGAGCTACATACACCACTCCTTCTCGGTAGTGAATCTGTAATTTCTTTTAACATGTTATTTAACTATATAGGCTACATAATATCTTACATCTCTGTGTTTTTTATTGTGATTGGGCCAAAACGTTGGCCCAACGTAGTCTTGCTATCTGGGTATGAAGGTATAAATAGTCCATATTATATAATACATAAACATATTTATGTGATTCTATTGGTGGAGAATAGATCACATGACATGAACTATTCAGTATATGTCCATGTCGTGTATTGTTTGGCTATACAAATCGACTATTCATCGCTACATGTAGTGACGTACGGGGTGAACGTACAGTACGTACACAACGCATCTTATCCCGTCCGCAACTTATGTCCCAGAACCACAAGTGTATATATATATTTTGACACCGCTGAAATGATATTCATAAACAAATGTATATCAAACAAGGATGGCAATCTTAAACTATTTGTCAGTGTTTGTGCTTTATTCCGTTTTGGGTGCCAAGACAGAATAAATCTAATTGTAGTCCTGGGGTACAAGTTGCGGACGGGATAAGATATAGGCCTATGCCGTATACAACCATTCCCCAAATTCTGTGAAGATATAGCACGGACGCCATTAGAATCGAGAATTTAAGCAACAGTTGGTCAATAAAAACCACATGAGTAAATCTTAACATAGGTTGCGTGATTGCCTGAGACAAATACTCAACAGTTGCCCAATTGAAACAATTAACGCAATATTTTAGCAACAAAATGGGTTTTGACCGGGGGTTTCCCCAACTTGTTACTAAATTGTTTTGCTCAACGTTCGGTAGTTTTTACTTTATACAACACCTAGATTTCTACATATGTTGAATAAAATATAATCAATTATTTACCCAACAGATGATTAAACGCAATTAAGCAACGTATTTTGCGCAACATTTTAGCAGTGTAGAAGGAAAATTATATTAGATAAACGGTGTCAGATGGCAGTTAGTAATATGCCCAAGTATCTTAGGTGCAAACAACCTGATTTCTCTCAGTGCCCCTTTAATATTTCCCCGAATGCTGGTTTTCGAAATAGTGGCCCTACGAGGAGGGTTATTAAAAGCCTGATACTGAGACAAACAAGATTTTAAGGTCTTCTCACAATGCATTGCGCGAACGCCAGCCAACTAAAGTTTTTTTCACATGATGCACACGATGTAAACTAGAATTTAAGAGCTCCAACTATGAACGCGCTTTGAAGCCATGATTTTGTGCATATGTCTATGGGAACCGAGATAAATTGGAGACCAGAGTTAAGGCATTTTGCAAAAACGCACTGCATTGTAGTGGTGTCTTTAAAATCTTCTTTGATACTGAAATGAATCTTCAATAATTTTAGGATCTTAAAGAATATGGGCACAAACCTACCTAATAGTATTGACACCACCATCGGTATCCAGGACATCACCCGCCTCATTCGCCAATCCATCTTGAACAAAAATGAAAAAACAACAACATACATTTGATGTAATTTATCGACTGTTTTCAACAATGCTCATATTTGACATCCCTTAATATACGTTAAACTACTTTTTAAAATTATATAGGAGACACTGTGATAATTTAAACGAAAGCCTTACCTTAATCAACATATCAGCTTAGATCATCAAAGAGATGTACATAAGTAAATGTCGACTTATATCATCAGCTCATGTTCTGGTATAACCCTTGTTATGGGCGGCGCACAAAATGGCGGTAAGAATTCATGAAACATGACAGACCATGGCGAGCATTAAGAAGCACATTTTTTCATGTGCTGTTAAGACATGAATATCCAAGGTCAAATATATGCCAACGAGCGAGATACGTATTTTAATAACCAACTGAATACGAAAACAGCAGTTATTGATGGGGAAAACAAAACGAAATTAATACTTAAACTGGAATTGATGTTTCAACTCCCAGCGGTTTCAGTATAATGAAATAATTTAGTTTGAACATGTGATGCATTTTATGAACATTCGAGTGCTGCGTGTTTGTGGAGCAATATTGTACGACGTTTAATTAATAATTATGAGAATTTTCCCTATTCACACATCGACACTCATTGACTAGTGCTAACTAGATATTGATTAAAATGAAAGCGGTGCAATAATCCAGGGGGAGCACTACCATATATTAGGGGTAGGCCGTTAAATCCATATTTCAACTTTGCTCTCTCACCAATTTAGCCCTGCTATTTTGTAAATGTTTACCGAGAGACCCCATTAACAAAAAATCTTAACCAATCTGTCACCCCTAAACCGCTATTTTAAAGTTGATTTTAAACTCATCAGACCAATTAGGTCCTATTTCATGAAAATGGTCGCAATATTTTCACTTAAAGACGCCCTCTTTCATCTAATTACCCCCTCATCCCCATTGTTCGTTCTACCCCCCGAAAGCCCCAAGGTCAATGCCAACTTTAAAACCCTTAATGGATGGCAATTTTTATACTCGAGCGCACCCCCCCCCCCCCCCCCCCCCCGGCACTATAATTAACTGAACGCGCGAGTTTCATTTTAAATGATATATCGATTAAATCACTGGCTCTGAGTACAATCAAAGGCATTCCGACACTGATAGTGTTCATCTTCCAATTAAATTAAAGGCTTGGAAGAAATGGAGACGGTTGCCTCCCCCCCCCCCCCCCCCCCCCCCCCCCCCCCCCGCCAATAAAATCGGTTAACCTATCGGTATGGTTCAGTCTGGGGCGTATTAAAATATCACACACTATGAATACCCCTGTGAAGGGTATAACAGAATTACTCCTCAAGCCCATCATCATATTGAATGCCGTTTGCTTGTGCAACTATATCACTCGGTCCAATTTGGATTATTCCATTACACTCGGCTTCGCCTCGTGCAATGGAAAAATTCAAATTTGAACTCGTGATATGCAATGGAAAAATTCAAATTTGAACTCGTGATATGCGCCTCGTGTAATGGAAAAAAAATCATCCAAATTTGACCTCATGATATAGTTTTTACTATCACACTTTCGGGCATTCAATATTTGTATACTATCACGCTCTCGGGCATTCAAATATTTGTATACTATACCATGGAGACAGGCGAGACCTTGAAACCATAGTAGAAACACCACAGGAAGCATTCAGAAACCTAGCTGTGAAGAAGCATGATAATCTACTACAACAATCTGAAGACAGCGCTGACTGAAAAGGCTTTGATGACACTATCAACTATATAAAGAATGCGGCCAACTGAAATTCCTTGAGCAATCGATCAAGACAAATATTATCCCTATTTGGGATCATCCAAATAATATGTAAAGGTACGTTAAGTTACTCGATAACTCGTTAACCAAACATCGGAAGTTGGGTAAACTATACATTTTCGGAATCTTAGTGAATTTGTTACCCCTTTATGGCGGCCATTTTGTAATTTTTGCCGTCCCGGATTCCGCCCACACGAGACACCCCGCTTAATTTGTTACATGACTTTCCTAATCGGACTTATCCACAAACGAACCTCCGCTCTACACGGTCACGAGATCACTCGAGATGACTCCTACTAGGCCTATACCATGTTATTCTACACATTGAAAATACAAAATAATGGAAAATAGAGAGGTAAATGTTTTGTAAATATGATTGTCTATAATTAAAGCGTTGATATGTAAAAGGGCTTACATCCATTTGAGTGATTTTGAGAAAACAGCATGAAAGTATTCTAGACTAGTGTGATTGATGCTTTGAAATATTTTATATATATTATTATTATATTATCAAATACAGTATTGTTTTTCAAATCGATCACTTTTTTTCTTGTTATTATGTTCTTTATTTTTTTCAAAAAATGGATGTAAGCCATTTCGCAAAACATTTTAATAAAATGCACACAAACAGTTTACCACACGGAAAAATCATCCACCAAATCAAAAATTTGATTGAACATTTAAATGACTATCGCCAAATTAAACATCAGTAGTGGCGCGGCGTTGGGGAGTTGGCGAGGGGACAACACAGGAATAAAACAGGAACAAGTTATTCTTTATTTTTATAGTTGTCTTTGGATAGTAAGTTATAGAGGGCAGTATTTTGCATCAGAGGACAGTTATATGGAATGACTCCGAATGTGTCGTGTCAAACATGTGTCAAATCACTCTTCTGGGCACAAAATTAGACCATGAAGCTACTAAGGGGTCGGTACAATCGGTGACCCGACTTAAAGTGGCCCTAATTGTTCTGCTCTAATTACCGCATATAATGATGCTGTAGGGTATTAGACAATAATTAACTCTCTGTATAATAACTCTCTTGTTCTTTTCATCTGTTTGACGTTTCAGACGTTGTCGTCATTCGCTTGACTACCATCATTGAACATCATTGAAATACCTACGGGTTATTATTTATGACGACAACATCGTAAACCCTGAGTAACATTATCCATCGACCACCGTTGATCGCTGACTAAACATGCCTGTGATCGAGTGCCCCTTCCAGGAGTGCGCCTACAACACAGGTGACGTGGACGCACAGCTTGCCCTGGAACTCCTAAAGATACACGTCCTGGTCCACGCGAATATAGGCGCCAAACCCACCCACACTACAGCAAGGGCCGAGAAAGTTAACCGACCTGTGCTAGTAGCGGAAGGTACATCCGAGGACTGGAATTACTTCCTCACACGTTGGGCGGACTATGAAGAGGCAACCGAGATAACAGAAAAAGCCCGGATCCTACAACTACTTGAGTGCTGCGACGATAAACTCCGTCGGGACCTGACCCAACCGTATATCACTCTGTCTGCCAGTGTCAATCGCGAAGATTACAAAGCCCTTGGCGTCCTCATGACAAGAGACACTGGGCCCACCCCCAACTGCATGGCCGACACAGGATGCCAGAGTTGCTTAGGAGGAGTACAGATCATGTCTCAACTATATAGGATTAATTAAACAAAAGTAATCTACTTCCCAGTGACCATGTCAATGAGCGCCGCCAATAACGATGGTATCAACATCGTCGGAGCAGCCCTGTTACGCTTTACAGGTCGATCGCCAGATGGGGAGGCACAACCAAGTAGATGGTATACATCACTGACGAGTCTGACAAACTCTTCCTCGGCAGGGAAGCCTGCATGGCTCTTAAGATAATACGCGGCACCTTCCCCACCGTTTAGTGAGTGCTCGACCAGTGGAGACAGCAATGACAAAGCGATGCCTTGTGACTGCCCACCTCGCAAGAAGCCCCCCACAAGTGCTACCGCAAGCATATAACGGACATCAAATGCAGCGCCCACTGGCGACCAGCTGAACAATAGGAATCGAACCACGGCTAAACATCAATGGTCGCTTTGCCCTTATGTCAATTGTCTAAAGCGAACTATTGGGAGTCAATATATTAGAAAATTGACAAATCAAATTTATTGTGTAATGGTATGGATGTAATGAATATTAGTCAAACCACTATTATGGATGAGATGAGAGCCAAATGCCATTCCCCTGCAACATAGCAGATCGATACAGATGAGTGAAAATTAACGGGTTGCAAATAATTCAAAAATTCAACAAAAATTAAAAATGTTTGCAACTTTCATTTCAAGATTTCTCTGTCATTTGTGCATTAAAGAGAATGATTTCGTCCATAATACTTATTTATACATCAAGGAATATTTTGATAGCTTACTTATTGAAATTGATTCTATAAATCGTTTAATATCAATGCTCCCGTAAGTCCCAAAATATAAATAATTAAGTTGTCCCCGGTCAGTCCTTATATTTGATCATATCTAAAACATTTTTAGTGAGTTCACACGCTCACCATAGGCCCATGAACAATGATGTAAATAAAGAAACAAACCAATACAACAACAAAGAGTTTCAACACATTTCCCAATCGACACTCTGCCCATCAACGGCTAATTATCGGTGTTTGAACTCACGTCATCTTATCATATCACACGCTACTACACATGAATGCCTTCATTGCACACTGATCTATCTGCAGTCAAATCCGGCGCCACTACTGCACTGATACAATACAGGTATATGTTCATCGGTTAAGCATGAGCGAGTAATTTGACTATGAATAGGGTTGCGAGGTTTTAGAACTGACGGAATATAGATAGGGAGGTCGAGGACAACCAAACAATATTTTATTATTGGCCTTCTGGTATTTGGAAAATTTAGTCATGGATGATTGGTTCAATAGTTAAATGCGGTCATTTGGAGGCGCTGTATATAATGTCCCTAGTGTACCACTTGTGCCCCATCACGTCCCACCTCACCCCCGTTTCCAGCCATTACTGACAACAGAGTACGCCTCCAACAGTGGCTCCTAGACTACTACGCCTCATCGACGTTCAACACATGCACATATATATACACATCACTCCCAATAATGAAAGCCCCCCCCCCCAATGCGCTTAATGATCGACCCAGATGCTAAGCCAGTGGCACACCACACCCCCATCCTTGTTCCCATCCATTGGCAAGATGAAGTCAAAGCGGGATTGGACAGTGACGTCAGCCTCGGTGTAATTGAACTAGTTCCTGTGGGCACACCTGTGACTTACTGCCACCGGATGGTAATTTGCGCCAAGAAGAACGAAAAGAACGAAACGCCCCGCCGCACCGTTGATATGCAAGCCCTGAATGCCAATGCTGTCAGGGAGACACACCACACACCGTCACCATATGATTCCATCTTGCACGATCTGTCCCCAATGACATAATCAAAACTTTCTTTGACGCCTGGAATGGCTATCACAGTGTTCCCCATCCACGTGGACGACCGCCACTTAACTACATTCATCACACCGTGGGGACGCTACCGTTACCGGGTCTGCCGCTACATCGCATCCGGTGACAGCTACACCCGTCGATTTGATGAAATAGTCACACACATTGCAGACAAAGTGAAATGTGTTGATGATACCCTGCTATGGTCTCATTCTATCGAAGCCAGCTTTCATCAAGCCACTGAATGGCTCGAAATCTGTGGCGACAAAGGCATAATCCTAAACCCTGACAAATTTAATTTCGCGGCAGAGACAGTTAAATTCGCAGATTGTGAGATCACGCCCAACAGCGTGCGACCAAGCCAAAAGTACATGCGGGCCATTCGAGACTTCCCAGCTCCCAAATCAGTCACGGACGTCAGATCATGGTTTGGCCTTGTTAACCAAGTTTCTCAATGGCGACTACCATGGTCCCGTACCGCAACCTCCTCAAGCCAGGACAGACTTTCCATTGGGACGAGACCCTTGACCAGCTCTTCTGTGAGTCAAAACAAAGGATCATTGAAGAGATACACAATGGCGTTAAAATCTTTGACAAATCAAGAACCACATGCCTCGTGACTGACTGGTCAAAAAACTGGTATTGGATACTGGCTACTGCAAACGCACTGCCAATGTCATGCTGATGACACAGCTAAGCCAATCTGCTGTCCCGAAGGATGGAAACTCGTCTTGGTTGCAGCCGATTCACACACCCAGCCGAATCACGCTACGGGCACCAATCGAAAGGGAGGCCCTCGCTGTGGCAGATGCAAGATATGTTGTACTTGGATGTTATTGACCTCAATGTGGCGGTTGATCATAAGCCACTCCATGGCATCTTTTCAACGCGTGCCCTAGACGATATCAGCAACCCGCGCCTCCGCAACCTGAAGGAGAAAACACTTCGTAACCACGGTTCATATCCAGGGTGCGCAGAACAAGGCCTCTGATTGTATGTCGCGCTACCCTACGGGTGGCCTAATCCCAGCCTAAAACCCCCTGGAGGATGACGTAAGCCTCGCTTCGCACAAACCGTGGGTACTATCAATTCCGTGATCACCTTTACACCCTCGACGGTGTCATAATGTACAAAGAGCGGATTGTTATCCCACCAACACTGCGTGATGAATGCCTTCAGGCGCTACACTCCGCCCACCAAGGCACGTCCATGATGACTGCAAGAGCCGAATCGTCAGTCTTCTGGCCAGGTGTCACAACAGCCATAACAAACACCAGAGCAAGATGCAGTCATTGTAATCGCATGGCGCCATCACAACCCAGCGCCCCACCAATGCCACGTATTGAACCGGCTTACCCATTTTCAGTGTATCTGCGCGGATTACTTCCAGTACAAAGGCACCAACTACCTTGTGGTCGTCGACAGGTACTCCAACTGGCCCGTTGTCGAGCGAGCCACTGACGGGGCTGCCGGGCTCATTACCTGCGTACGACGTATCTTCGCCACTTATGGCATCGGCGATGAGATTACATCAGACGGAGGCCCTGAATTCACAGCAACCACAACTCGCAACTTCCTTCAGCAGTGGGGCGTGCACCGTCGGCTGTCATCCGTCGCCTTCCCCCACAGCAACTGCCGCGCTGAGGTAGGCGTTAAGACTGTAAAGCGTATAATCACCGACAACACCGGGACACAGTGGTACGCTAGACACAAACTCGGGAAATACTTCAATACCGCAACGCACCAGACCCGACCACGAAATTGTCACTAGCTCAATGCGTCTTTGGCCGACCGATCAGGGATTTTGTTCCAATTCATCCTGGCAGGTATACGCCACATTCCACCTGGCGCAATATGCTTACCACCAGAGAAGAAGCATTACGCAATCGCCACATGCTTCATGAGGAGCGATGGTCTGAACACACTCGTCGGCTCCCGCCGCTCAAAGTGGGCGACACAGGTCGTGTACAGAACCAAGTTGGTTTCTACCCCCAGGAAAGGGGACAAAACAGGCCTTGTGATAGAGGTGCGTCAATTTCATTAATATATTGTACGAGTTGATGGCTGAGGTCGCTCAACATTAAGGAACAGAAAGTTCCTGCGGAAATACACGCATGTGCATTGCCCAGAACCCCGTAAGTCAATACTTGACGACATGGCACGATCCAACTGCCGCCCATCCCCATCCCCATTGAAGGAGCAACGCGACAGTCCCATGCGCCCTGAGGACACCACGGAGTCGAACACTCCCGCAAACACCCATCCTGACCATCCGATCATCCCAGCTACCCCCAACCAACAGCGCTACATGGCGAACCCAACAGCGATAGGGTACTACCCGCGGCCCAGTCGCACGCTACACCACCCGCAGGACCCCGAACGCCACAGCTAACTATGATCGATCCAGAAATGGCCAACGCTCAGCGACGATCCACGCGTGTCAAGAGACCACCTGAATGAACCAAGGACTATGTGACATAAGCTCTAGTCAAACATTTTCATACGGATGTCTCAGCCCCTGTCACATCTGTCAGTTGGACAGCAACTTGGGGGGGGGGGGGGAGATAGACAATAATTAATTCTCTGTATATTTATTTATAACATTCGGCAGTGATGCCAGGCAAAACCCAATATTGACAAGCAATAAATTGAAGGGATGCCCAAATACACCAAACAAAATAAAAATGGACAGACAAAAAATAAAGAAAGAAAGAAAGCCAAAAGCAACAACGAAAAGACAACGGAAATGAATAACCAAGGAGGACCAAACAAAATGAGGATGGAGAAGACTGGCTACACAAGATGGGAGTGAACAACTGACTTAAAGGAAGCTATGGACTGACATTGGACAATATTTCCTCAGGGAGGCAGTTCCAGAGAGTAGGGATATATGGATAAAAAGATCTCTGGGACAAGTTCAGCTGGCAGAAAGGAGGGTACAGAGCACAGGAGTTGAGGTTACGAAGATTTGGCCGGGGATGGGGCTTGTAAGGATTAGGAGATGAGCACAAGTTATGGACAATTTTGTATAGGTGACAGCGGCGATGTCCCGACGTTTGGATAACAAGGGAAGGTCAGACTTCAAAAGAAGGTCTTCATGGGATGCATTCCATGATTGAAGGATCACCCGACTGGCAAACCTTTGACATGACTCAAGGCGGTTGGTATGGGATTTGTTGAGGGGGTGCCATGTGGTGCATCCATATCCCAGAATGGGTCGAACCAGGGCCAGATAAAGGATACGGCGAGTACTGATAGGAGCACTGTGGAATGCCCTGTGGATGAAACCAATAGTTCTGCGAGCTCTCTTATGATCGACCTGAAGGTTCCAGGAAAGATTATCACTAATCCAGATCCCCAGGAATTTAGCAGATGAAACCCGCTCAATTGGTTGATTATTGAGATACAGAGTCATGTCAGGAAAGGGGTTCTTCTTGGTAGTGATAACCATGGATTGAAATACCTACGGGTTATTATTTAGGTATGGGTTATTATTTAAATAGCAAGTTTTTGTTACGCATAGCAACCCTAGTCACGTAATTGTCCCATCAATTGTGCCCACCTCCTCTTGGAGACGATGATAATCGCGGCCGCCAAAGTTGCCAGCCAATTTAATCGGATTTTCAATCCTGTAAGTTCACGATAACATTATGTGGCCTGTTTTAAACATTATCATACTTGGTTCATGTTCGGATCGGAATGTATCTGTACGTACACACATTGCTTTCTCTCCCCTAAACCGGGCCCTAAACACACACTCCGGTGCAAAGAACAATTTATTCTGAATAAACTGATAAATTAAAAAATTGTCAATTTAATACCAAATAGGTTATTTGATTTTATATTGAATTATAGCCTTTTTTTGGTTTATCAAGACAGATAGTGGTCTATAAGTAAATTGTATGATTTGCCCGATTTTTCTGTTGAAATATAAACTGAAACATTTTAATAAAACAATTGATTTGCATTTACATTTTGACCCACATCTTATGTATAATATATTAAATTCAACTGCCTGTCAAAAGTTTGGTTATCAAATGTACGGTATTTTGCCTGGTTTTTACACATTTACAATATCAAAAACACGTAGATATTTTAAATGTATCAAACTAAGTAGTGCTTTGAGATAAATAGATATTTTTAATCAGTGGCGTATCCAGCTTCTGGAAACAGGGGGGCCACGACATAGTTGTACCGACGAAAGTCATGATGTACCGACAATTTTGTTTACAAACTCCAAAAAAAATCGTAAAGTTGCCCAATTTTTTTCCCCGCCAGCAGCTGAAATCTTGATAAGTGGAGGGCAGGGAGGGAGTTAGGAGTGACGTTATCCTCAAAACCGGCCGAAAAAATAGTATGGTCAAAATCGGAATGTACCGATGGGGTTATTTCAGGGGGCCACTAGGCCGCCCCCCCCCCCCCCCCCCCCCCCCGGGTACGCCACTGTTTTCAATACAAAAAATGGGGTATATTACACTCTAGCGTCGGACCATCAAGAGTGAGACTATGCTACTACTTTGTCAATCTAGGTTGGTTTTTCCGCGGTAACTTGATTGCCAGTTCATTACCTTCATTACACGTTGTATCAATGGTTCTGGCCTCTTTTGTCTAGTACCACGACGATTATCATTCGTCCCGTTGATGCTGGGCTGGCAAGAAGTAAATTGATCCTTTCGTATAGATTCATTGTCTGACATTGACAATATTCACATTGATAGGTTTCTCTTTTTAGTATGGGGTCCGTAATCTGAATATGTCGTGTCAGATTTCTTTTCTGTGTAAAAAAATTCTGACAATATTCATATTCATGAGGCTCACTTTGGTATGAGTATGATATGAATATTGTGTTTCACTCACACTATAGGCCTACTAACAGGGTGCAAAGAGTGAAAAATGTTGGAAAATGACAATTGTTTTTATGGCCTACACCACTGCTTTAACACGAATGTTACTCCTTATTTGGGGGATTTTTTGATTTTTTTTTTAAACCCTCAAGATATTTTTCCCTGTGAAATCGCTGCATGTGTAATGTCAGTTGGTACCTCCTTGTTAAGCATTTCTGACAATGTTCACATTGATATGGCTTCTCTCCAGTGTGAGTCCAAATGTGTCTTCTCAGATAATATTTTGTAACGTATTTATGACAATGTTCACATTCAACCGTGTTCTCTTGAGTCCTTATGTGCAATTGCATTTGGCTCTTCGTTGCAAAGTATTTCTGACAATATTCACATTGAAATGGTTTCTCTACAGTATGATCCTGATGATGGGTCCAAATGTGTGTTGTAAGTTGACCCTTCGTTGTAAAGCATTTCTGGCAATATTCACATTGAAACGGTTTCTCTTTAGTGTGCGTCCGTACGTGTAATGTGAGTTCGTACTTCGTAGTGAAGCCTTTCTGACAATATTCACATTGATACGGTCTCTCTCCAGTGTGGGTCCGTGTGTGTACTGTCATGTGGGTATTACTTGCAAAGCATTTCTGGCAATATTCACATTGAAACGGTTTCTCTCCAGTGTGTGTCCGTACGTGTGACGCGAGTCCGAACTTCCTAGTAAAGCCTTTCGGGCAATATTCACATTGATACGGTGTCTCTCCAGTGTGAGCTAGAATGTGTATTGTCAATAAACCCTTACTTGCAAAGTATCTCTGGCAATATTTACATTGAAACGGTTTAGTGTGAGTCCGTATGTGTAATGCCAATTGGATCTTACTTGCAAAGAACTTCTGGCAATACTCACATTGAAACGGTTTCTCTTTAGTGTGAGTCGGAACGTGTGATGTCACTTGGCGCTTCGTTGCAAACCATTTCTGGCAATATTTGCACTGATACGGCTTCTCCTTAGTGTGAGTGCGTATGTGTAATGTCAGGTTATCTTTTCGGCCAAATCTTTTCTGACAGTATTCACATGAATAAGGCCTGGTATGAGTCCGTATACTGTGTAATTTCAGATGCCTATTCTTTGCAAAATACTTCTGACAATATTTACACTGAAACGGTTTCTTGCCAGTGTGAGTCATAATGTGTTTTGTCAGATTACAAGTCATGGAGAAGAATTTCTGACAAAATCCACACTGGTGACGTTTCTCTTTAGTGTCAATTGTCCGTGTTTGTGTCGTAGCCGGGGTCGTAGCCGGGGTCGTAGCCGGGGTCGTAGCCGGGGTCGTAGCCGGGGTCGTAGCCGGGGTCGTAGCCGGGGTCGTAGCACATCGTTTCTGAAAATATCCTCGCTTAAATGGTCCACCGTCCTTCTGATGAGATCTATTGCAATATTTGTGCCTTTCAACATGGCGTCTTAATCGGTCCAACGAATAGAAATACTTTTTACAATACCAACAATACCAAGGCTTCAATGCATGTTTCGTTGTATTTATTGTCATTCGGCAATTCTCGCTCTGAAAATGCATGATGTACAAATTACTTTCGTTCAACTTTTCTGCATGTAGGCCTAGGCCTAATTCTTAATTCCCATTGATGTTTTGTAGTTGTAGAAGATTGTATCGGCGTCTCCTGCAAGGACGGGTAACAAAGAAATGACATGAATTGTTTTGGTTTAAAAATCATCAAAGCACTATTTAATAATATTTCTTTCGAATGTAACAAAATAATAGGATAATTCCTAATGAAGAGTCACTTAATTTAATGCCTGACTCAAGTAGGCCTACCAAAAATGACTTTCAATGGTTTCTGGACTGGCATTGTCCGGAGAGCGAGCGAGGGAGGGAGGGGAGGGGAGGGGATGAGGTAGGGGAGGGGGTACGGTGCAATGCTGGGACTACGCGAAACTTAAGTTTTGGCATTTGTGGAGACAGATCGCAAAACAAGTATAAGTTGGCGATAGGCAGGGGCAGGTAAATCATCCCCAAAATGCAACTTGAATTCGCAACAAATAAGAATCTTTTGGTTGTGAGAATTGTTCATTTTTTAATTTGCAAACCTTTTAATAAAGTCCAATAACACGGCTGGTTCGGGGGCTGGTTTTAGGTGAGGGTTCAATGGGTCGAGCTAGTGAAAAGGTAAACTACGTGTGAATACCCCGGGTGAATACCCAACTGGGGTTGCTGCTCCCCACGGCACCGCCGCCGCAGAGGGAAATATGTTCATCATGTCCATGCCTATTAAATGCCTAAATTGCAAAATGGACGGTTCTTTTTATAGGGACCGCATGGGTATTGTACCATTTCTACTCAATTAAACACCTTAAGACATATATCTCAGCTACTATAATGATGCCAAAACTCGGAACTCTGTTATGAGTCCAGAGGCGATGTTGTCTCGTTGAGAAGCTGGACGCAAACTGCTCTCTAGACTTTGAGTTTTGGTATCACATATGTAGTATGGGAGGAGCTAAGGTATGACCATTGACCATGTGACTGAATAGAATGTAGTTAACATGATCAATAGCCATGCTCTTAATACCCCCTTCGTATTCGTACCCTTACACCATCTGAAGCAGTTTACCAACATTCGCCGTTTATCATATAAAATGTCATGATTTTCTTAAAGTTTCGATATGATCATATTATCGAAACTAGGTGCTGAATTCGGAAGTTATGCTATCGTGGCAAATCTCAACCCGGAAGTGCCGTTATTTGTTTACCGTACTACCCGATATCCCCCGTTCCCAAACGAAAGCTTCCATAAAGCTAGCTCGTTCACGTAGCGTAGTGTTGTCGTTCCTCCCACAGGGGAGATCAGTGCCGGGGATCAGTGATCGTATCGGAACGAAGTCTGGTACGAGCCACCTCGGACTCCAGGCTCGGAATACTATAAAGCTTGCCGCAGCCTAGTAAAATTAGTAGGCCTATAACTGGTTTAGTAGTGTGACTTTATTGAGCGATTATTGAGTAGAACACGATGAAGGATTAAACAAACGTCACCTCTCGCATGATATATTCTTAAAATTTACCAATTGATCATTGAAAAGTTGCGAACTTAAAACAAAAACTCACCGTCCGCTCAAAGTGAACCATTGTGCAGTGTTATTGGCCGTTTTACTATACTGCACACACACGTAGAGCTCGTAATTGGTGCGTGACCTCTCCTAAACGCTATAGCGGTGATCCATTTTTGTACACAGAGGTAAGGAGTAGCGGGCCAATTTCTGTCCATGTATAGCCAATGGCAAAATTGACTCTTGCCATAAATATCAAGACCGCTATATTCATGAGGACGTGGTTTACAAACGGCTTGTTCTATCATAGATTGTGTGTAAATTCTATGGTTCTATAGACCTATAATCTTTTTAAAGTCTTGCCAAGACCCTCATTTATTTATAGCATGTCAAAAGGGAGTCCGATTAGACGAAGGACATTTTAGCGGTCAAATTAATATGTAAATGACTACGAAATAGCCCAAATATATCGCTATCGAAAATAAAACCTTCCATTTTCCTAAATTTACGCCCGACTGACCTTGACTGTGTGCAGGACTCAAGGGCGTTCGATAGGTGATAAGTGGTATTCTATTGTCACCTTCATTGACTGTAACCATCCAATGAAGTAGAAAATCTTTGAACCATCAAGTACAAAAGGTGTTATTTAAATAACAATATATCTCTCCCGAAAATTGCTACACACAGAATTTATAAGAGTTTTTTCTTGCAACAAGGCTTTAATATCGATAAATTTATCTCTAAAATAATACATATAAGTATGAAATTCAGATGATCATCAAGCAGAGAATATACATTTTCTGAATCTAGTTATTTTCTCTACATATCATTCCTATTTTTCCACAAGGGCAGTATTAAAAGATGCTATCTCAAAATAAATTTACGATACTCGAAGCCGTGCCGGTTTTTTCGGTTATGCTACCATATAAGAAGTCACGTATATGCAAATGTATAGTAGCCATTTTGTCATTAATATTCATGACCATATAGGTCAAATTAGTATAAAATTTATGGTAATTATGTATTTGTATGAATATTTATGTATTTGTATGAATATTAATATTGATATTATAATGCCTACAGTATCCTCTATATCCTATCAAATACCCCTGTTCCCACCGTCCCTACCATCCCAACCATCCCATCTATACCACTATCCTCTATATCCTATCAAATACCCCTGTTCCCACCGTCCCTACCATCCCAACCATCCCATCTATACCACTATCCTCTATATCCTATCAAATACCCCTGTTCCCACCGTCCCTACCATCCCAACCATCCCATCTATACCACTATCCTCTATATCCTATCAAATACCCCTGTTCCCACCGTCCCTACCATCCCAACCATCCCATCTATACCACTATCCTCTATATCCTATCAAATACCCCTGTTCCCACCGTCCCTACCATCCCAACCATCCCATCTATACCCCTATCCTCTATATCCTATCAAATACCCCTGTTCCCACCGTCCCTACCATCCCAACCATCCCATCTATACCACTATCCTCTATATCCTATCAAATACCCCTGTTCCCACCGTCCCTACCATCCCAACCATCCCATCTATACCACTATCCTCTATATCCTATCAAATACCCCTGTTCCCACCGTCCCTACCATCCCAACCATCCCATCTATACCACTATCCTCTATATCCTATCAAATACCCCTGTTCCCACCGTCCCTACCATCCCAACCATCCCATCTATACCACTATCCTCTATATCCTATCAAATACCCCTGTTCCCACCGTCCCTACCATCCCAACCATCCCATCTATACCACTATCCTCTATATCCTATCAAATACCCCTGTCTCCACCGTCCCTACCATCCCAACCATCCCATGTATACCAATATCCTCTATATCCTATCAAATACCCCTGTCCCCACCGTCCCTACCATCCCAACCATCCCATGTATACCACTATCCTCTATATCCTATCAAATACCCCTGTCCCCACCGTCCCTACCATCCCAACCATCCCATCTATACCACTATCCTCTATATCCTATCAAATACCCCTGTTCCCACCTTCCCTACCATCCCAACCATCCCATCTATACCACTATCCTCTATATCCTATCAAATACTCCTGTTCCCACCGTCCCTACCATCCCAACCATCCCATCTATACCACTATCCTCTATATCCTATCAAATACCCCTGTTCCCACCGTCCCTACCATCCCAACCATCCCATCTGTACCACTATCCTCTATATCCTATCAAATACCCCTGTTCCCACCGTCCCTACCATCCCAACCATCCCATCTATACCACTATCCTCTATATCCTATAAAATACCCCTGTTCCCAACCATCCCATCTGTACCACTATCCTCTATATCCTATCAAATACCCCTGTTCCCACCGTCCCTACCATCCCAACCATCCCATCTGTACCACTATCCTCTATATCCTATCAAATACCCCTGTTCCCACCGTCCCTACCATCCCAACCATCCCATCTATACCACTATCCTCTATATCCTATCAAATACCCCTGTTCCCACCTTCCCTACCATCCCAACCATCCCATCTATACCACTATCCTCTATATCCTATCAAATACCCCTGTTCCCACCGTCCCTACCATCCCAACCATACCACTATCCTCTATATCCTATCAAATACCCCTGTTCCCACCGTCCCTACCATCCCAACCATCCCATCTATACCACTATCCTCTATATCCTATCAAATACCCCTGTTCCCACCGTCCCTACCATCCCAACCATCCCATCTATACCACTATCCTCTATATCCTATCAAATACCCCTGTTCCCACCGTCCCTACCATCCCAACCATCCCATCTGTACCACTATCCTCTATATCCTATCAAATACCCCTGTTCCCACCGTCCCTACCATCCCAACCATCCCATCTATACCACTATCCTCTATATCCTATCAAATACCCCTGTTCCCACCGTCCCTACCATCCCAACCATCCCATCTATACCACTATCCTCTATATCCTATCAAATACCCCTGTTCCCACCTTCCCTACCATCCCAACCATCCCATCTATACCACTATCCTCTATATCCTATCAAATACCCCTGTTCCCACCTTCCCTACCATCCCAACCATCCCATCTATACCACTATCCTCTATATCCTATCAAATACCCCTGTTCCCACCGTCCCTACCATCCCAACCATCCCATCTATACCACTATCCTCTATATCCTATCAAATACCCCTGTTCCCACCGTCCCTACCATCCCAACCATCCCATCTATACCACTATCCTCTATATCCTATCAAATACCCCTGTTCCCACCGTCCCTACCATCCCAACCATCCCATCTATACCACTATCCTCTATATCCTATCAAATACCCCTGTTCCCACCGTCCCTACCATCCCAACCATCCCATCTATACCACTATCCTCTATATCCTATCAAATACCCCTGTTCCCACCTTCCCTACCATCCCAACCATCCCATCTATACCACTATCCTCTATATCCTATCAAATACCCCTGTCCCCACCTTCCCTACCATCCCAACCATCCCATCTATACCACTATCCTCTATATCCTATCAAATACCCCTGTTCCCACCGTCCATACCATCCCAACCATCCCATCTATACCACTATCCTCTATATCCTATCAAATACCCCTGTTCCCACCGTCCCTACCATCCCAACCATCCCATCTATACCACTATCCTCTATATCCTATCAAATACCCCTGTTCCCATCGTCCCTACCATCCCAACCATCCCATCTATACCACTATCCTCTATATCCTATCAAATACCCTTGTTCCCACCGTCCCTACCATCCCAACCATCCCATCTATACCACTATCCTCTATATCCTATCAAATACCCTGTTCCCACCGTCCCTACCATCCCAACCATCCCATCTATACCACTATCCTCTATATCCTATCAAATACCCCTGTTCCCACCGTCCCTACCATCCCAACCATCCCATCTATACCACTATCCTCTATCAAATACCCCTGTCCCCACCGTCCCTACCATCCCAACCATCCCATGTATACCAATATCCTCTATATCCTATCAAATACCCCTGTCCCCACCGTCCCTACCATCCCAACCATCCCATGTATACCACTATCCTCTATATCCTATCAAATACCCCTGTCCCCACCGTCCCTACCATCCCAACCATCCCATCTATACCACTATCCTCTATATCCTATCAAATACCCCTGTTCCCACCGTCCCTACCATCCCAACCATCCCATCTATACCACTATCCTCTATATCCTATCAAATACCCCTGTTCCCACCTTCCCTACCATCCCAACCATCCCATCTATACCACTATCCTCTATATCCTATCAAATACCCCTGTTCCCACCTTCCCTACCATCCCAACCATCCCATCTATACCACTATCCTCTATATCCTATCAAATACCCCTGTTCCCACCGTCCCTACCATCCCAACCATCCCATCTATACCACTATCCTCTATATCCTATCAAATACCCCTGTTCCCACCATCCCTACCATCCCAACCATCCCATCTATACCACTATCCTCTATATCCTATCAAATACCCCTGTTCCCACCGTCCCTACCATCCCAACCATCCCATCTATACCACTATCCTCTATATCCTATCAAATACCCCTGTTCCCACCGTCCCTACCATCCCAACCATCCCATCTATACCACTATCCTCTATATCCTATCAAATACCCCTGTTCCCACCTTCCCTACCATCCCAACCATCCCATCTATACCACTATCCTCTATATCCTATCAAATACCCCTGTCCCCACCTTCCCTACCATCCCAACCATCCCATCTATACCACTATCCTCTATATCCTATCAAATACCCCTGTTCCCACCGTCCATACCATCCCAACCATCCCATCTATACCACTATCCTCTATATCCTATCAAATACCCCTGTTCCCACCGTCCCTACCATCCCAACCATCCCATCTATACCACTATCCTCTATATCCTATCAAATACCCCTGTTCCCATCGTCCCTACCATCCCAACCATCCCATCTATACCACTATCCTCTATATCCTATCAAATACCCTTGTTCCCACCGTCCCTACCATCCCAACCATCCCATCTATACCACTATCCTCTATATCCTATCAAATACCCCTGTTCCCACCGTCCCTACCATCCCAACCATCCCATCTATACCACTATCCTCTATATCCTATCAAATACCCCTGTTCCCACCGTCCCTACCATCCCAACCATCCCATCTATACCACTATCCTCTATATCCTATCAAATACCCCTGTCCCCACCGTCCCTACCATCCCAACCATCCCATGTATACCAATATCCTCTATATCCTATCAAATACCCCTGTCCCCACCGTCCCTACCATCCCAACCATCCCATGTATACCACTATCCTCTATATCCTATCAAATACCCCTGTCCCCACCGTCCCTACCATCCCAACCATCCCATCTATACCACTATCCTCTATATCCTATCAAATACCCCTGTTCCCACCGTCCCTACCATCCCAACCATCCCATCTATACCACTATCCTCTATATCCTATCAAATACCCCTGTTCCCACCGTCCCTACCATCCCAACCATCCCATCTATACCACTATCCTCTATATCCTATCAAATACCCCTGTTCCCACCGTCCCTACCATCCCAACCATCCCATCTATACCACTATCCTCTATATCCTATCAAATACCCCTGTTCCCACCGTCCCTACCATCCCAACCATCCCATCTATACCACTATCCTCTATATCCTATCAAATACCCCTGTTCCCACCGTCCCTACCATCCCAACCATCCCATCTATACCACTATCCTCTATATCCTATCAAATACCCCTGTTCCCACCGTCCCTACCATCCCAACCATCCCATCTATACCACTATCCTCTATATCCTATCAAATACCCCTGTCCCCACCATCCCTACCATCCCAACCATCCCATCTATACCACTGTCCTCTATATCCTATCAAATACCCCTGTCCCCACCGTCCCTACCATCCCAACCATCCCATCTATACCACTATCCTCTATATCCTATCAAATACCCCTGTTCCCACCGTCCCTACCATCCCAACCATCCCATCTATACCACTATCCTCTATATCCTATCAAATACCCCTGTTCCCACCGTCCCTACCATCCCAACCATCCCATCTATACCACTATCCTCTATATCCTATCAAATACCCCTGTTCCCACCGTCCCTACCATCCCAACCATCCCATCTGTACCACTATCCTCTATATCCTATCAAATACCCCTGTTCCCACCGTCCCTACCATCCCAACCATCCCATCTATACCACTATCCTCTATATCCTATCAAATACCCCTGTTCCCACCGTCCCTACCATCCCAACCATCCCATCTATACCACTATCCTCTATATCCTATCAAATACCCCTGTTCCCACCTTCCCTACCATCCCAACCATCCCATCTATACCACTATCCTCTATATCCTATCAAATACCCCTGTTCCCACCTTCCCTACCATCCCAACCATCCCATCTATACCACTATCCTCTATATCCTATCAAATACCCCCTGTTCCCACCGTCCCTACCATCCCAACCATCCCATCTATACCACTATCCTCTATATCCTATCAAATACCCCTGTTCCCACCGTCCCTACCATCCCAACCATCCCATCTATACCACTATCCTCTATATCCTATCAAATACCCCTGTTCCCACCGTCCCTACCATCCCAACCATCCCATCTATACCACTATCCTCTATATCCTATCAAATACCCCCTGTTCCCACCGTCCCTACCATCCCAACCATCCCATCTATACCACTATCCTCTATATCCTATCAAATACCCCTGTTCCCACCGTCCCTACCATCCCAACCATCCCATATATACCACTATCCTCTATATCCTATCAAATACCCCTGTTCCCACCGTCCCTACCATCCCAACCATCCCATCTATACCACTATCCTCTATATCCTATCAAATACCCCCTGTTCCCACCGTCCCTACCATCCCAACCATCCCATCTATACCACTATCCTCTATATCCTATCAAATACCCCTGTTCCCACCGTCCCTACCATCCCAACCATCCCATCTATACCACTATCCTCTATATCCTATCAAATACCCCTGTTCCCACCGTCCCTACCATCCCAACCATCCCATCTATACCACTATCCTCTATATCCTATCAAATACCCCTGTTCCCACCGTACCTACCATCCCAACCATCCCATCTATACCACTATCCTCTATATCCTATCAAATACCCCTGTTCCCACCGTCCCTACCATCCCAACCATCCCATCTGTACCACTATCCTCTATATCCTATCAAATACCCCTGTTCCCACCGTCCCTACCATCCCAACCATCCCATCTATACCACTATCCTCTATATCCTATCAAATACCCCTGTTCCCACCGTCCCTACCATCCCAACCATCCCATCTATACCACTATCCTATATATCCTATCAAATACCCCTGTTTCCACCGTCCCTACCATCCCAACCATCCCATCTATACCACTATCCTCTATATCCTATCAAATACCCCTGTTCCCACCGTTCCTACCATCCCAACCATCCCATCTATACCACTATCCTCTATATCCTATCAAATACCCCTGTTCCCACCGTCCCTACCATCCCAACCATCCCATCTATACCACTATCCTCTATATCCTATCAAATACCCCTGTTCCCACCGTCCCTACCATCCCAACCATCCCATCTATACCACTATCCTCTATATCCTATCAAATACCCCTGTTCCCACCGTCCCTACCATCCCAACCATCCCATCTATACCACTATCCTCTATATCCTATCAAATACCCCCTGTTCCCACCGTCCCTACCATCCCAACCATCCCATCTATACCACTATCCTCTATATCCTATCAAATACCCCTGTTCCCACCGTTCCTACCATCCCAACCATCCCATCTATACCACTATCCTCTATATCCTATCAAATACCCCTGTTCCCACCGTCCCTACCATCCCAACCATCCCATCTATACCACTATCCTCTATATCCTATCAAATACCCCCTGTTCCCACCGTCCCTACCATCCCAACCATCCCATATATACCACTATCCTGTATATCCTATCAAATACCCCTGTTCCCACCGTCCCTACCATCCCAACCATCCCATCTATACCACTATCCTCTATATCCTATCAAATACCCCTGTTCCCACCGTCCCTACCATCCCAACCATCCCATCTATACCACTATCCTCTATATCCTTTCAAATACCCCTGTTCCCACCGTCCCTACCATCCCAACCATCCTATCTATACCACTATCCTCTATATCCTATCAAATACCCCTGTTCCCACCGTCCCTACCATCCCAACCATCCCATCTATACCACTATCCTCTATATCCTATCAAATACCCCTGTTCCCACCGTCCCTACCATCCCAACCATCCCATGTATACCACTATCCTCTATATCCTATCAAATACCCCTGTCCCCACCGTCCCTACCATCCCAACCATCCCATCTATACCACTATCCTCTATATCCTATCAAATTCCCCTGTCCCCACCGTCCCTACCATCCCAACCATCCCATCTATACCACTATCCTCTATATCCTATCAAATACCCCTGTCCCCACCGTCCCTACCATCCCAACCATCCCATGTATACCACTATCCTCTATATCCTATCAAATACCCCTGTCCCCACCGTCCCTACCATCCCAACCATCCCATCTATACCACTATCCTATATATCCTATCAAATACCCCTGTCCCCACCGTCCCTACCATCCCATGTATACCACTATCCTCTATATCCTATCAAATACCCCTGTTCCCACCGTCCCTACCATCCCAACCATCCCATCTATACCACTATCCTCTATATCCTATCAAATACCCCTGTTCCCACCGTCCCTACCATCCCAACCATCCCATCTATATCACTATCCTCTATATCCTATCAAATACCCCTGTTCCCACCGTCCCTACCATCCCAACCATCCCATCTATACCACTATCCTCTATATCCTATCAAATACCCCTGTTCCCACCGTCCCTACCATCCCAACCATCCCATCTATACCACTATCCTCTATATCCTATCAAATACCCCCTGTTCCCACCGTCCCTACCATCCCAACCATCCCATCTATACCACTATCCTCTATATCCTATCAAATACCCCTGTTCCCACCGTCCCTACCATCCCAACCATCCCATCTATACCACTATCCTCTATATCCTATCAAATACCCCTGTCCCCACCGTCCCTACCATCCCAACCATCCCATCTATACCACTATCCTCTATATCCTATCAAATACCCCTGTTCCCACCGTCCCTACCATCCCATCTATACCACTATCCTCTATATCCTATCAAATACCCCTGTTCCCACCGTCCCTACCATCCCAACCATCCCATCTATACCACTATCCTCTATATCCTATCAAATACCCCTGTTCCCACCGTCCCTACCATCCCAACCATCCCATCTATACCACTATCCTCTATATCCTATCAAATACCCCTGTTCCCACCGTCCCTACCATCCCAACCATACCACTATCCTCTATATCCTATCAAATACCCCTGTTCCCACCGTCCCTACCATCCCGAACATCCCATCTATACCACTATCCTCTATATCCTATCAAATACCCCTGTTCCCACCGTCCCTACCATCCCAACCATCCCATCTATACCACTATCCTCTATATCCTATCAAATACCCCTGTTCCCACCGTCCCTACCATCCCAACCATCCCATCTATACCACTATCCTCTATATCCTATCCAATACCCCTGTCCCCACCGTCCCTACCATCCCAACCATCCCATGTATACCACTATCCTCTATATCCTATCAAATACCCCTGTTCCCACCGTCCCTACCATCCCAACCATCCCATCTATACCACTATCCTCTATATCCTATCAAATACCCCTGTTCCCACCGTCCCTACCATCCCAACCATCCCATCTATATCACTATCCTCTATATCCTATCAAATACCCCCTGTTCCCACCGTCCCTACCATCCCAACCATCCCATCTATACCACTATCCTCTATATCCTATCAAATACCCCTGTTCCCACCGTCCCTACCATCCCAACCATCCCATCTATACCACTATCCTCTATATCCTATCAAATACCCCTGTCCCCACCGTCCCTACCATCCCAACCATCCCATCTATACCACTATCCTCTATATCCTATCAAATACCCCTGTTCCCACCGTCCCTACCATCCCAACCATCCCATCTATACCACTATCCTCTATATCCTATCAAATACCCCTGTTCCCACCGTCCCTACCATCCCAACCATCCCATCTATACCACTATCCTCTATATCCTATCAAATACCCCTGTTCCCACCGTCCCTACCATCCCAACCATCCCATCTATACCACTATCCTCTATATCCTATCAAATACCCCTGTTCCCACCGTCCCTACCATCCCAACCATACCACTATCCTCTATATCCTATCAAATACCCCTGTTCCCACCGTCCCTACCATCCCGAACATCCCATCTATACCACTATCCTCTATATCCTATCAAATACCCCTGTTCCCACCGTCCCTACCATCCCAACCATCCCATCTATACCACTATCCTCTATATCCTATCAAATACCCCTGTTCCCACCGTCCCTACCATCCCAACCATCCCATCTATACCACTATCCTCTATATCCTATCCAATACCCCTGTCCCCACCGTCCCTACCATCCCAACCATCCCATGTATACCACTATCCTCTATATCCTATCAAATACCCCTGTTCCCACCGTCCCTACCATCCCAACCATCCCATCTATACCACTATCCTCTATATCCTATCCAATACCCCTGTCCCCACCGTCCCTACCATCCCAACCATCCCATGTATACCACTATCCTCTATATCCTATCAAATACCCCTGTCCCCACCGTCCCTACCATCCCAACCATCCCATCTATACCACTATCCTCTATATCCTATCAAATACCCCTGTCCCCACCGTCCCTACCATCCCATCTATACCACTATCCTCTATATCGTGTCAAATACCCCTGTCCCTACCGTCCCTACCATCCCATCTATACCACTATCCTCTATATCCTATCAAATACCCCTGTCCCTACCGTCCCTACCATCCCAACCATACCATCTATACCAGTATCCTATATATCGTATCATATACCCCTGTCCCTACCGTCCCCACCATCCCATCTATAACAGTATCCGATATATCACTTTTCCCCCTGTCCCTACCGTCCCTGCCATCCCATCTATATATACCATTATCCTATATATCGTATCATATACCCCTATCCCTACCGTCCCTACCATCCCAATCATCCCATCTATACCAGTATCCTATACATGTATATCATATCATATACCCCTATCCCTACCTTTCTATACCAGTATCCTATATATCATATCATAGCAATCAATCAATACTTCTCTCTCTATAGTCTCAAAGATAACATTCATTAACATGTTTTTTTTTCTCGTTCTTGTTTGTCTTTAAACCCAAATAAAATGCCGGATAAGAACAATGTTTAACATAGTATTGATTATAAAAGTTGTCAAGGTTATTTTCATCACATTTTAAAATTGATGTCATTGAAAGTTGAAATTTACTATCGCCAATTTCCACGATAAGTTCAGTTTAATCTTTTTATCACAATGGAAAACAAAATGATAGTAAATCTCAACATTACCTCCATTTTGTGTTTTGATGTGATTTGATGTATTTTTATATGGAAATAAAGATACTTGATACACAATTCTCTTTACGATACTCTTTCTTTTATTACATTCAACTCAACCACTTCTAAGCAATGTTTGTGTTTATAACATTTGGGCCTTGCCATATATGACCACATGGATACGCCACTCTTAATGGTTACCTGGAAATCAAATAATGTATTCTTTATTCTGGTATTTTTGTATGAGGAAAATTGAAAATTTATTGGTATTTCACTATTATTTATTTTAAAAATTGATGTTTCTTCATTCACAAATCTAATATTCCTTGTTTTTTTGTCCTATTTAAGCTGCTGTTGTTTTTTTTTATTCAACACATGTCATGAGAAATAAAATGTTTAAAGAATAGTAATATTGTGGGGAAAATACAGTTTTGGGGCCAAATTTCAAACTAGATGTAGGACTTTCTAACACTCAATATGAATGTAACATTCATAGATAAGATTCCACAGGATTATAATGGCTGTTTATGCTTGCTTGCAGGCTGTATGTATACTCTCGTAACCCCTCTCCATCCTACTTATTGCAACCGTCCCGTTAAACCCTCCATCCCACCTTTCAGCCATCGTCTAATATCTCATCCATCCTCATAACCCCTCCATCCCACCTATCCAACCTACCATAACCCTTCCACGCCATCCACAATAGCTGATCTTTCCAATCAATCCTTAATATCCCAAACCATCTTCATAAGGAATTCCTTCATAAGACCTTCGTCCCAACTATCCCAACAATCCATTCTCATAACCCTTTCATCCCTAGCATCCCATATGTGACATGTCTCATCAAAATGGACATGTTATATCTGAGTTATTGAGTTATATCTGAGTTATTGGTATTACTCGAAAGAGCACACTTAAAGCTTTGAAATGATACCATGTTTTAGGTAATCAGACTTTGGTTTCACAAGATATCATTTGAAAAAGCACATTTTTTTCTATTATTTTCACCAAATATATTGGCCTTTATCTCAAAACTGTGTTTGCCGACAACATGTCCTTTTTGACGCGACTTGTCACATATATCATCCCTAGCATCCCATATGTGACATGTCTCATCAAAATGGACATGTTGGAGGCCCGAGTCATATCTGAGTTATTGGTATTACTCGAAAGAGCACACTTAAAGCTTTGAAATGATACCATGTTTTAGGTAATCAGACTTTGGTTTCACAAGATATCATTTGAAAAAGCACATTTTTTTCTATTATTTTCACCAAATATATTGGCCTTTATCTCAAAACTGTGTTTGCCGACAACATGTCCTTTTTGACGCGACTTGTCACATATATACTCATAACCCCTCCATCCCACGTACACATGAACCATATATACTCATAGCTCCTCCATTCCAACCACCATTAGAAATTAAAAACACAGGCTCATTGGTATTGTCTAAGGTCATCTTTATTATAAATGTTCAATGTAGAGTTCAGCAAGGCCGAGATACAGAGTGTCTATTTATACTAGGAATTGTTGTGTGTATTTTATAAAGCAACATTTAAATGGTGTGAGGGTATCGTTCTGTTTGAATGATTGTAATCAAAAATAGTCTACTAAAACATTTTGAATACAATTTTGAAGTAACTAATCTACTAATGTATAAAAACATAACACTATTTAAACTCCTCAAACAAGTTGGGATAGTTTTGTCAATCACATATTTTCAGGATATATTTCGTAAAGTATTCATATTGTGTTTCCTTTCCTTGTATGAAAGCTGATGTGTTCTTCTTTCTAATGATATCTCATTTGTAGCAATCAGTGCCCAGCAACTTGCTTGAGAACATAGGGAGGCAACAACTTGAATGTGCTAAAAATTGCCACTGTGTTGTCTGATGAAGTGTTACCCCATTAACTGATGCTCTATTGACTATATAGAGCACAAAATAGTGATGAATTTCGCCAGTGGCATAACCAGCGGGAGAGGGGTATTTGATAGGATATAGAGGATAGTGGTATACATGGGATGGTTGGGGTGGTAGGGACGGTGGGGACAGGGGTATTGGATAGGATATAGAGGATAGTGGTATAGATGGGATGGTTGGGATGGTAGGGACGGTGGGAACAGGGGTATTTGATAGGATATAGAGGATAGTGGTATAGATGGGATGGTTGGGATGGTAGGGACGGTGGGAACAGGGGTATTTGATAGGATATAGAGGATAGTGGTACAGATGGGATGGTTGGGATGGTAGGGACGGTGGGAACAGGGGTATTTGATAGGATATAGAGGATAGTGGTACAGATGGGATGGTTGGGATGGTAGGGACGGTGGGAACAGGGGTATTTGATAGGATATAGAGGATAGTGGTATAGATGGGATGGTTGGGATGGTAGGGACGGTGGGAACAGGGGTATTTGATAGGATATAGAGGATAGTGGTATAGATGGGATGGTTGGGATGGTAGGGAAGGTGGGAACAGGGGTATTTGATAGGATATAGAGGATAGTGGTATAGATGGGATGGTTGGGATGGTAGGGACGGTGGGAACAGGGGTATTTGATAGGATATAGAGGATAGTGGTATAGATGGGATGGTTGGGATGGTAGGGACGGTGGGAACAGGGGTATTTGATAGGATACAGAGGATAGTGGTATGGTTGGGATGGTAGGGACGGTGGGAACAGGGGTATTTGATAGGATATAGAGGATAGTGGTATAGATGGGATGGTTGGGATGGTAGGGACGGTGGGAACAGGGGTATTTGATAGGATATAGAGGATAGTGGTATAGATGGGATGGTTGGGATGGTAGGGACGGTGGGAACAGGGGTATTTGATAGGATATAGAGGATAGTGGTATAGATGGGATGGTTGGGATGGAAGGGACGGTGGGAACAGGGGTATTTGATAGGATATAGAGGATAGTGGTATAGATGGGATGGTTGGGATGGTAGGGACGGTGGGAACAGGGGTATTTGATAGGATATAGAGGATAGTGGTATAGATGGGATGGTTGGGATGGTAGGGAAGGTGGGAACAGGGATATTTGATAGGATATAGAGGATAGTGGTATAGATGGGATGGTTGGGATGGTAGGGACGGTGGGAACAGGGGTATTTGATAGGATATAGAGGATAGTGGTATAGATGGGATGGTTGGGATGGTAGGGACGGTGGGAACAGGGGTATTTGATAGGATATAGAGGATAGTGGTATAGATGGGATGGTTGGGATGGTAGGGACGGTGGGAACAGGGGTATTTGATAGGATATAGAGGATAGTGGTATAGATAGGATGGTTGGGATGGTAGGGACGGTGGGAACAGGGGTATTTGATAGGATATAGAGGATAGTGGTATAGATGGGATGGTTGGGATGGTAGGGACGGTGGGAACAGGGGTATTTGATAGGATATAGAGGATAGTGGTATAGATGGGATGGTTGGGATGGTAGGGACGGTGGGAACAGGGGGTATTTGATAGGATATAGAGGATAGTGGTATAGATGGGATGGTTGGGATGGTAGGGACGGTGGGAACAGGGGTATTTGATAGGATATAGAGGATAGTGGTATAGATGGGATGGTTGGGATGGTAGGGACGGTGGGAACAGGGGTATTTGATAGGATATAGAGGATAGTGGTATAGATGGGATGGTTGGGATGGTAGGGACGGTGGGAACAGGGGTATTTGATAGGATATAGAGGATAGTGGTATAGATGGGATGGTTGGGATGGTAGGGACGGTGGGAACAGGGGTATTTGATAGGATATAGAGGATAGTGGTATAGATGGGATGGTTGGGATGGTAGGGACGGTGGGAACAGGGGTATTTGATAGGATATAGAGGATAGTGGTATAGATGGGATGGTTGGGATGGTAGGGACGGTGGGAACAGGGGTATTTGATAGGATATAGAGGATAGTGGTACAGATGGGATGGTTGGGATGGTAGGGACGGTGGGAACAGGGGTATTTGATAGGATATAGAGGATAGTGGTATAGATGGGATGGTTGGGATGGTAAGGACGGTGGGAACAGGGGTATTTGATAGGATATAGAGGATAGTGGTATAGATGGGATGGTTGGGATGGTAGGGAAGGTGGGAACAGGGGTATTTGATAGGATATAGAGGATAGTGGTATAGATGGGATGGTTGGGATGGTAGGGACGGTGGGAACAGGGGTATTTGATAGGATATAGAGGATAGTGGTATAGATGGGATGGTTGGGATGGTAGGGACGGTGGGAACAGGGGTATTTGATAGGATATATAGGATAGTGGTATAGATGGGATGGTTGGGATGGTAGGCACGGTGGGAACAGGGGTATTTGATAGGATATAGAGGATAGTGGTATAGATGGGATGGTTGGGATGGTAGGGACGGTGGGAACAGGGGTATTTGATAGGATATAGAGGATAGTGGTATAGATGGGATGGTTGGGATGGTAGGGACGGTGGGAACAGGGGTATTTGATAGGATATAGAGGATAGTGGTATAGATAGGATGGTTGGGATGGTAGGGACGGTAGGAACAGGGGTATTTGATAGGATATAGAGGATAGTGGTATAGATGGGATGGTTAGGATGGTAGGGACGGTGGGAACAGGGGTATTTGATAGGATATAGAGGATAGTGGTATAGATGGGATGGTTGGGATGGTAGGAACGGTGGGAACAGGGGGTATTTGATAGGATATAGAGGATAGTGGTATAGATGGGATGGTTGGGATGGTAGGGACGGTGGGAACAGGGGTATTTGATAGGATATAGAGGATAGTGGTATAGATGGGATGGTTGGGATGGTAGGGACGGTGGGAACAGGGGTATTTGATAGGATATAGAGGATAGTGGTATAGATGGGATGGTTGGGATGGTAGGGACGGTGGGAACAGGGGTATTTGATAGGATATAGAGGATAGTGGTATAGATGGGATGGTTGGGATGGTAGGGACGGTGGGAACAGGGGTATTTGATAGGATATAGAGGATAGTGGTATAGATGGGATGGTTGGGATGGTAGGGAAGGTGGGAACAGGGGTATTTGATAGGATATAGAGGATAGTGGTATAGATGGGATGGTTGGGATGGTAGGGACGGTGGGAACAGGGGTATTTGATAGGATATAGAGGATAGTGGTACAGATGGGATGGTTGGGATGGTAGGGACGGTGGGAACAGGGGTATTTGATAGGATATAGAGGATAGTGGTACAGATGGGATGGTTGGGATGGTAGGGACGGTGGGAACAGGGGTATTTGATAGGATATAGAGGATAGTGGTATAGATGGGATGGTTGGGATGGTAGGGACGGTGGGAACAGGAGTATTTGATAGGATATAGAGGATAGTGGTATAGATGGGATGGTTGGGATGGTAGGGAAGGTGGGAACAGGGGTATTTGATAGGATATAGAGGATAGTGGTATAGATGGGATGGTTGGGATGGTAGGGACGGTGGGGACAGGGGTATTTGATAGGATATAGAGGATAGTGGTATACATGGGATGGTTGGGATGGTAGGGACGGTGGGGACAGGGGTATTTGATAGGATATAGAGGATATTGGTATACATGGGATGGTTGGGATGGTAGGGACGGTGGGGACAGGGGTATTTGATAGGATATAGAGGATAGTGGTATAGATGGGATGGTTGGGATGGTAGGGACGGTGGGAACAGGGGTATTTGATAGGATATAGAGGATAGTGGTATAGATGGGATGGTTGGGATGGTAGGGACGGTGGGAACAGGGGTATTTGATAGGATATAGAGGATAGTGGTATAGATGGGATGGTTGGGATGGTAGGGACGGTGGGAACAGGGGTATTTGATAGGATATAGAGGATAGTGGTATAGATGGGATGGTTGGGATGGTAGGGACGGTGGGAACAGGGGTATTTGATAGGATATAGAGGATAGTGGTATAGATGGGATGGTTGGGATGGTAGGGACGGTGGGAACAGGGGTATTTGATAGGATATAGAGGATAGTGGTATAGATGGGATGGTTGGGATGGTAGGGACGGTGGGAACAGGGGTATTTGATAGGATATAGAGGATAGTGGTATAGATGGGATGGTTGGGATGGTAGGGACGGTGGGAACAGGGGTATTTGATAGGATATAGAGGATAGTGGTATAGATGGGATGGTTGGGATGGTAGGGACGGTGGGAACAGGGGTATTTGATAGGATATAGAGGATAGTGGTATAGATGGGATGGTTGGGATGGTAGGGACGGTGGGAACAGGGGTATTTGATAGGATATAGAGGATAGTGGTATAGATGGGATGATTGGGATGGTAGGGAAGGTGGGAACAGGGGTATTTGATAGGATATAGAGGATAGTGGTATAGATGGGATGGTTGGGATGGTAGGGACGGTGGGAACAGGGGTATTTGATAGGATATAGAGGATAGTGGTACAGATGGGATGGTTGGGATGGTAGGGACGGTGGGAACAGGGGTATTTGATAGGATATAGAGGATAGTGGTACAGATGGGATGGTTGGGAACAGGGGTATTTGATAGGATATAGAGGATAGTGGTATAGATGGGATGGTTGGGATGGTAGGGACGGTGGGAACAGGGGTATTTGATAGGATATAGAGGATAGTGGTACAGATGGGATGGTTGGGATGGTAGGGACGGTGGGAACAGGGGTATTTGATAGGATATAGAGGATAGTGGTATAGATGGGATGGTTGGGATGGTAGGGACGGTGGGAACAGGAGTATTTGATAGGATATAGAGGATAGTGGTATAGATGGGATGGTTGGGATGGTAGGGAAGGTGGGAACAGGGGTATTTGATAGGATATAGAGGATAGTGGTATAGATGGGATGGTTGGGATGGTAGGGACGGTGGGGACAGGGGTATTTGATAGGATATAGAGGATAGTGGTATACATGGGATGGTTGGGATGGTAGGGACGGTGGGGACAGGGGTATTTGATAGGATATAGAGGATATTGGTATACATCGGATGGTTGGGATGGTAGGGACGGTGGGGACAGGGGTATTTGATAGGATATAGAGGACAGTGGTATAGATGGGATGGTTGGGATGGTAGGGACGGTGGGAACAGGGGTATTTGATAGGATATAGAGGACAGTGGTATAGATGGGATGGTTGGGATGGTAGGGACGGTGGGAACAGGGGTATTTGATAGGATATAGAGGATAGTGGTATAGATGGGATGGTTGGGATGGTAGGGACGGTGGGAACAGGGGTATTTGATAGGATATAGAGGATAGTGGTATAGATGGGATGGTTGGGATGGTAGGGACGGTGGGAACAGGGGTATTTGATAGGATATAGAGGATAGTGGTATAGATGGGATGGTTGGGATGGTAGGGACGGTGGGAACAGGGGTATTTGATAGGATATAGAGGATAGTGGTATAGATGGGATGGTTGGGATGGTAGGGACGGTGGGAACAGGGGTATTTGATAGGATATAGAGGATAGTGGTATAGATGGGATGGTTGGGATGGTAGGGAAGGTGGGGACAGGGGTATTTGATAGGATATAGAGGATAGTGGTATAGATGGGATGGTTGGGATGGTAGGGACGGTGGGAACAGGGGTATTTGATAGGATATAGAGGATAGTGGTACAGATGGGATGGTTGGGATGGTAGGGACGGTGGGAACAGGGGTATTTGATAGGATATAGAGGATAGTGGTATAGATGGGATGGTTGGGATGGTAGGGACGGTGGGAACAGGGGTATTTGATAGGATATAGAGGATAGTGGTATAGATGGGATGGTTGGGATGGTAGGGACGGTGGGAACAGGGGTATTTGATAGGATATAGAGGATAGTGGTATAGATGGGATGGTTGGGATGGTAGGGACGGTGGGAACAGGGGTATTTGATAGGATATAGAGGATAGTGGTATAGATGGGATGGTTGGGATGGTAGGGAAGGTGGGAACAGGGGTATTTGATAGGATATAGAGGATAGTGGTATAGATGGGATGGTTGGGATGGTAGGGAAGGTGGGAACAGGGGTATTTGATAGGATATAGAGGATAGTGGTATAGATGGGATGGTTGGGATGGTAGGGACGGTGGGAACAGGGGTATTTGTTAGGATATAGAGGATAGTGGTATAGATGGGATGGTTGGGATGGTAGGGACGGTGGGAACAGGGGTATTTGATAGGATATAGAGGATAGTGGTACAGATGGGATGGTTCGGATGGTAGGGACGGTGGGAACAGGGGTATTTGATAGGATATAGAGGATAGTGGTATAGATGGGATGGTTGGGATGGTAGGGACGGTGGGAACAGGGGTATTTGATAGGATATAGAGGATAGTGGTATAGATGGGATGGTTGGGATGGTAGGGACGGTGGGAACAGGGGTATTTGATAGGATATAGAGGATAGTGGTATAGATGGGATGGTTGGGATGGTAGGGACGGTGGGAACAGGGGTATTTGATAGGATATAGAGGATAGTGGTACAGATGGGATGGTTGGGATGGTAGGGACGGTGGGAACAGGGGTATTTGATAGGATATAGAGGATAGTGGTACAGATGGGATGGTTGGGATGGTAGGGACGGTGGGAACAGGGGTATTTGATAGGATATAGAGGATAGTGGTATAGATGGGATGGTTGGGATGGTAGGGAAGGTGGGAACAGGGGTATTTGATAGGATATAGAGGATAGTGGTATAGATGGGATGGTTGGGATGGTTGGGATGGTAGGGACGGTGGGAACAGGGGTATTTGATAGGATATAGAGGATAGTGGTATAGATGGGATGGTTGGGATGGTAGGGACGGTGGGAACAGGGGTATTTGATAGGATATAGAGGATAGTGGTATAGATGGGATGGTTGGGATGGTAGGGACGGTGGGAACAGGGGTATTTGATAGGATATAGAGGATAGTGTAGGCATTATAATATCAATATTAATATTCATACAAATACATAAATATTCATACAAATACATAATTACCATAAATTTTATACTAATTTGACCTATATGCGCATGAATATTAATGACAAAATGGCTACTAGACATCTGCATATACGTGACTTCTTATATGGTAGCATAACCGTTTTTTCTGGCACAAGTTTTAAAACTGGTTTAACACTAGCCTGTTGCCGAGGCAATTTACATGGACTGTAACTGCACGATGCCGATGTGCAACGGATAGTTAAGAAGATGTGTGAGGGCGTACTTCAGATGCCCTGTTTGCCCCATACGATGGCGGTTACAAACAAATCATTGTGGTAAGACTTCTGGTCACTTGCTGGTATCGTAATAACACTATCGGCAATACGATAACTTTTAAAAACCGTTGGGATCCAGCCCCCGGGGAGGGGACTTATTTTACCAAAATCATACGTGGATGTGCTCTCAGACTTTGAAATTCCGACTTTCAATATACCTGCATAATGCAAAATTAACACCCGATCGGTATATTAAACTTGGTGAAATGTCTACCGATCAATAAACTCCTGGTTATACATGGATTTATAATAAACAAAAGGTAAGTAGAAAATTGGGTTTTCAAAAGAGCTCAAAAGTGTATTTTAACAAAAATTGGATACGGCCAGAATATCGTCAAGTATATTATTGCCTATGACTGTCCCGTTTCTACCATCGTATCAAAATTGAGGTGTATAATATGAAATTTCGGGCTAAAGAAGTGACTAATTTCAAATTACCCGCTATGTTCAAGAACTGTTATTTATATTAATTTGCAAAAATGAAAAGAAAGGACACTTAGAGTGGAGTTGGTTATCAAACTCCATTGGTTTGGGATTATTTAATTTAGTTGTAGGCCTACCTAAATACATTTTGAAAAAGGAAATGGACCAGAGAATACAAATTTGGCATCAATATTGACAAAAAAAGGTTGATTTGTTGAATAAACACAATAATTCACATTTTGACCAATTTTTTTGAACAAAGCTAACAAAAATAATTTTGGGTACAAAATGCCCAAATCGCTTGATGATGGTGTAACAGTAACTTACGGCCGAATTTCTTTTAATTTCTTTTTTCTTCTTTTTTTCTCACTCTTTTGGCGGGACTTTTCGGTTTATATTTAGAAACAAAAGATAAAATATTAAGGAAAGCATATTATTGTTTAATAGTACACACAGTGTTGCGAGTTGGTATCTTACCGGTAATTGTCATACATTTTATTTTACCGCGGTAAACTTAGTAAAAATAAGTAAAATAAAAAATATAACCTAAATTACTATTAGATTCATCGCTTACGCGTACCATAACAAGATCGCTTGTATTACATTGACTCATCCTCATATCGTAGTCCAATCGATATGATACAATGTTATTTCAAAACGGCACTTATAATAACGCGCGTCAATATTGTGCGCCGGTTTGATTTTAATTATTGTCTAGGCCGCACATACAAGTCCATTGAAGAATGATTGTGAAGATACCAATACTAATTACTAATTAAACTCCGAATTAAACGTGTCTGGACATCGTCTACCACAATATTAGTTTGAATGTATGAATGATGACAACAAACAAAGTCCCATGTATGACAGACGAAACAAAAGCAATTTATAGTATACATGTATTCTCGGTGCAGAATCAACAGCGATAGTGCGTCCGACGACACGAGGCAGCTGAACTGAACTGTTGACAGGTAAGTTTAGTTTAGTTTAGTTTTATTTGGCATATCAAGACACAGAGATACAATACATCAGATCAAATATACAAATCTTAAAAACTTACAACAATTAACACAACATATTAATACAAGAAAACATGTAATGCCAAGGATAGCCCAAGAAAGCTCTAAAAAGGGCTTATTTCCATTGGGGTCCTTAAAACAGCACATTATAAAAACATCATATTTGCACACAAAATAATATTGCACTTTTTTATGCACTTGCACTTTTTTATGCACTTTATTGCACTTTTGTATGCACTTTTTTATGCACTCGGTAAGATGTTGATGTTGATTTTACTTGAGCGTTCACAATCATAGGTGCAGATCCCGGGGCGTGTGGGCATGGTGTCAGCGTGGGCATGGTGTCAGCGTTGGCATGCTGTCAGCGCGGTTATGATTCAGCGTGGGCATGCTGTCAGCGTGGGCATGATGTAGCATGGGCATGGTGTCAGCGTTGGCATGCTGTCAGCGTGGTTATGATTCAGCGTTGGCATGCTGTCAGCGTGGGCATACTGTCAGCGTGGGCATGATGTAGCGTGGGCATGATGTAGCGTGGGCATGCTGTAGCGTGGGCGTGAGTTATCCCCCACCCCTATATTCTACCGGTCTCCCTCCGGTAGAAATAATGAACGGTCCCTAAGCTATTTTGCCTTAAAAAAAATAGCAAGTTTACGCGCGCTTTAGCGCCCTTCGATCCATTTTGAAACGTTTCTTACAATTTTAGGTTCTAGATGTCGCATTTTGTACAATATATGGCTATCCTGTAAATAAAACTCAAAAAAGTCTTCAAAATCAAAAAGAATTTTTTGATCAGTAGGCCTAATTAGATCAGTAAATAAGGACAAACATATCACTGCACAAAGAAACACATAAGTTAATGGTATGCTTTCCTTTGTATTCTGAGCAATAACATGCCATTAGAAGTTGTCTACAGGCCGTTTTTCCGATTCAGAAACTGTAGGATTTGGCAGACCTTACCATGTCCTGTCAGACAGACTTTTAATTGGCTCAAATATAGCCAACACGTCACAACACCGGGGTTGTTTACAAGAGTCCTTGTACAGTTATTACATGGAGCCGATGCCTGGTGAGTGGACCGCATATCATTGTATAGAACAATAGAAACCGGCTGCAACCGCATGGAACCCCACGGAACAGGCGGTTGCCGGGCGGTCGAGTTTTGATGTGCTCCCTAAGCATGGTGAAGGGATCCGCAGAATGTTCTGATCAGTTTCGGACAAAAAGGCTTGTATCAATCATTAATTCCTGCTGCAAAACACAATACCATGAGTTGATCTGAATATTAAAAACACCAATATTCTAGTTTCAATAATAATGTTGAAAAATGTTTTTTATTGGCTGAGATCGTGGCTGAAAAAGATTGTCACCTTGACTATGATATTTAAGAAAAACTCTACTCTGGAAAAGACTAAATAATGATTAACTATTGTTTGTTTAAGATGGAGGTACCAGTGGAAATTGCCTGGATTGTCGTGTTATTATCAGCGTCAGGTATTTATGATCGGTTTTTCGAGTTATGATCAGATATCTTAACACTTTCCACGCGGCTGGCAGCTGCAGACGACATTCCAAAATTTCACAAAATGTTTCAAAAATTTCAAAATTACTGTATTTGCACTACCATATTTGAATCACCCTAAGAAATGCATTGAAATAAGTACAAACATGTCTAGTGTTTGGTCAGTAATCTTTGAGATAGACTCTTGAAAATTATGAAAGGTTTCTGAAAAATCTGTTTTGTATATGGTAAAAATAATATAGCCGCGTGGAAAGCGTTAACCAGGGCTGGATTACCATGGGCCAGATGGGTCCGGGTCCAGGGCAGCCAGATTTGTGTGTGTAGGGAGGGGGGGGGGGGGGGGGGGGGGGGGGGGGGATTCGAAAGAAAACAATTAGGCACAATTACTTACTCAGATGACATGAATGAAAACCTTGAAGATGAGCTGATAAAGTTAAATAAACCTGCTGTATTCCAGTTCATCAGACACAAAATAATCTTCTAATATCTGCACGCTGCGCGAGCATTTGCCAGAAGAAAAAAAATTTTAGAAGCTCGTTTAATTCCAGTTACCTCATTATGGCCAGGGGAATCAAGAAAAAAAATCACCATAAAAGGTGGGATCAAAAAAATGAACGGTGTTTGGGGGGATCAAGAATAAGAAAAAATGTCAGAGGCTCCAACATTTCCAAACCCGCCCCCCTCAACCAAAGTATTTATGAACACTCCCTTAACGTTTATTATGTGATCTTTTCCAGGGGACGCCCTCAATCCTGAGAAAAAAAATGAAAGCAGATTTTCTTGCAGATTTACTTTTCTGATCATAAATCATAAATATATAAAAGTTACAGAGCAATACGATTCCTAATAACCTCAAAATCAAATCATGGTTTTAGAGTGAATTTAGAGTAAAATTTGAAAGAATAGATTGTACCGCTGATGATAGAGGGCGCTACTTGGAAAAGATCACATAATATGCCTTTATTTTAATCCCTAATTACCAAGGCGTTGTTTTAGAAATAAAACTATCAGGGGGTCGAATAAATAGGGAAAAGTCCGGCCGCGCCGACGCCGTGAATAGTACCCAGTACAGTATGCATGTGTTTCCGTCCGACCACGGAATCAGCTTGGGACATTTTCCTACGTGATATAGAGATGAGGTGACTATGATGTCATGTATTTACAATGGGACACCCTCTGTGTTTCCCTCCAGGCAGAATATACAGTAAAGTTAATGAAGACAACATGAAATTTCTTTCTAATGAATTGTAAAACTCAGTTAGTTTTAGTTGTTTGTGTGAAATGCGATAGCTTATATCATTCCTAAGCAAGTTTAAAGACAGTTTTGATAACGATTTGCTGTGACACCACAATCTAGTTAGAAAACCTGATCTGGCCTATGTAAACTATAGGAACTCTTGCCCGGTGTGTTTTGTCTCAAACCAACAGAGGGCGTCCTAAATGTCAACAAATGTCACCCTCATCTATAGCCCGCCTGAACGCGCCACGAGAAAGACTGAGGAAACACGCGCTACCAGCACCAATGGCAGTGTAGTGATTTGTAGTGATGAGGAAGGTTGGGGTTAAGAAAGTGATAATTGGGTGCAATACTATTAAGGAATTTATTGAGCCTTTTGGGTAAGGAGAGATTGTGGGCAATCAGTGATAGTATGTTAAATGAAAAATTCCATTGAAATGGAATGAGGGCGATTCAAGAGAAAAAAGCATGTTTTGTACCAAACATCTGTTTCATACCAAAATACCAGGGAATTGGTGTATGTATTTTCCATAATTCAAGCCGAAAAACAAATCAAAACACCGCAGTCTAAAAATAGTACAGGAAACAATAAAGTTGATTTTTGTGCATGGAAGGGGGTGGGATACCGTCTGAAGAACAATCTAGGTATATATGGCACATCCACAACTCGCCACTTATTAGACAACAAGTGGAGATTTCTCCTTAATCAAACAAGATAAGCTATTATGTCTCTCTTGGATATAATAACATCTCTCTGATTGAATCATCAACTATATAAACAAATATCGGCTTTGACTCCAGCACAGACTGCGGGTACTGTTAAAATAAACTGCATACTATTTATGTACATGTAATTTACAAAGACTACAAACATGGCAGCCTCCACTTATGTCTAGAAAGACCTAAATGTATAAATGGTTTGCAATCACATGATAATAGGGTGGCTTCCCCCCCCCCCCCCCCCCCCCCCCCCCCCCCCCCCCCACCCCAAAACAAAGGAGTATGTACAATGGCCAAGCATCCCTGTGACCTATGCCGGATTGTCCTTCAATCAGAGGCTGACACCGTGTCACTATGAGTTTTCGCACGACATCAATTATGGTGAAAATAAAAACAAGATTTGATTAAAATGGTGCAGAATACGAGGCTCTTTCATGTGCTTATTTACTCTATAGGTATTGAAGTCTCCATATTCTGCAAGGCGCTCACGATACAGATTGTAATATTGGATATCATGGTCTAGGATATATCACCACCGATGATATCTGCCAATGTACTACATATTCACTGGGTGGTGTCAATACCAATGGCATACAGGCTGCACCTGTTCAAGGATACCAAATGGACACAAGCAATATACAAACCATGACCCAGCATCATATCCAAATAGATCATAATTGTTTTGCACATGGTAAGCAAAACTTGTACAATTCGATATAATTCCTGAATAAATGTGCCTTATCGAGCATCGTACCTACCTTTATGTTTAGGCCTACTTGATAAACGTTTTCGATTGTAAACGCCCCTTACTCTATGTGTGAGCCTTACACTAACCCTAACCATAAACTTACCCCACCACAACCCTTACTCTAATCCTCTCCCAAAGTCTCATATAACCCTGTCCTTATCCCCAACTCTCCTAATTCCATTCCAAACCATAACCACTTGTAAGCGTAACCGTAAACCCCATACTCAAACAGGGATGGAACTTCAGATTTTTTTCAACTAGCCAGTCGGGCAGGTAACTCACAGAATCTACCTGCCCGACAAAAATTCTACCAGCCCAAGGTTTTTTCATAACATTTTGCAGCAAACAATGCAAGACTACTTTTAAACTCCATTTAGATGTTTTTGTCTTTATTGTACGATGTTCAACTGTAACCTAGCCCGTAACAGCTCCTCGTATTCATGTTCATCAATCCAATACTCTCTTTAATCTCCTATCAACCTGATCTCCTCTATCATCATGACACACGATCATCTGATGATGAAATTACCCTGAATTTACTGTTACTTACACTTTGAGCTTCAAAAATGTTACCCGCCAATCGGACGGGTACCTTTGAATCTTCACCCGCCTGACACGAAAGTTACCCGCTATGGGCGGGCGGGCGGGTCTTATTTCCATCCCTGTACTCAAACCTACCAGAACGTTACCGTGATCGAATTAGAAAAAGAGTTGTAATACGAGTTTATTATTGTATCCTAAACCATAAGTTGAGGACTTAATTAGATATGTACGTTATTCTTTCCATACTCCAGATGATTGTCCATCGGACGAATGGCTTGGCTTTAACGGTGTATGCTATTATCTTGCATACGAGCGTAGGGTAAAGTATACGAATGCCGTGATAGAATGCAACGAAATGAATGCCACATTAGCTATCATTCTTAACGAAGAGGAACAAGAGTTCCTGGCAGGTAAATTATGTACTGCAAAACTAGTACGTAAGGCTCATGCGTACAAGTTACTTGTACGTAAGACTTATACGATAGTCACCAAAGTATAGTTGGCATAATCCTAGGTACAAGCACCGATGAAAATTGAACTAAACCCAACGCATATATTTCTATAATAATATAGAAATATTTGAATCTCTTTTTGAGCAGCTTGGTGCTAAGCATAGATGAAAGGAACCGACAATTTGGAACCCGGTAGTGTATATTTTACGGAATAAATCGTATTGGAAACTGGAAACCAATGATTAGCACCAAGCTGCCGAAAGCTGGATTCGAAATATTTGCATTGGTCTCAAAATATGAGCCTTAATTAAAGTTACAGAACTATCTACAGAGTGGGTAAATTTAAAGGGGCATTGAGAGATACGTATGGGAGTGCGTCCTCAATTATCCTGGAAATCAGTTTTTTGCATCAAAATGTCGGAATTGTATGACATTTCGGATTTGGGCTATGTTGATGATTATATTTACGTTATTTGCTCATTTAGTATATCGATACATCTCTCAATGCCCCTTTAAATAGATCCATTGAAAGTATTATGTTTTAAGGCTCAAATACTAAATTGCGCCGCCCGGTAAAAAATAACCTCACCTTCGCCACAACTTTCACTAAATATTTGCTCTGCTTGTTAATCAACCACTGACGCGCACAGGACGCGCAACTTTATATTGGCACTATCTTCGCAATTGATTTGAATAAAAAAATACATTAGGCCTATAATATGTGTGACAATTAGATTGCTTTGATTTACGTACTCCAGAGGATTGTCTATCGGACTTGACTTTACACTGTCTGCTATTACCTTGCACACGAGCGTAGGGTAAAGTATAAGAACGCCGTGACAGAAAGTTTGGGGTTGCCACTGATATTGCCAACGGCTTGATTTATCCAATCTGACAGTCTGACCAACATTTAGCAATAGAGGGCGCTGCAATATAAAATTCACTTTAATCTTGATATCCATGATCTGTTAGAGACACAGACTGATACACTGCCTTTTCGAATTATTATTTGGTATAGATCACTTGGTGTGTCAAAAATTCGTTAAAGAAAATTTCAAATGTTAGTTTACGATGACACAAATTAAACACCATAGATTTTATATCTTTTTTAAAGGTAGATGTTCCGATTTTCAACTTGAAGTTTTCTATTCTACATGAAAGGTCATCCTTAAAAAGTCGTGTTCCAAAGTTTGAGTTGCATAGCTCTAATGGTTCTTATTTTAGACGCACAAGATGCTGTGAACTGTACCCATTGAGTATAGTACACAAACTATATCGGTGGTTACCACCATTCGCGGTAATTCGACGTTATTTCATCTATTTCTCCGTAGTTATACCGATTTAGGCCGTCAAATTTCAGTATGATGATGAGAAAAATACGAGCTTTCATATGATATGAAAATCTCCGTATGTTTGAAATAATTCTGTGTTACGAAAATGTGATCGGGTCATCTACCTTTAAACAGTGTAATGAACTTAGAGCCAATTTGCTTAAACACCATAGATTTTCTGCTTTATATAAAGACTGTATTGATAAAAGAGTCAATTTGTAGCCCAATCGATCATATGCACTTAGGCCTACATTATCTATCACATAGTCAGTTTCAAAACCTCCTCTCGGTTTAATAAGTGTCAGTATCTAGTGTGTAAACTCAGTTGAGCAATATCCCAACAAACCGTTGGTTTTCAGACTCCATGGAAAATGATCCCAATGCACGAGGACGATTTGGTTATTTCATTGGGCTGACGAAAGTGTATGGATCAGCAGAGAACCAAACGGAAGGAGTATTTGTCTGGGATGATGGAACACCGGTAAGACAGTGGCACAAAATGCAACGAAAAAACCTGTTGTATGGGCAAACGGACCTCTCAGGTAGGGTCGGTCATCATGCGGATTTTTTTGTTTTTATTTGGGTTTTTGTGTGTGTGTTTTCCCAACAAACGGCAGTGGTAGGGTATACTAAAGGAACTCCAAATCAGGAAATGTTGGAGACTTTTCAACATTTATCGATTTTCAATTTTTAAATTCAAAACATCAAATGAAATAAGATAAAAATAAAATGTCTACATTTTTCTTTAAAATAATTTAAAAGAATAAATATTTGAAACGAAAATGGGTCAGTCGGGCCGGTACAGCAGTGGGGGGGGGGGGGGGGGGGGGGGGGGGACCTGAGGGATATTCATTGATACTATTATTGACATTACGCCCCCCTACCCCCTTGATAAATGTCAATCAAGATTCTTGCATTTTACACATTATATTCAAAATAAAAATGAAATTCTTGTACATGTTTTAATTAGGCCTACATATCGTTTAAATCAATGTAACAATATTTAGTATGACCAGTGTCAACGTAAACGTCAACGAATTCAAAACTCCGCTGCTAGGTTATAGTTATCTCGCACATGATAACTCCTATTCTCCGTGAACTGCATATTCTCCCTATCAAAATCGCGTTGTATAAGCTTCTACTTCTAAAATAATGTATTCATGGTAGGGCCTATTGTACCAATCTACCGAGTTTAAAGCAACATTGCAGTCATTGCAATCAAGTCAAAGTACAGGGTGAGTCAAAAAGAAGTTGTACGGGAATGAATATTTGTTTAAAAATACACCAAACCATTTTGACAAACCAATGAAAACGTATTCAAAGAGCAACTTATTCCGCTCATTATGACAAAAGAAATCATTGAAATCGATCAATTACATCAGGAGCTATGTCTGTTTTAATAAAAGAACCTTTTGTTTAGCTGTCCACGGAACGCTTAATTCTCTTGATATCTACCCACTCTAAGTGGGCAGCAAAATGTACACACGGTCATTCATATTCAAATAAGATTAAAGCCCGGGAGTTTCAAACACAGGTGGGAATGGTGTGCCTAAAATAAATAATCAGTGACTACAATAAGACTTTAACCTTCTCTTTTTGACGGATTCTATGATTTTGCATTATGAGGAATAAAACAATTACTTCCTGGTATCATAATGATGAGTTTTAAACGTTTTCTTGACTTTTTTCTGTTCTAAGTATCAGTTGACAGCTAAAAAATGGGTTCTTTTAGTAAAATAGCTATAACTTTGGTTAGGAATGATCGATTTCGGTCATTCTTTTTTTTAGATGATCGGAAGAATGTTCTCGTCAAATTATTGCTTGAGTTTTAGGTCAATTTGCTTTTTCTTTCGCAGGAAAAAATATTCAAATCCGTACAACTTCTTTTTGACTCACCCTGTATAATGCCTGCGATATAGGCCTAATGGGGAACATACTCTGTTATAAATTCATCAACATATCTTTATCCGTTCTGATATGGCATGACATTATAGAAAATCAGTGAACGCCTGTTTTTCACTTTCAGCGTAGGCCTATTTCAATTGATTTAAAGCTCACACCAAACTTCAAACTTCAAACTTGGAATTTACATTTTTTTTCTCAAACGATTCCTTATTTTCTGTCAGAAACGTCCGAATTTTAAAATTCAACATTCCTCAGAAAGCTAAATGTATGTAGATGTTAAATTCACTCTGGCCGATAACAATGGTTTTCATAGCTAAATAAATCGGTATAAATCGTTCTGAGACACCCTGTATCTTCAAACTTATCGAGCAAAATTCGTTATTCAACATTTATATATGATCACGCCTTACTTGCTCATCTACTTCAACTCAATATGGCAAATGTTCTTCTCTGTGGACATGTCTGTTACTAATTTGCCACTTCATGCGAAGACTCTAAATAATTTCAAGAAATCCTTAAAGACTCATTTGTTCACTATAATGACAATGGTTTTCTAATATATTTGTTTTTCAATGTAATTATATTTAAAAAATGCTATTGCTGTTTCTATATATTTCTAAGCGCTTGAGAATTCGATGGTAGTTGATATAATACAAATATGGTTTTATTATTATAATTGTGTCCAACTGACATGTTTCTCGATAATGTCGATGGGAATTTTGATTGGTTTCTATTCCATAATGCAGCTTAACTACACCAGCTGGGCTCCATGGAGACCAAATAACTACAACGGCCAACAGGAGTGTGTGGTTATGTGGAGACAAAAAGGCGGTCAATGGAACGACAATTATTGTTGGAACACGCAGGCATACATATGTAAAAAACCAAAAGGTGCGTATATATGTGTGATAACAACAACAAAAATAAACAAACACAAACAAGCAAAACAAACAACAACAAAAGTGCCATACAAAATAAATCTTTTTTTCTCACTTTTTGGGCACTTTTTGGTCAAAATGTCCAAAAATATTAAAATAGTTTAAAAATGAGAAATTCGTCCATAAGTTAGTGACTTTAAATCATAATCAAGCGATTTAGGCATTATTTACTCACAATTAGTTTTGTTAGCTTTGTTAAAAAAAATGGGTTAAAAGTGAATTTTGTGATTTTCTCAAACATTTAATTTTTTGGTCAAAATTGATGCCAAATTTGGATTCTCTGATCCATTTCCTTTACAATAATGTATACTTTTATATGCATTTTATTAATAGTTCAATAATTACAGCACTCAAAAAATTCAAAAATTCAAAATCAAAAACTTCCTTGAGTCCCTTAAGAATGGTTTCATAGGGAATTTAGAAAAATAACTTTTCAATGTAATGAATTTCTTAGATGACACAAATGACTATTGTTTCTTCGGCATGATTGTTCTCTAACAATAATGTATCCAATTTTGACATGTTTCTTTCTTTCTAGATGCACGGTGAGCTTGACGATATTCCGTTCCTGTTACCTTAACGATATTCTACTAAACAGCTGCTGGCAGAGTAAAAATAGCATCAATTTAATTCTGCGAAGATGTGACTTTAACATCGCGGTTGTCTGACAGAATGCATGCTTCCAAAACACAACTTTCCGTCTCCATTTTGTCATCTTGCAGCCCACCGAAGTGTATTATTATGTATTAAACACTTTTAAAGAATTAGTTTTATTGTCATGATGAAGTATGGGCCATACAAAATTATAAATAAACAAAGTTTAAGACAAAGGCTATGATACTCGAATTTGCCCATATCAGTAATAATATAATACACGACTGCATAATAGTGGTTCATGTTTTATGTATACAGGGTGAGTAAATAAAAAGTGTACTCAATTTGGTATTGTATTGCTAAAAACCTGTCAAATTACTTATTTTGGCAGAGAAGCTGTATCATTAGCTTTGAAAAGAATTTTAGTTGGATACAATTGTTTGAGGAAAACATGCCCATTTAGATAAAAGTGTACATTTTAAAAACCGAACAAGATTTGTGATATTTTTTTAACAAGCTCTTTATTGAATATTAAATAGCGCATACTCTAATCCGATCATCGCAAAAGCCTGATTTTATCTTTGTTCTGCATACAGCGTGTCCCAAAAAACTGGGTCCAAAATCTGCAGAGCTTGTAACTTAAAAAGTAGAAAATGTAGCTACTTCGTATTTAAGGAAATTAGGGTAAATATACCTGATCTTAATTGGTAAAAATGTGAGACCGATCAAATGGCAACTTTCGGAAATACCAAGCTAATAATAGAGCGTGGTTAGAACCCGTTTTTCCACTTTAGCAATAAACCACCTTATGCCTTGCATCTGTACGTTGTGTGCAAGTTTTCCCTGCATCATGATCATGGTGTCTATTCTCCGAAATATCTTTTTGTTTAGTAGAAAAGGGTTACATTATAGGTATTTTGGATCAATATTCAGCATTAGAAATACCCATTGCAGTAACCTTGTTGTTGAAAATGTACAAAACCAGAGCAACTGTTACCCTGATACCATGCCTGGAAATAGCACCCGCCCACCTGCCCATAACGAGTAATTTTTGTGTCGGGAAAACTTAGTACCCCGGCAACCGACTGGCGGGTAAACTATTTCAAACTCACGGTGTAAGTGTGAGAGTTGCACTGGCTGGTGGAATTTCTGTCGGGCAGGTATTTTTGTGAGTTACCTGCCCGATCCCGACTGGCTAGTTGAAAAAATCTGAAGTTCCAGCGCTGCCTCTAATACCTTTGATGAGATGACAGACTTAACGGCTGGTTTACAATTTCGAAGAAATGGTTCTTGAACTGCTTCAAAGATGGCAGTGGGAGGTTATTTATTGATTTTTCTAACAAAAATCATAGGATTTTACACTTTTTATTCCCCTTATGACGAAGATTTTCCTGCGTAAGTCATTGTTAGAAAGTTATTAAGGCTAAACTTTGATGACGTCAGTACGAGCGCAAATGCAACGCATGGACGGTTCATGGGCAAAATCGGAAAAAACGGGTTCAGACCACGCTGTATTCAAAGCTTTGTATTTCTAAAACCTTACATCCGATTGGTCTTATAATTTCACCAAATAATGTCAGATATATTTACCTTTATATTCCTAAACATCAAGCAGCTATGTTTTCCATATTTTAAGTTATAATCTCTGCAAGTTTTGGACCCAGTTTTTTGGGACACTCTGTAATTCACGAAATAATGACAATAATTAGTTATTGTATCTCATGCACTTACAATCTAAGTGCGTATAGGTTTGCGCTAGAAATTGACAGCAACCTAGTGGATGCATGCGACCTGATTCTGATGATTCACCAGCAGCAAAATTACAGCGCTTTGAGCCCTCTGAAAAAGGCGCTATATAAATACTGATTATTATATTATTATTATTAGCCACATATCGTGCGTCATTGAGTGCAATACTTAATATTGTGTTCGGTTTCAAAATGAATTAACTTTACCAAGGCAAACTAGTCATAACTGGATAACGGTATGTATGCCTAATGACTACCATGTAATTTCAATCTAATATATAACCTTTCCAGTAGAGAACCGAAATATAGATCCAAAAGTTGTTTCTTTATTACAAACACCGTAAGATATGACTATTTTTATTTCTCTATTACAAACGCTATAAACAATGATAAAAAATATGACTATAAGTGATGATAATAAGTGTGGTAATTTTGCTATCTGGTGGCTATTTAATGATCAAACCCATTGCTACTCCTATAGTCGATTTTTATACTTGTACTTATGTGGGTATACACCCTATAAAATATATTATCGCCGTCACAAATACTTCAAGGTTCATGGCCAATGATTTTGGAGGCCATATCGGATTTTGGAGCGTTGAATTTTGTTGGTGATGCAGTTATCAAGCCACATCTGTTATTACCCTTCAGTACATTCCTATAATTGACCGCCTGAATGTTACGCCCATAAATATGTTGTTATCAAAAATTCTTACAGATTGATACCCAAATTCCTGATTTCGGCGGTCATGTTGATTATAGAGTGGCTATATTGGATTTAGATGGTAATGAAATGGTCATATCTTAATTAGAAATAATTACAGAGTTATGACCATTTTAACGACTTTTTAAGGTAATAACGGCCATTTTGGAATTTAAAAATGCCACTGGGATATATGTGCACACTCTCTGAAAATGATTACATCATACCTATATCAACTCAAATCAATCATCAAAAAGAGTCTGTACAAACTTTCCACCTGGTACCATTATTTCCTTTTGACTACATGGGGCATATCCTTTCTACAGGGTGTCCCAAAAGTCTATGCACGACTTTGAAACTTTGTATTTCACAAAATATAAGTCGTATTGAAAATATGAATACATATTTAGAAAGAGGAGATGTGGGAAATCATTTTGAAACCAAACATTGTAGTAACATCTGTTTGTAATGCCACCATCGAAGTAAAATATATATTTCTGCAAAAATGTAATTTTATATTTCGGAGGAATAAAGCTCATAAATCCACACCTATTGAGATTAACGAAAAGACGGTTAGAGTTGGTTACACGGAAAGTGATCCGTCAATTGTAATATTTAAATTTTACATTACAGTGATCCCATCATAATAACAAACTATATCACACATAATGTTCGTTTCTATATTGAAATCTAGTTTAAATGTTTCCATTTATACAGGGACGTGTGCTAATGCGAGCCAAAACACAGACCTAAAAAATTGAATAACGTAACAGAAAAGTGAACACACACATCATACAGCTGTCAAACATGTTAACATTTAAACTTACCGGATTATTTTAATGCTGCTTGTTTTAGTCTTTTTTCTACCACATCGAGACAAATCATGCACAGTTCCTGTGTTCAAAAATGTATCCACCAACTTCAGAATGGATATTCTTGAAATGTTTTCTGAAATTTTGATGAGTAATTTGAACTGAATTTGTTTTAGCGTAGAACCATACAATTTGTATTCGCTTATCTATGCTGTAAACCACCTTGAATGAAGACTTTTGCTGTGCAATTTTGTCTACTATGCCTATTTATGTTGTGATTGACCGAGTTTGGTAATAACAAATTAATGTTGCAAGGTAATCAGTGAACTGTGACTAATGCGCAACGTTGCTTTCATACCGTTAATTTATGCGAACCTGATTTTAGCAACAATGTGTGGTACTTGGTATAGGTAGGTCTGGCACACGGCCACAAACTTTCAACCAGTTTTATGTTGTGGGTTCGCCAATATGGTTGTGTTTGGTGTCACAATAATTTCCCAAATCTCGTCTATCAAAATATGGTTAAATTTATACCATATGATTTATATTTTATGAGATATGACTCTTCAAAAACGTGCATAGACTTTTGGGACACCCTGTATATGGTACCCTGCCGTTTAGCTACAGGGTGAGTAAATTGTACGGGAATGAATATTTTGCCCAAAAATACCAAACGAATTTTACAAACCATTAGGTAAGGATTCAAAGAGCAAATTCATCCGCTCGTATGAAGAATAAAAAAAAGATTCACTGCAATTGATCAAAACAAGAGTTATGTCTGGTTTAATAAATTAACCCATTTTAGTAGCTGTCCACTAAATTACGCCTTGGGGTATGAGTAAACGTTAAAAGCCATTTTTATTTAATCTCTCTGTTTTCGTATTTTTTTAAAATCATGTTATCCACCATGGCGCATGCATTATGTTGGTCTCATCAATGTTACAAAAGTAATGTGCCACTTTAATATCGCATGTTCATTTTGAGCTTAGTTTCTATCAACAGTATAACTGACTTCGCATATTTAAGACGCATGTTGGGCGTCTTGGTTGTCTTGGTTTTATTACTAACTTGAGTAATAAAAGTCGAGCGGCAAGTATGAATCTGATTTTGATCAGATGGCTGACCAGCTTCCAAGTCTAGTACTTTCGAGGTGGCAGGTCTTCGACTACTTCTGGAGAATTTCAAATGACGATAGCACCAGAATGCATTGATCGATTAACATGATTCTTGCACCAAGACAATGACAACCGTCTTGTTGAAATCCCATGTATTTGAAATGTTAGTATGTCATACCTACGAATACATTATTATCTTTCATTGATATCATAACATCCCAAGCATGATCCTCAAACGTGATATTCGCTTATCAATATTATATAACCTCTACCGTATTCATAACGTCCATGTTTGCTAATTAACGAAGTGTAATAAAGCTGACTTGAAATTATTGTTTAATCAATTTTACAAATGATCACCGTAGCAAAAAGTAATTAGAGTCTCTGAAAACAAACATTTGTTTTATCGACGTTGCATGCATGAACGCTGCTTATTTCAGAGTACAAAATGGCTATAGCCAAAAATAACTAACGCTGCGCTGTTTGGCAAAACACTACCCATAAATAGTAATGCAGTATGCCATTGCCATTATAGAAAAGCTACAGATATTTAAGGTGAGAGTATCGAGAAATATGACACTATTTTGATTGATTATTGTATGCCTACTTAATCTGATAACAGCATGTGCCGTTATATTGGAGTTTATTGTTCTAAGTGGAAACCGTTATTCTTTAATCTTTCTTCAGTGGATTTTTAAGCGGTAAGGGACAAAATAACACATTGACGTCACGCTTAAGTTACAGTCAATGTAGTTTTACCATACGTTGGAGGTCGTTCGATAGCAGATTATTCCCAGTGATGTGTGTCGTCAATGTAGTTTTACCATCCTCGGAGGTCCTACGATAACAGGTTATTCCCTCGTGATGTCTGCCGTCAATGTAGTTTTACCATCCTCGGAGGTCCTATGATAACAGGTTATTCCCTCGTGATGTCTGCCGTCAATGTAGTTTTACCATCCTCGGAGGTCCTATGATAACAGGTTATTCCCTCGTGATGTCTGCCGTCAATGTAGTTTTACCATCCTCGGAGGTCCTATGATAACAGGTTATTCCCTCGTGATGTCTGCCGTCAATGTAGTTTTACCATCCTCGGAGGTCCTATGATAACAGGTTATTCCCTCGTGATGTCTGCCGTCAATGTAGTTTTACCATCCTCGGAGGTCCTATGATAACAGGTTATTCCCTCGTGATGTCTGCCGTCAATGTAGTTTTACCATCCTCGGAGGTCCTATGATAACAGGTTATTCCCTCGTGATGTCTGCCGTCAATGTAGTTTTACCATCCTCGGAGGTCCTATGATAACAGGTTATTCCCTCGTGATGTCTGCCGTCAATGTAGTTTTACCATCCTCGGAGGTCCTATGATAACAGGTTATTCCCTCGTGATGTCTGCCGTCAATGTAGTTTTACCATCCTCGGAGGTCCTATGATAACAGGTTATTCCCTCGTGATGTCTGCCGTCAATGTAGTTTTACCATCCTCGGAGGTCCTATGATAACAGGTTATTCCCTCGTGATGTCTGCCGTCAATGTAGTTTTACCATCCTCGGAGGTCCTATGATAACAGGTTATTCCCTCGTGATGTCTGCCGTCAATGTAGTTTTACCATTCCTCGGAGGTCCTATGATAACAGGTTATTCCCTCGTGATGTCTGCCGTCAATGTAGTTTTACCATTCCTCGGAGGTCCTATGATAACAGGTTATTCCCTCGTGATGTCTGCCGTCAATGTAGTTTTACCATCCTCGGAGGTCCTATGATAACAGGTTATTCCCTCGTGATGTCTGCCGTCAATGTAGTTTTACCATCCTCGGAGGTCCTACGATAACAGGTTATTCCCTCGTGATGTCTGCCGTCAATGTAGTTTTACCATTCCTCGGAGGTCCTACGATAACAGGTTATTCCCTCGTGATGTCTGCCGTCAATGTAGTTTTACCATTCCTCGGAGGTCCTACGATAACAGGTTATTCCCTCGTGATGTCTGCCGTCAATGTAGTTTTACCATTCCTCGGAGGTCCTACGATAACAGGTTATTCCCTCGTGATGTCTGCCGTCAATGTAGTTTTACCATTCCTCAGAGGTCCTACGATAACAGGTTATTCCCTCGTGATGTCTGCCGTCAATGTAGTTTTACCATTCCTTGGAGGTCCTACGATAACAGGTTATTCCCTCGTGATGTCTGCCGTCAATGTAGTTTTACCATTCCTCGGAGGTCCTACGATAACAGGTTATTCCCTCGTGATGTCTGCCGTCAATGTAGTTTTACCATTCCTCGGAGGTCCTACGATAACAGGTTATTCCCTCGTGATGTCTGCCGTCAATGTAGTTTTACCATTCCTTGGAGGTCCTACGATAACAGGTTATACCTCGTGATGTCTGCCGTCAATATAGTTTTACCATTCCTCGGAGGTCCTTCGATAACAGGTTATACCTCGTGATGTCTGCCGTCAATGTAGTTTTACCATTCCTTGGAGGTCCTTCGATAACAGGTTATACCTCGTGATGTCTGCCGTCAATGTAGTTTTACCATTCCTTGGAGGTCCTACGATAACAGGTTATTCCCTCGTGATGTCTGCCGTCAATGTAGTTTTACCATTCCTTGGAGGTCCTACAATAACAGGTTATACCTCGTGATGTCTGCCGTCAATATAGTTTTACCATTCCTTGGAGGTCCTACGATAACAGGTTATTCCCTCGTGATGTCTGCCGTCAATGTAGTTTTACCATTCCTTGGAGGTCCTTCGATAACAGGTTATTCCCAGTTATGTGTGTCGTCAATGTAGTTTTACCATCCTTGGAGGTCCTACAATAACAGGTTATACCTCGTGATGTCTGCCGTCAATGTAGTTTTACCATTCCTTGGAGGTCCTTCGATAACAGGTTATTCCCAAGTGATGTCTGTCGTCAATGTAGTTTTACCATTCCTCGGAGGTCCTACGATAACAGATTATTCCTTCGTGATGTCTGCCGTCAATGTAGTTTTACCATTCCTCGGAGGTCCTACGATAACAGGTTATTCCCTCGTGATGTCTGCCGTCAATGTAGTTTTACCATTCCTTGGAGGTCCTACAATAACAGGTTATACCTCGTGATGTCTGCCGTCAATGTAGTTTTACCATTTCTAGGAGATCCTACGATAACAGATTATTCCCAGTTATGTGTGTCGTCAATGTAGTTTTACCATCCTCGGAGGTCCTATGATAACAGGTTATTCCCTCGTGATGTCTGCCATCAATGTAGTTTTACCATTCTTCGGAGGTCCTACAATAACAGGTTATTCCCTCGTGATGTTTGCCGTCAATTGCAATGTAGTTTTACCATTCCTTGGAGGTCCTACAATAACATGTTATTCCCTCGTGATGTCTGCCGTTAATGAAGCAGCCCCTCCCACAGCTGTTGGTGAAATCATCACATACCACTGTCATTCCATCAATTTGGATGATGTCCAAGTCATCACCAGGAAAGACCAGTTCTAGGTAAGAGAGATCCACGAAGTCATCCCTCCACTGAGACGCCCGATTTCACCTACCCACCATCTACATGATATGATGATTTGCTGCTACTGATCACACATGACTGAAGGGGCTTAAAATCACCCCGCCGAAGAAGACGTTGTCGGACATCACAAGCTCCGATGTTCAGGCATTTTAATTCCAAAAGGTATTCATTTTTACTTGCATATTAATCGGATATTTTGAATATGCTCTTCAACCTAAAGCTATTAAACCTTGGTAATTCATAGCGTCTATTAAATTTGTTTAACAGGTCACTCCGTAGCATGACCGCCAGGAAAATCAGGTATTTAGGATGAACGATGTTTTCAAGATGTCTACTTTGATCCGTAAAATCGACTTTATGAATGATATCATAAATGTTCACTGACTACTGTAACCTAATCGTTTATTTCTCAGTAACTACTCAATCGAATCAAAAGCGGTTTTCTTTAAATTACAGCAAACTTATTTGTTTTCTTTAAATTACAGCAAACTAATTTGACTTTATTTCTGCGTTTAACCTGTTCCATTCCGACACTTATTTAGGAAGTTAATCACCTACAATCACGTTGTAATATTTGGGGGACACCCTGTAATGTTAGTATTTACATTTCTCCTCACCAGCTTAATTATTCAAATTGGGAACCTGGGCTACCAGGCAATAAAGGTGGCAACAAAGATTGTGTGGTGCTGAAACCCCAAAAGGATGGCGAGTGGTTTGATGTCAGGTGTGTTGGTCAATATTATTACATTTGTCGAACAAATGCTGTTCCAATTGAGGCTATTGATAATGCATGGTTTAAGGTACGTAAAGCGAGTGACGAAGAAGCGATCGGTAGTTTTCATTATTATTATTTATTATATTACTGACAGGTTTGTTAAAGAAGTTCCAATCATCACACAAAGTATCATTTCATAACAAAATGGTAACGATACGGTTGTGTGGATTTGTTCAGCTGCAACATTTGAATTGGTCTCAATTCAATATTCATGAATATTGTTATGAACTGAGTGAATATTTTTCGCTGTAGACAAAATAGGGTCCGTACATTTTCCCTCTATCCCATTTTGATAACTTAGTAACTGTAAAACACGAACAAAAACCCGAACAAAAAGTTACCAACTGATATCCATCGACACAGGCATAGACCATAGATACTGGAATGCATAGACCCACTGCGAGAGACATTCACGGGTGGTGGTGTTTGTGTGGGTTGAGGTTCGAGGAGGAGTGGAGTAGTGGTTGGGTTCGAGTGGGTGGTGATTTAAGTTACTTGTTATTTCGAGTTATTGTATTACCTAAGCAACCTTACAAATAGTGTACCATTCTTTTGACAGGTGAACAACGCAAGTATGATTCGGCGGTTACAAACGCAACAAAATACCCTCTGGATGGACACCGTATCAAGACATGTGAACACAACTGCTTCTTTGTTTGCACTGGTATTGAAATGGGTTATCCTCTTCATCAAGATGATCAATTTGACTGAATTGTTTGTAGGAACATTGTTCAAGAAGGTTTTCTTCAAGAGTGTATGAAGGATTACAGCATACACCTAACACACGAAATTCCTGAACAGATGCTCTATTATGACATTTTATTCAAAATATATGAATCCCATCATGAATCTGAAAGAAACAAAAGACGTCTTTCTCAAATTACCACACCTATTACAAGATAATGTAATGTTCTGCTGTACGCTATTGCAAACAGCTAGGCATGTATGGCTATATATGCTCATGAATGGACACACGCTTTATCACTGTGCATAACTACGATGAGTGATTTTTGTGCTAGAGCTCAACAAGTATTGACATTCCATAGTAAATTTAATTTGGTACAAAAGTTCTGTCTTGCCTTTTTTTGATCATAACATAAAATCGTTGTCAAAGAGGTGTCAAATTTTGAGGACGGAATTTTCCAAGAAAATTTCAGTTTCAAATATTTGATACGAGTCATACATTTTGAATAGAACATTATAATAGCACCTGGTTATTAACTTTTAGTGTATGTTTTTGTGTAGGGTGGTGCGCCGTTGGGTGACGGAATTTTACAGGCTATAAAGCATTTACGCACGCATAGGTATCTTCAAGAGGTTGCTTCAATGCAATCCCAAGCGCCCTTGTGCGGCTTTCCCGGTGCTTATTAACCATTGTACATCAAAATACCGGTGAACATATATATATTTCTTTTCGTCTCTTTTATTGCATTAAAATATTTATATTATAATTAAAAATCTTTGATAGCATCTTACTTGAACAAAATACAGAGAAAAAAAAATTAATTGACCTTGTTAACTCAAAATTGAAATCTAACTATAAAAAGATATAAGGCCATTGATTTGCTTGTAGACTTTGTTCATCTAAATCTGCAGTGACATCAGAGCATATTCTAGTGACTGGCGCAACATTTACATGCAAACAATGGGATTCATCTTTGATTGTACGAGTATTTACACCAGAGTATTACGATTACCCATGTGATAATGAGGTGCAATTATTGGTATATGCTCTGATGTCACTGCACAGAGTTTGTTGACTGAAGTACAGTCAATAAAGGCTTGTATGTAGCCTTCAATCCAGGCAGATAATGCTTGCACACCGTGGCTGCTGTTGGTCAACTTCCCTCTACCCTCCTCCAATCAATGTTGATTGGAATTGAGTCTTTCATATCCGAGATAGAGGTCCCAAAGTCAACTGTTGGGAATGGGAAGAGACCAAGTGAATGGGGAGACCTCTACTCTCCTTTGAATAGCATCTATACTCTTTTTTAGCTTCCTCTGGACAGTGACGTAAGTTAATTAACAGATGCAGCTTTTACGCACGCTTATGTATCTTCCACCTTTCAACGCTCTTGTGTTTACGCCAGCGTCGCGAGTAGGCGCGCGCGTTATGTGCTGTAATTAGTAGAATAGGCGGTTACGTCACTGTCTCGTGATGGCCAAATAGACTATAGTAATATTTTTGACAAGGTAAATAATAAACAATAGATGACAGAAGTGGGCAGACAACAACTATTCTTAAACAGCTAAGAATGTTTAGGTAATTATCATTGGTTCTCATAGAAATCAGCGATATTTATATCAGACTTGTAGTTAACATGGCGTACATTAATTAGCATGACCACCCTCGCCCATTGCGTCACTGCGTGGTAACTAAAGTTTTCACCGTCTACTGCGATTTAGTATTATTTTTTGCATGAAACAACTCCGCTTCCAGCGTCGGTGTTTCACTTAAAATAATACTAAAAACAATACCTTTATTCTTTAATTTGTGCTGATTGAAAACACACATAAACATTTAAACATACATGTATATGAAAATAGCAATGATATAGATTACTTTGTCACCTGATCATTTTTCTCTGAAATGAGGTATGTAAATTACTGTCTTTGACATCCATGATATTGGATAACAAATTATGTTAATTTTCATTATCACCACACTCAATTTACAAATACAAATAGAACATTTCAAATTGAGATCGGAAATCTTCGGAAAACAGGTCACATGGATTATAGGTGCGTAGCGCGTTTTTCTCAACGGTTGATCACATTTATAGCATTGGTTGTCCGCCTAGTGGTTTACTATGTTTACATATAAGTGTACACTCATGAGAAGTAAAACTAGTAGCGAGACTATTTTGTTTCTATAAGCGATGGCGTCGATACCGGCAACTTCTAAATTTATCAAGCAGACGGTAAATGTGAAAGTATTACCCTAAATCTCTTTTATCTCACCGTTTTTACTGAAACACCGCCAGATACAACTTTGTGAGCAACACCAGCGCAATCTGCACACAGGTTATTACAGACACCGGGTTATAAACACATTTGTATTTCTGTGGATGACTTGAAGTCATCCACTGCTTGAAGTCATCCACTGATGCCAAAACACTCTCTGCAAATCGGAAACATTCACGAATATTTTCGGATTTGAAATGGTCTACAGGGCAACTGCTGCATTGACCGTGTCCAAACAACACTGGTGCATGAACATGATGAAGGCTGTATCCAGGTGTGTAATATGTGTCAGAATACACAATTGCAATACTGGTCACTAACTTTGCATACAAATAAAATAATGTAAAGTGCCATTGATTCAAACAAGGATGCTAAATGCCATTACAAACCCTACAAATTATCTATAATGTTACATTTACATGTCATACTGAAACGGGTGTTTCCATAAAAAGGTGACCCACTGCACGATGACACACTTCAGAATTCGGTAACCTTACGGCGTTAACCCCATGGTTTATTCTGTAAAGATTGCCGAATTCTGAAGTGTGTCAGCTCGCAGTGGGTCACCTTACGGAAACCCCCTGTCACACCTATCAAACAAAAAATGTCTTGATATTAATGAATTAGTCTGACTACAAATGATTTGGAATTTTATCAAAAGCTCTGAATTAGTTTTCTTGATAGTGGACCTATTACATGTACATAGATGAATGAATCACAGCTACAATTATTTTCATTGAATATTTTTAAAATTAAATTGAAGACTCGATGCTATTTGAATTACAATGTACAGAATCTTTCAATAAGCTTTACAATGCTGAAGAATCAATATCATGTACATACAGGGCGAGTCAGAAAGAACGGGCACCTTTTGAGAGAAAACACCACAGAAACTTCAGGCCTGCATATTCAAATTCAATGATAGTGCTACAAAGACCACATATGATATTTGGCTACCATTGGTTTTGAATATGCAAGCATGCATTTTTGTGACGCCTTTGTGAAACAAGTGCCTGTTGTTTTTGACTCACGTACACAATTATCAAAATAAAAAAGATATGACACAGTGAAAACTGTACAGAGGGGTCACTCACTTATCAAATGGCAACCCATGCTCGTCCATGCACCTAAATGATGGACCCTTAATGGCGTGCGTAAAGCACAAACCATTTTTTGGAACCGGTGAATGGCAACGCATGCAAAACCCAACCCTAAAAGGCGTAACTTATACACTTAATTATGCACGCCCTTTAAATGGCATAATTATCCACGGAATCATTTAAAACAAAGGGAAAACCAACCAGGACAAATATGAAGGCAAAAACATTGTAAATTTACTAAATTATTACGCAAAATATCAATTTTTACTCCAAAATCTACCCCTAAACGCTGAGGGGAATTTTAAAAAGCACCCCCTTTTTCAAAAAGATGTCAACGACATCATAAAGTGAAATCATGGCCCATTTTTATGGACGCAAATGCATAGCCGTTGTTATACTGAGTGACCCCCCCCCCCCCCCACCCGGACTATTTCTATGATGCACATATACTTATCCACTTTGTTTGTTCAATTATAAATCCACTTACATGTAGGCCAAATTTAAAAAAAAAGTTTATCAGAAAACCGCACATGTAGCTTTTAAAATTCACATTTTATATTTACCTCATAACTTTTTTTCCCCATTTTATTCCAGAACTTTTGAAAATGATGGTGTGAGCCAAGTTGTGACTTTATGAAATGTTTTATTGGACTATGCTTCTTCAAATTTTAATTTTGCATTGTGAAGTACTATATCAAGCTTTATCTTCTTGCTTCACAGAACCCGTCTCATGTAAACAAATTTTAAAAAGATACAGCATTTCGCATAGCATTACTTTAAAAAATATATAGCATTTCGCATCTTTTTTCCAGGTTTCTTCTCAGACAAACTTAGGTGTTTTTTTGGCCTTATAGGTCAAACATGATATTACATTGTCCAAATAAAGGCAATTATCGGTCTTCAAACAAGAATATGAGGGTTAGGTGAGCATCATTATATTCACGGCCCAACGCAAAGAGAGGTAACATTTAAGTAAGTGTCCAAAATTCACTGATATGGAATGAAACACTCGAAAGCATTATTTGCAATAGGTTATATCTTTGCAATTTCATGAATTGCACCAAAAGATACATGTACATGTATTTATAAATAAAACATGTACTTCAACACAAAAATTTATAGTAAAATAGTACACTACAAACTGTCATAAAATAGTCATATTTCTTTTTTCATAAATTTAATTTAGGCTAATTAAGCCAGTATCTACATGAGTTTAATTGAACTAAATAATCTGGACGATCAAAAAATTAAATTGAATCAGAACACTTTATCTATGTACAGTGACTTATTTTTACACAGTGCATTTATGACAACAATACAGAGAACTGAATGGAAAAATTTAAAAATCACATTCATTGACTTAAGGTAGATTGGAGCTTTTTTAAAGGTTAACCAAAATGGTGATTCAATTATGTTTTATTTGATGGAGGATATTGTAAAACAAAATAAAACAGAAAGAATTACCCTTTAATATTGCCTAGGAAAAAAAACATATAGAGTTTCTCAGCATGTATAAATTGTATCATTTGTATTGACAATGCTGGCAGGTTACTACTCATACTCGGTATATATACATCACAGATGTAACCCCGACTCACACACAGAACCTTAATAGTTTGATAACATAAGCATCTACATGTACTGATGACTTTTGTTTGTTCAGACCTATCGACCGAGACCCGGAGCGATACCAAGTTGGGTGTTACACCTGTGACATACATGTACAGTAAAGCGTTTTTCATATACAATTTATCCCACACTAAACAAGAAACACTGGTAATTATGGTTGGTTTTATGTATATCATTTTCCATGGACACTATTTAAGAGTAATTCTTTTTGCATTATATTTGTCTAAACTCCATTGAATAAAATATACTTGAATTGAATCACCATTTTTGTTGACCTATAAAACTGATTATCCACTTTTCAACCAACCCACTAAATTGCAACTCCCTTCCCTGAATCACCTGTGACATAATTCAGAAATAGTTTTGAATAGAACATTATGAACAGTGAGGTGAATTTTATAGGACAAAATTAAATAATTTCATGATTCAAGTATCTCTGGACAATGACAGGTAGTTGTGGACTTCAGCAGCAAAAATATATTAATTCTTGGTAATAAATCAACACTTTCTTGAAGTTTTGTTCAAAAACACCCCGTTTGTCCAAAGCCACCCATGCTTTACGATATCAAGAAAAATGTGATAAAAATCAATTGAACTTCATGATCATATTATTGAGAAATAAGCCTTATCGCCAATCAGACGAAAAAATCCATTGATTATCCTTTTCTGATGCATTGTGGGATCAAGGATGGGGCAGATTTTGCACTTTTGCGATCCCACAATGCAACAGAAAAGGATATTCAATGTGTTTTTTTTTTGAATCGCGATAAACCTTATGGACAAACAGCTTCAGAACCTGTTCACAGTAGTGCCAAGAGGTAACTTAGATATTATTTATTATTAGTGTCTTCCTGCCGTTGATAGGAGTAAACATTGATTTCACGTAACTCTGGCATAACGGAAGCGAGGCAGACTAATGTAAACACTACGATATCGGGTAATGAAACCGAGGCAAAGAATGTATGATATCAATGTTTACCCCGTCAACAGCAGTAAGGCATTATAAATTTATACAATTTCATGAGCACCAAATTAATTCCATGCTCACAGATTTTCAATGTTGGTGGTCTTCAACTTTATAGTCTATTTCTCTTCCATAACATAGTGAAGACACTGTGTCATTCACTGAACACATTGAATAAACGCTGAGTCTTGCCAAGATGCTGGCGTATGAACATCCCCACATAGAAAGACGGAAGATACATTATAGTGCGTAAATGCTGTGCTTGTAAAGTTATGTCACAGTTCAGAGGAAGTTATACATGTAAGTCTAAATGTATGTAACTTCCTCTGGACAGTGAAGTAACTTTACAAGCACAACATGTATGCTTCTGTATGCATCTTCCTTCTTTCTACAAATGTGTGTAAACGACAGGTCCTGAATAGGCACATACAGTCATGTACTGCAATCAGTGAACTGAATGACAGTGCCTTTTCATCCTACGCACTGCGTCAATGGAACCAGCTGCCAGAACATATCAGAAATGCAAATTTCATCAACATCTTTAAAACACTTTTGAAATGTCACCTTTTTAAACTGGCTTATGGACAGTACTTTGCTTTATATATTCCTTTAATTAGTGCCTAAGCGCCATAGTACAAGTTCCTTTGTTTGGATCTCTCTCTATATATATGTCAGTGATTGATTGATTGATTGATTAAAAGGTATTCAAAGCTTGTGAACAATTGCTTTGACAAAATCTGAGTTGAGTAATCTCTCTTATAACAAAATCTGAGTTGAGTAATCTCTCTTACACATAAGGCATACAGCTACATATGGATTATAGATTAAGACCTCATCAAAAATCCACCAAGAACAAAACTACCAGAGAAATGTATGTGTATTGTACAAATTTAACACTTGTAGTATATTATAGTCCTAAAGAAAAGTAACTGATCAGGTTATAAATATGGGGTCTACCCGCTATTCATAAGGACCGCTAGTCATAGGGTAGGGCTAGGGTTAAGGGTTAGGGTTAGGTTTAGGGTAAGGGTTAGGGTCGGGCAGATTATTAATAATGAGCCTTATGACTAGCGAGTTTGACCCATAAATATGCTCAATGCCAACATCAAATTATAAAATTGTGAGGTAATGTCTTTTAATTTGAGATATTGAACTTGAACTTGGTGTATATGTCCAAATCAAAACCAAAGTAGCGTTTTCATTTTTTGCGCTTGGTTATTATGCAATCACATAGCTTCGATGTAGCAATAGGCAGATTATTGACTAACGGGTAGCAATAACTCAGCGGTCGATAGCATGATGTGGATCATGGATGTTTCCATTGATCAACACATCCTATACTCATTATATCTGTCACATTATCCTGTGTGTGAAATAAACAAGTGCAAAAATGAAAATTGTACTTTGCTTTGGTTTTGGACATGGCTCTGTTAATTATTCCGTTATCTTCACATAACATAACATCAAGCAAAGAAATGTCTTCACAATTTTAGCTTTAACATTATTACGTTGGAGCTATGGTTTTTAAGATATATGAGCGTATAACCTGGTAAGTTTTTTGATCACTATTTATAGTAAGCTAGTGTTTGAGTTAGCACCCGACTTGATTGTTCAATGTTACTCCATTGCACCTTTTTATTTGCTATAATTTTAAACCAACATTATGTGTCGTCAAAAGACATTCAAGTATAAACTCAATGAACACACTACATAAGCACCCTACAATTCTGGTTTTATATGTTTCTCTGTGCGGCGGGCAAATGTGTGTGCAACAACGATGCATTCAAATCAGTGTTCTCAGTATATGAATGACTATTCAATTGAGAATAATGTTAACTTGATCAAAACTTCCATTTTACAAATGGTATTAATTATATAATGCTTCTGTTGTTATCAGTTATCAACAACTATTTATGTGCACTGATTTAACACATGACAAGGGCACAATAATTGGGAAGTAGCACCTTTGGTAATGAAGTATAAGTATTCACCAAGTACTGATTATTGTTACGGTACATTAACAATATACTATAGTTCAATCAGTTCCAAATTGGCGAAAAATATTCGGTTTTTATCTATCCGCGCGCAAAGTAATCCAAGCGTTTAAGCGATCGACACGCACTGTTATTATTAGTATCAACTCCTATCAATGTGCACTGAGATGCATATATGCAGAACCTTATTGACCTTACTCAAGGGCACAATAATTTGGAAGTAGCACCTCTGGTGATGAAGTAAGTATTCACCAAGTACTGATTATTGTTACGGTACGCTAACAATATACTATATAGTTCAATCAGTTCCAAATTGGCGAGAAATATTCAGTTTTTATCTATCCGCACGCAAAAGTAATCCAAGCGTATAAGCGCAATTTTGGCATACGCAAGCGTCACGCATACAATGACACTGCGACATTGCGCGTCATATTGCACCATGCCAGTGCTTTGCGCACGACGCTCTTCTTAATTCATTCGCTGCTGTAAACAGGTTTCGCCAATTTGGCACTGACTGAACTATACTACTTTTTATCAGCTCCAATTTGGCAAGTATGACAGCAAATCAATGCTGAGTAAAATAGGCATGCATGAATGTGTGATACCACTGTGATGACATATGTGGATCCCTAAATGATAGATTTCTCATGCTAATGAAGCGATAGAAACTGCACATTTCTAGCCAATTTGGATCGGACTAAAACTAACATTTTTTCTCCTTTGGTGTAACAAATATCGACAGAATCAGCTTGTAAATGGAGAGGCACACAAAAAGGAATAGGTAAGTCACCACGTTCCAGACAATGTACATTGCTAGGATTCCTACTAGGATAGCGCCGGCCACCATGCCGGTGATTTCTATCGAGTGCGTGGACACTAATACAGAGATGAGAATTGCACAGATGAGGAGCCATATCCATGGCTGTAAGACATAGCTCACAAATGCAGACTGCATTTTGCCCTTGTAGTCTCTTTTGTCCATTGCCCGGTGGACATCCTTTTCTTTGGGCAATTTGGCATTGCGCGGTTGTCTATGCATTCTGGTAGAGTACTGGGTATATAAATTGGTAAATTAAAAGGTCAAACTGTGTGAGGTACAGTGCTCTGGATACTGCAGAATTCCTCAATTGATTATCGCATTGTTAGGTTGTGATACACTGGCTCTTATAAGATCTGGTCGTGTTGCTTTCTGTAACATAAAATTGAAATAAACCGAGTTATGTACCTTTAGATTGAAAATCATAATGACCCAAAATGGCCAAGGCAAAATGGCTGAAGGAATATTGGTTAAAAACAGACTAGTACATGTAGATTGTTAACAAAAATGATCTAGATATCATCACTTCAATTCACTATGCATCATACAAAATGAAAAAAGAAGTAAGTCAGCACTGCCAATTTTTAACAGTTCAAAAAGGTCCTATACTCGTTCCATTTTGATGTGGCTCTTATAGAAATAACATCAAGAACAAAAGAGGGACAAAAGTGACTTAACACTTCTTTGCAAAAATGGCATGGATAGAAAAGTACTCGCCGACTGGCAGGTTAAGACTGGTGGAATTTACTTTTCGTGAGTTACCTGCCCCACCTGGCTGATTGCCAAAAAAATCTGAAGTTCCAGCCCTGAAAATATCTACAGGATTTTGAAGAAAGAAAGTTTTCTTTTTCATTAAGTGCATAACATACCCAACCTTAAACAAGCCCTTGTTACTTGTTTTTGTGATCAATCACGCATGCTTAAACAGTGTAATAGTTGACTGCCGCCCCCTATGGGTCCGGTGATCCCCCCAGAATATAAATGAGAATCGCCCCCACCCCCAGGTTCAAACACAAAACATTTAGATTCAAATCAAGTACATTAAATTGAAAAAGGTCAACATAGCAGCCTTAATTTCATCACACCCACATCAACCCACCCAAGGTACATATGAACATGCAAACGGACTCTAATTGTGTGCAAAGTACTTCTTAATTATATTATTTTGCTATTTCTGTTTGATTCATGTATTATGTGTAAATAGTTGAACATATCTTTGTAAATACTGTATTATTTTCTGTATGATGAGGGCCTGCTTGGAAAGCAGTGCTTGACACTGAAGCTGTTTACCCTCAATAAAGAAAGATTAAACAAACAAACATGTACTTACCTAATAATTTATTATAACACCAATCACAAAATCTTCTCTGTACCAGTAAATGCGCGATGACAGCCTGCTAAACACACAGAACACTAAAATCACTGCTAGCTCTGTATATATCCTGTGTTATACTACACTGCAACTATCTATTGTTGTACTTTGATCCAGCTTTATGTTCAAACACCTGTAGCACCAACACATCTGTTGTGGAAACACAATATAATAACAAATTAGTGTGGATTGGAGGCACTATTTTTGTGTGTGCATATTTTTCAAAATACATGTATACCTTAGGATTCTGGGAAGTGGGGGTTCTGGGGGGGGGGGGCACTGACATTGGAAAAGGGTATAGGTATGTGCCACGCTGAAGACCCCCTTTTCACCCTCTGCTGCTAGCTCTTATGACCCCCCTTTTTGAGTCTGCATCAGTTCTTAAGACCCCAATTTTATTGAAAATCAAAAATCGCAAAATTTTGCATTCCAAAGCCCCAATTCTTCAAAATGTTGCGTTCTAAAACCAAAAAAAATCGGAAATGTGCGTTTTTGCTAATCAAAATTGAACTATAAGCCAGTTCTCAAGACCTACTTTTTTGAAAAAAAATCAGTTCTTACGACCCTATTTTTCGTCATAAAATCCACTCAGTTCTGTAGCCCCCTTTTTGAGACCCTGGGGGCACACCCCTACCCAATAAAAAGTTGAGTTACCACCACCCCCGGGTGGGGGTTGGAGAGGGGTTGGCTTTACATACAAATAGCTATAAGCCTGCTGCCAGTGGTTCAAAAAATAATGGATCCATGTTATTGTAACAAATGAAAATATGACATTCCACCCCCTGTCAGTCACTTTAAAAAAGAGGCGACTACAGTTTGCAGGGCACTGCGTAGGCACATCAAGGACCAGCCTAGCCTACATGTATATCCCTCACTTGATGTTCTGGACTCCTAAATATGGCCAATCTAACCGTGGCAGGACAAACAACACCTATCCTGACAACACTGCAAAGGACATCAGTGTTTCCACTTACCCTATGGGTCATTCCGTGTCAAATCAACCAAGGGTGTTACAGGTCACCTCTTAGATTTTGCTGAAATTCATATATAATGTTCATTTATGTGTGAAATGAACACATGCAAAGTAAAAAAATCAAAATCAAAGTCGTTCGGGAATTGTCGAAGTTGGGGGATCACGGCCGAACATTTGGGCAAAAGTCGCGTCGTTGAATATTTTACGTTTTGTAGGACACTTTAAAGTGCCTTCCCAATATGATACTGAGCTGAAACTTGGTTTCTAGGGAGACAGTAAGCCAAATAACCTGGATCTGACATCAAAATAAGTGTAAAACACCCCCTTTCCCTTTGACATGACCTTGAAAATGCAATTTTATTCAACCGTGAAGGGTTTTCCTGATTTTCAGACCCCCCTGAGACCCCCTATGAATAATCATAAAAGCTCCAAATTGCATATGCATTTTATGGTCACATGTGGTTACTTTCCTTTCCCCCCAATTCCAGTTCTCTCACTCATTTTGTTTATCTACGGCACCCCTCCAAAGTCGGCTCCAGCCAGAAAATGTCGAAAAAATCCTGACCTTCTCAGTGACCTATGACCCCGTAAGAAACAATTCACCAAAATGAAACTCTTGTCAATTTGTTAATCTAAGTCTAATACACAGTGTGGACCACGTTTGATTTTGGTATCTCGTCTCCTTCATGGTCAAGCACCACTTTTAAATTCAGGTATTTTGCCCATTTTCTATGTAACATGACTGCTGAATTTGGCATCCCATTTCAGATTTTGACTATTTAATTTTTTAATTTTGCCCCCCCCCCCCCCCCTCCAGCATAAATAATGAAAGGTCTGTTTAATATTATTTAATACGAAGTGTTTACGTAGCTTTTATTAAAACGCCGAATGTATTGCACCCTCAATCTCGTATACCGTTTGTATATATATTTCAACATGTACATGTACATGTAGGCCCTATTTGTGGTTTTTTATGTACTTGTATTTGTTTTTAAAGCGTCTCTGTGCACCAATCCTTACTTTTTAGCTGTTACGTCGTAAGGCACTCAATAATTAGTAGTTTTATTAGTAGTTAGTAGTATTAGCATATTGTTATTAATTACCTTATTCAAATAACACCGCGGAATGCATATTCCGATATAGGTTTTTATAGTCTACATGACAACTCTGTTGTTATATCACTATTTATCCAAAAATTGTAGTACCAGTTTGAAAAACTAATTGTTTACACGATGAGCAGAGTCATATAGTTTACGTGCATGACTGATAAATGGCGCACATTATGATATGAACGTCTCGTCTATTGTTTTTCATTTAAATTTAATGAAATGTTACTGAAACATCATGAGGAATGTTATAGATGCTTTCAATACTATAATCCAACTAAGACCCTGTCATGGGCCTATAATACAATAGTCTACATACATGTAGGTCATTAGACTAGTTTGTGTAAGGCATTATTTACGCCCCCCCCCCCCCCCCCCCCCCCCACCCCCCCACCCCCACCTCTGACTGGCATGGACTTTTTCAAAATGGTTCATAAACACGTTTTGTTACTCAACCAATGTATTTTGATAGATTTCTTCTCTCGATTTCCCCAAATTTGTCGCGCGTATACAATGCCAGCCCCGTTTTAGCACTTGAGGGCAACACAACGCGTTTTATTCATTGCCCGAGCATGATTTATATTTTGTTCACGTGCCCCTACCCTCCCTGGGTGTGGCTTCGCCCCATTCCTTATCCAACAATTTCCGTTCGACTATATTTTTGCAAAAATAATCATAAAGAGAAAAAAAGAAGAAGTTATTTTCCTTCTTACTATTTGGAACTATTAACGATATTACATTACCAAATGTATGATTAGAATCCATTAGAATGAAGCAATGAAAAAGTCATAGTCTCATAGACTGGTCGACCAGGAAAAAACCTCTTATTGAACACCCCCACCCCCGGGATGGCCCAGATGCAGCATTAGAACGAAAGAAAAATCATGAGAAAAAAACTGAATGTGCGTGAACTCGAGCTATTAAAAGGGCTGAAATTAAAAGAAAGTGCGGAAGTTTGGACCAGGATAAAAACTCACTGTCTCATCAGAGAGATGTCTCATGCATGTCTGCGGTAAACAAAGGGTTGGGTACTGCATGCAAGGACTAATTGTGAATAGACGATAACACTTTTGTGGTCCTATTTGTAGGGCTGGATAATTCGTCCACTTGCATCATGTTTCAAAAATCATGTGCATGGACTGATTTTATCATTTTGGCACACAGACAAGTTTGGGCATTCATCATGATCATCATATCATCATCATGGCATTCAATAACAATTATACAAGAACAAACAAACCGTGATTTACCGTTTACTATTTACAGTCAGCAGTCAGGTGATCATCTACATAAACTAGTAGATTCGGTGCACATTCATAGTAAAAATGGAACGTGGATGTATCATGATACTAAAGATAGCATCGGAAATAACGGAATAGTTGTCCAATGACTTATCATGCCTCGGAAGCTTTTCACACTTTTATTGTTGATTGTTGTTTAAAGGTCATAGTTCATAACGTGATTGATTGATTTGACCTTTGTTGATACTTGAGTGAGATCAAATCTTTTAGTTTTCAAGTATAATTAAAAAAATAGATATAATATAATCGTGAATGTTTTTCTTCGTCTTGTACAATTTAAATCTCACATTATAAACCAAAACTCAAAAGACAATGATTAAAATGTATGACCCCATCGCTACCTAAACGGAAGTGGTGGTGGTGCCCTGTGTTGCGTGTGTCAACATTTTTCCTTTTGATTTTCCAGTCGTCAAGTGTAAATCTATCTGAGAAGGAAAGGCTCTTAAATCCTGTCACGCTGTCCAATTTTGTAACACAGTTAGTGCTAAATTAATAACAATAATGGCCGCGCCCGCTGCAGATCCAAGAATTCGTCAAATAAAGATCAAGACTGGCGTTTTGAAGCGGTAAGAATACGATTTTTAATAATAAGAAGTAGATCAATCCTAGCAGGTGGCCAAATTGTCCCACCGAGTAAGTGGGCAAATATGGCCACCAAGACAAAATGCGTATTGATAAATTCACTATTTTTCATGTTTGAGTTAATTAGGCATAGTAAAAAAAATTACATGTTTCCCGTCCGGGCTTTTTAAAAAAAGGAGGAGGGAGGGTCTTACTATTTACTATTTTCCCATTTTTTGCTATTTTATTTCAAGATGGCCGCCAAGTCGAAAGTGACCAACTGACTGTGTTGCAGACACTCCTAAACAGGATTTTCCACTCTAATTGCCAGAGGAATAAAAATATGAAAAGGATTACCTAATATAAAACTAATATAGGTACATACGAATCTCGCGATCTCGCGACTGTTCGTGTCAGCCCAAATAGTCATGGAAGATGCGCGCGATGGCCGCCATCTTTTTTTTTTTAGCTGCCCATTGGCAATACACACAGGTGTAGTAAAAATAAGATTACTAAAAAAATAAACATTGCCCATCACTAAGATTTTTTTCCGGCGTAGTACATACTTCAAACTTCCTTCACAATAAATTTTTAATCGCCGTGGGCTACTGACTTTTGCGAGATCGTGAACGTTAGCCGACAAAATCAATTTTCGATCATTTTGACCCAACTTTGACAAGAAATTTCTCAACTTTATCATGGACCCGCGTGACGGGACTTTTAACCCGCAGAAAGAATAATTTCTAAGGAAACTAAAAATGTAAACTTAGTAAGCTTAAAAATGTGGGCAAAACTCGGAAAACACAGAACAGTGGGAAGTGATTACTCGAAATTCCGAATTCTGCGCCCTTTAAATTTCGCGATGTTTACATTATTGGCAACACTGAGTCAGGTTGCAAATGCAGTGCAGTATTATAGGCTAAATGAATTATTTTTCATTTGTGTATTCAATTTCCACCTTGTTTGTGTTTACTTTTAGGCTCTACTATTACTCACTATACTTGAAATAAATAATAAAAAGTAAGCAAGCTTATTTCAATAAATGTTGGGGGTTGGGGTCGGGTTGGGGTGGGGGTGGGGGTGTTGCCACCCCCACCCTACACTTTTTAATAGTTGTTGATACACACAATTGTATGGTAACACATACAATTTGTGTGTATCAATGAAAACGGCTATGGCATAGAGGGGGAACCTCTGCCCAATTTTTCATTTACCTTGCCCCCCTCACCACCCTCAACATTTACCTTCCCCACCCCCCCCCCCCCCACCCCCACCCACCCCCCCCCCCCCCCCCCCACCCCCACCCACCCCACCCACCTTGCCCCACGCCTCGGACGTACGCTCTCAACGATAATAAAATATCATCATTTTCTTTTGTACGATTATATTTTATTATCACAAATTGCTGGTCTCGATTAAATTAGGGTAAAGGCGTACTACTGGACGTACGTTACTCAACGTCAGTCCACGATAATAAAATACAATCATTTTCTTTTGTACGATTATACTTTATTATCACAAATTGCTGGTCTCGATTAAATTAGAGTAAAGGCGTACTACCGGACGTACGTTACTCAACGTCAGTCCACGATAATAAAATACAATCATTTTCTTTTGTATGATTATACTTTATTATCACAAATTGCTGGTCTCAATTAAATTAGAGTAAAGGCGTACTACCGGACGTACGTTACTCAACGTCAGTCAACGATAATAAAATACAATCATTTTCTTTTGTACGATTATACTTTATTATCACAAATTGATGATCTCGATTAAATTAGGGTAAAGGCGTACTACCGGACGTACGTTACTCAATGTCAGTCAGCGATAATAAAATACAATCATTTTCTTTTGTACGATTATACTTTATTATCACAAATTACTGTTTAAAATTAGAACACACATTTGTATACTCTGTTTGGCCATCTCGAGACAGTGACGTAACTGAACAGGCGCAGCTTTTACGCACGCGTGTGTATCTTCCGCCTTTCAACGCTCGTGTTTCTACGCCAGCGCCGCTAGTATGCGTGCGCGTTATGTGATGCAATTAGTAGAATACGCGGTTACGTCACTGTCTCGAGATGGCCAAACAGAGTATAGCTTGCTTCATCCAGTCTGTAGTTCATTTCCTGAAATGAAAATAAAACATGATATGAGTTAAATGGAACTTATAACTAAAATACAATTTTATTTAAAATACTTATACGAACTAAACTAAAAATACTTATAAAAGGTTCATATTGGGCTGTTTTGCATCACAAATTGGGTGCATTTTCAATGAAGATGAATTAATGTTTATCTTTTTATATATACAGTGTTAGGTGTTAAACAGATTGGATTTTTGTGTGTTCAAATTATGTACTTTTTGGTTAAATTTGGGCTACATTTCAATCAAATTGTTGGTACTTTTGATCAAATTGGGCTACTTTACACTTAAATTGGGCTTCTTTCTCAATTGTAGGTGTTTTAAAGACTTATAGGGTTATTTATAATCAATGTAATTGTTTTTCCAATGTCTTGTGCTTTAACAAACAGATTAGATGAATGTTACAGTTAAATTATTGCTTTATGTACATTCTTTTGCTGTTGTTTAGTTCATTTTGATGATTTAGGATTTAATTGGGCTCGTTTTCATTTGATTTTGGGTGCTTTTATACTAAATTGGGCTCTTTTCGGTCAAATTGCGGGTTTTTACGCATTTTTCGTGCGAAAATTTGTCCGGTTCGAATTGTGACATGTCCTTTATTAATTGCTGGTGCACACCAGTTACATTTAGGGTAAATAGGTTATCAAATGTAACATTTGCATACCAAAACAGCCCATTTATACAACATTCATTGGAAATCTGATGCTGTAGGTTTTACACATGTTTTCGCACTTATTTGGCTGAATTTCCACGACATTCAAATGATCATATCTCCGCAACGTAATATTGAATTGACCTCATTCAAAATTAATTTTCTTAGTTTGAATGAGCTCTTTAATTTGAGCCCAGTCTCAACTTGTCTAGTTGATGTTGAAATTTTACTTGTATATACCTAACTAATAGAGCCAAGTACACATTGTTTCTTTATGTTTTCTTCGTTTTTCAGGTTGAATGAGGAACAAAACATCATTGATCGAAAGGATGTAGGCCTATGTATTGGTCCCCATGGTACTATTTCAATTGAAAGCCATGTCAATAATTCCGTGAACATGCTATGAAATGATACAGCATTTCTATTACACCTGCCAATGCCATTCTTATGGGCAAAGGATCAATCACTAAAAATATATATATAAAAAAAAGAAAATTATAAAAAGAAAAAATTAAAAAAAATATTTAAAAAAAAAAAAAAAAATTACAGAATTTTCGGAAATAGTAAATAGTAAAAAATACGAGGCGGCGGCCAAAAAGGAGGCGGGCGGGGACGGGAAACATGTTTATTTTTTTACTAGGCCTTAAGTATGCGTGTTGCGCAAGCCTCGATTTAAGTGGGAGCTGGGAGTTTTTTGCCCCCCGGTTGCCAAGTTTTAGCTCCCGGTGTTTTCAAATTTTGCATAGCAAAGTATATGAGCGGGAGCTACTTTTGTCAGAAAAGTTACAAAGTAGCTCCTGGTTCACATGTCCTTAAATCGAGGCTTGGTGTTGCGGTGGTACACATATCATCAGTTGAGCAAGCATACAATCATGACAATACATTCATGAATGATTGTATCATGAATGAATGGTTCTGGTACTACTAGTACTACTATATACTGATCTCATTCTCAGCAATCATACAGACTGCACGACTCGCTGTGTGTCTTGCTCGATACGGATAGACTCTTAGTCGGGTGAAAGCTCGACATAACGTGAAGTCAGGGTACATAACGTGAAGTAGGGTACAAATCAGGCCTTCACGTTTGAGGCGTGCGAGTGCGATCGCACGCCATCGCACGCCTGAAATGGTTTCGAGAAGAGCGATTTATCGCACGCCTAAAAAAAAAAAAAAAAAGTCCAAAACAGGACTTTAGATGAACCCATATTTGAACCTAAATGACCCACATATACCTCATGACCCACACCATAGGAATAGTAACTCATAACCCAAAGATCCTATACTAAAATAGTACTAAAATACTATACTATCTTGCTGTATTAACTGATAATTTACTGAATTTAGGTAGGCTTATGCTTGTGATATCATCAGCAGATGTATATTATCAAATCTATTCAATTACCTGTAAAGTTGCAGGGATCCTGTCCATCTTATCTAGTGAAGCCTCTTTGTTTTTTGTAATACTATACTAAGCATAGATATATTCATGGGTTAATTAATTAATTTAACCTTATTATCATTCCCAAATTTAGGCCTATGTCTTTGTTTCTTAATTAATTGTGACACCAAGATAGAGGATAAATGGAAATGATTTGGGGTCACATGAGGGTTATGTATGGGTTAATCGAGGTCGTTTCTCTCAAGAGTAATCGAAAAGATAGCATGGTCATAAGCAGCACACCTAATTTTTTTGAGGAGTGCAATTTATGGCACACCTACAGCACACCTCAATGTTTTGAGGAGTGCGATTTAAAGCACACCTTCAATTTTCAAACGTGAAGGCCTGCAAATGTGATTTTATTGCAGAAAATCATGGATAAGTAAGTCTAGATTCAGACAACCGGGTGCCACAATGGCACTTTTGGGCAACTTTTTTATTGACGTGTTTAGGCCACACTCCATTTATCGATGTTATAATGCAGTGGTGACCACCCCCCCCCCCCCAATATTGACTGTCCTGTAGGTTGAGATTGGCAATGTCTGTTCATTTGACAAGAGGAATCGTGGAATAATGATGGTTATCAGTTCACAGATGGCATTTCTTTCGCGCGTCCCCCAAATGCAACAAGCTTGATTAGAGCTAAGGCCCCTTGCAATTAAATGTGAGTTTACTGTTGTGTTTTTGAAAAGTAGGACAAGGTGACTATTTAATATTAATATTGTAATATTTTGGGGTAAAGTCACCTGATTTAATATTGTCGGCGTTGTTAACTATTATCCAAGGTACAAATACAATTCAAATGCTGTTAATTATGTCCTACCAGCACCTACTGCCTTGGCTTTGCATTTTGTTTCTTTTATAAAGGAGTCTACTCATATTTGCATCCCTATTTTGAATATTAATGAGATATTCGATCAATGTTTGTAATTTTTTGTTTCTCGTTACGCTAGCTCGGAGAATTTTAAAGATCGTAAACAAACCTGAAATATTACCCAGAATGCACTAGGAAACTCCAAAGAAGTTTTTGATGTGACGTCATGCGCTGAAGCGATTGCGCAGTAATCAATTGCCGTGCCTACGAAGTTGCTTCAAATGCATACATTTCAATACAAAGCGCCAGTTGCAAGTTTCGTGCAGAGTTTTTTACTTCCCAGAAATGTTTTTCCAACCCGGAAGTATTGCAATGCGGCTCATCGGCTAATTTATCGTCAGAAAAGTGTTAAAAAGCTTATGAAAAAGCTGTCAACAATGAAATAATTAAATATTGTTAAAATATTACATATATCACGCGGGTGACTTTTGGACGCGCGCGGGCAACAGTAAACTCACATTTAATTGCAAGGGGCCTAATGTGTACCTCAATCATAGCAAAAATAGGTGTTCAGTCGAAAATTTTATTTGTACCATGGATCACATCTTCAAATTGACAGGCAGGATATGGCGTTGTATAGTACGTGACATGAAATTACAGGTGACATGAAATTAGTACAGGAAACCCATACGTTGGTGGGGTGGTTTTTTGGTTTTTTCCCTACCAACGTATGGAGAAATTGTATTGCTAGAAACTGTCAATTTGAATTGCTGTACAAAGTGAATGGTGTGGCTCTCGAATGATTGGCGGGGGAATTACAGCAAAAATGCATTCCCGTTGATTTTCATACTAGCTACGCACCTTCATAAAGTCCTCATCTTTCTTTCCAGCCACTTTTTAAAACATGAAAATGTTAAATTATTCCATATTTAATCATAATTCTCCGCCGTGTAAACGCAATGGCAGAATTATTTTAAGACATTTCGCGAATATCCCAGATTCCCAGTACGGCAGGATATGGTGTTGTATAGTGCGTGACATGAAATTACAGGTGACATGAAATTAGTACAGGAAACCCATACGTTGGTGGGTTTTTTGTGTGTGTTTTTTCCCTACCAACGTATGGAGAAATTGTATTGCTAGAAACTGTCAATTTGAATTGCTGTACAAAGTGAATGGTGTGGCTCTCGAATGATTGGCGGGGGAATTACAGCAAAAATGCATTCCCGTTGATTTTCATACTAGCTATGCACCTTCATAAAGTCCTCATCTTTCTTTCCAGCCACTTTTTAAAACATGAAAATGCTAAATTATTCCATATTTAATCATAATTCTCCGCCGTGTAAATGCAAAGGCAGAATTATTTTTAGACATTTCGCGAATATCCCAGATTCCCATTAGGAAACACGGTCCAGATTTAGTCTCGTCCCCCATCTCAAAATAACAAACGTCTATAGATATAAGCTACGCACATCACTTACGAACTTACGAATGTATTAAAACGAGTCTATTTATTAATAAAACATGGCGCCGATTTCGATAAACATCGCTAGTGCCGTTATTGAATGGGCTTAGAATTTCACCTTAAATTTCAAGGGAATAGTGCATTTGTACAAAATGTTAAATGTATGGCAAGATAGATGAGAAAGAGTAGATAAGAACAAGCATAAAGAAGTGTGTTTTTGAGCTCTGGTAAGCGCTACAGAACTTAATTACCACAAAAATCATATTCAGAAGGAGTCATACTTAGGATGGGGACAGATAGTGAAACATGCAAAATACGGTAATATACTGTATACCCTATGATGAATAACTGATGACAAATATCACTAAGTATGATTTGTTGTACTAACTTGAAGTTACAGGTGACATGAAGTTACAGGTGACATGAAGTTACAGGTGACATGAAATTACAGGTGACATGAAATTACAGGTGACATGAAATTACAGGTGACATGAAATCACAGGTGATCATTTTATATGTATTACTGGAGTCAACAGCTTTAATTTGATACCAAACATGATATTATGTTCATAAGACAAACTATATTTGTCATAATTATACAGGCATGAGAATTTTCAGTTTTTAAACTGAATTCAGTTTTTTTTATGGTCCAAATTTCCGCACTTTCATTTAATTTCAGGCTGTTTTTGGCCTTTTTAGCCTGATTTCACGCACATTTTCAGTTTTTTCAGTTTTTTTCATGTTTTTTCATTCTCATGCCTGATTATAACATCGAAAAGGGCGTGGCTTGACGTCAATAACAAATATCCTAAATCTAGACATCCTCCCTCATGTATCATTTTCAGCAATAAAATTGCATTTTACCCTACTTCACGGTCATGTGATAATTGTGAAGATATCCACTTGACTACATACCTGTGCAATTCCTGAACTACTATACTCTAGAAATGCAAATATATATCATCAAAGAACATCATTTTCCGATTAATTTGGATATTTGAATCAATAGGAACAAAATGTCTATAGTTTAAACTTCCCAGGAAAAATATTAATTACTTTGTTCTAGCATGTTTTCACATTTTTTATCAATCTAAAATTATCACATTTTTTTCAAATTATACTGATTATTATTAACACTAGAACGTTATTTTTTGAACAAATCACATAAATTGTATTCAGTTTGACCTAGAGGCCTAAGTTTTTTGGAAAACTATATTTTGATCATTTTTCGAAATTATTATACTAGGGCAACCTTTGAGTTCCTTGAATAAAAACACCCCCGCAACTACTAGAGCTAACCCGTAACGCGCATGTTTTGTAATTGAATACGATTATGTAACGATACAATAGACCGTCTCTTGTCCCTACATTCGATTGTCCCTGCTTCAACACTATGCCTTGAGTAAGTATGCAAGGACTAGTTCAAATATTGACACTTAAGTTATGACCAAAAAGTATGTTGCCTTAAAAAGTGTGTCAAAAAAGTTTGTTGACCTCTCCTGGCCATTTTTTTATTTTACCTGGTGCTAAATTTAAACCACCTTAGTAGCTTTGATTAGCTTTACTTTTATAATTTCTAATTAGTAGTTGCTTGTGTGTGGTTATTTTATTTAGGCATCAATGGGAGTATCCTTTAGAACTGAGTTATAATAATCGTCTCAGCTTTATAATACCCTACCACTTCGACGTAGCTCGTTCTCATAGCGTATGTCGTTCCTTCCACTAGAGGAGGGAGGATCAGTGATCGTATCGGAAAAAAGTCTGAGCCACCTCGGACTAAAACTTCGACGGTGCGCAAAGCTACCCCTTTTCAGCAGTCATCTTTGACGCCGCGTAGCATGATATATCCCGTAATGTACTAATTTATTACATTCTAATCTGTAAAATGTTCATAGAAATATTGTTGTTGTTTTTTAAAAACATTACAATGAACTTTAAAAAACCTTAATATAAGGTTTGAAATATCTTATCATTTAAGTAGGTTTAAACAAGTTTTTTGCAAGTGGGCCAAAGTTGGTGCAGGGTAACTTTGGTCCACTCAAAGATTGGGGGAAAAACCCCGGGGGGGCACTGACATTTGAAAAGGGTATAGGTATGTGCCGCGCTGAAGACCCCCTTTTTCACCCTCTGCTGCTAGTTCTTATGACCCCCTTTTGAGCCTGCATCAGTTCTTAAGACCCCATTTATATTGAAAATTTAAAAATCGCGAAATTTTGCATTCCAAAGCACCAATTTTGTGTTCCAAAGCCCCAATTTTTCGTTCTTAAACCAAAATAAATCGAAAATTGAATCAAAACAAACAAAAATCATGTGAAAGGCAAGTTATACTATCAACTTTATTTACATGTAGTCTAGTTTACAAACAAAAAGTAAGTATCTTCCATGCAATAAATAAAAATAGAAATGTCTAAAAGTGGGTCAAAAGTATCCCCATTCTACTGTACCATTACAATAAAAGTAGAGCTCTGAATGGCACTGAAAAATCAGTTCTTTTCTAAATAGTCCTATTTCTAAAGTGGGGATCTATGAAATGAACCCACTCAAGCACTCACTATTACTGACATTGGACCTAACAAGTTTCCACTGAAATTTTGTCTAAATCCTTATTAAATAGAAAGAATATGTTGACCCAAATTGTTCCATGATTTTCTACGGGAAAGAAGGGGTACATTTCCCTTTGCAAATAGAATATATCCATAGTTGGTTATGGGTGTTTATCAGAAGGAGATTGAGTCTAGGCCCCCAAAAAGTGTTTGCTTGTCCTCGTCCGACCGACCGTCTCCTACAGTCCCGACCGTGACGTTTTTAACCCTTTTTTCTTTTTCTTTTTTCACCAAAAAGAAATCACCTTTTTTCGTTGGTGAAAAAAATAAATATCATAAAAATGGAAGAAAAACATGTTTTGAAACACCACCTTTTTTAACATTGAGATATGTCTTTTGCATATGTATTGTTATTTGTCAGTGTTCAATGAGATTGAGGTTTATCTTCAAATAACTATATAAAAAAAAGATAAATCCTCCAGTATGGGCAATTTATTTCGTTTTCGTCAGAGATAAAAACACCATATATTGCTTTATTACACGTACATGTACGTGCGCAGAACTCTTTCTGTCGGTTTAAAATTTATAAAATGGCGGAGCATATTATAATCATGACGTCACTTTTGATGCTAGTCTTGTTCCCATGACGCCGAGTGTTACGAAAAAGCGCCAACAAAAATGACTTGGAATAAAACTAGTGGTGCACCACGGACACAAGGAATCATATAACAAAACGGTGCATCGTAAGAAGATGTCAACAATCACTGCAAATTATGAGCGTTTACTTTTGGACAAACTAAAAGTAAACTCAAAAGTAAACGCAATTCTAAACACAAAAGTAAACGTAAAAGTGAACGCAAAACTAAACATTTCTTGCATTTTGCACCCAATTGATCTCAAAACATGCTCCAAGTGAGTGATCACAGATGTTTCCACCATCTGTGATATAATGGGACAGTTATTTATTAGAGGGTGGGTAGAAAACAACTTACATGTAGTTGTTGGGCTCACATAAGTGTTTAGTATTGCGTTCACTTTTGAGTTTACTTTTAGTTTGTCCAAAAGTAAACGCTCATAATTTGCAGTGAATTACGAAATCCATCGTGACTTGTGACCAAAATAATGCCTGTATTTCGAAATACAAAAAAGTGCCCCCTCTTTCCCCGAGGCAATGTTGATCCGAGTCATCAGAAGACTTGGCACTTAGCAGTTCCCCCAACATTGATTGATGGGGGGTGGGGAAGGATATAAGAAAGAGGGAGACTTCTGCTTTCTATTAAACAGTGCTATGTCCCAAGTCTGATCTCAATTGCGAGCACAGGGATAGTTGTAATAAGTTGCATCAAGTGTGCCAACTATTATTTTCCTTGATTGTAGCTGTCTCATGAGTGTGCTGCTCCTCTTATTATACAATTTGTTTTTGAATTTACAGAAACACTGAACAGAATAGTTTTGTGGTGTTTTTTTTTCTCCTTTCAGATCAGAGAAAGAGATAAGAATGTACCAACAAGAAGCGATACAGGAAGATGCAAAACTGCAAAAGATGAAAGGTGATGGCACAGATGAACATGTCGTAAGGAAACAGGTGAGATGAGCAAACAATTAGTGACAACATCATCACCAAACAAGGCAAAAGTTGAGGGTGCATGCATCGTGTACCTTGTTATTAATTTGAGAGATTGGGAATGGGAAAGGGTTCTGTTTGTTACGTTTGGCTTGATCTGATCGACTGGGGGATATGGGCATTTGGGTAGAAACGGATAATGACTTACGGGAGACACAGATTATAGTTGGGGCTGTTAGGGCATCACAGGTGAGGTTTGATTCATTTACTTCTAAAAGCACCAAAGTTGGCCCATACATTACCCATATACCGTACTCTTTGGATTTTTGATGGATGCCAACGTTTAAGCCTTTTGGGACTGCCTAATGGCCAATTTCAATTCTGTGAAGGGTATAACAGAATTACTCCAATATTAGACAACGGGCCAGACACTGAATAAATGGTGTCAAGTAAAAAATAATAAGAAATAAGTCAAAAATAATAACAAAAAAGGTTTTAAAAAAAATTAAAAAAAGGGTTAAAAATAAAATCAACTATAGCATAGTCTAATAATATACCTTTTAAGGTCTTAAAGAGAACCCCCCCCCCCCCCCCCCATACCTTCTGCCCAGTGGAACATTCACTGAAAGGGGAAACAAATGAAAAACAACAAACAATCACAAAATTGTCTTATTCTTACTTTTTTCAACAGGGAGAAGTTTTAGCAGAATCACAAATGATGATTCCCGATTGTAAGAGAAGAATAAAGAAGGCCCATGAAGATCTCAAAGGTGAACTAGTAAGTATACATGTAGAACAGCTCATACATGTAGTCATGATTTTCATGGACAAATTGAGATTTTGTAATATATTTTTGTGTGACTAAAACGATTGACTTCACTGTAATTCCGTTGCCCTACAGTCATCACAATAAGTAACTGACCAGGTAATAAATGTGCTGATAACTCTACAAGTATAACTCCTACATAAACATATTCAATTATAAACATGTTGAGAAATTTCTCTTCTTGAATTTGAGATATTACACGCTAAGAATGGCTGATTATTAAGGAAGTTACAATTACAAATGTACTGTCAAGTCTGATTTTCATTTTCACATTTTCATTTTCAACACGGGGGCTCAGACCAGCAAATTATTGATTACTGGTAGTGGTAGTGCCAATTCACCCGTCGATGGCCTGGTTGTTGGATAGTCGGCCGGTGGCATTGTTACGGTTGATCAATACGGCACACACGCTTTACCTGTCATACTCTCCCCGTGTTGAAAAGAAAATGTTAAAATGAAAATCAGACTTGCCCTAACGTTTGGGATTGTAACTTCCTCATTAATCAATCATTCTTAGCGTGTAATATCTCAAATTCTAGAAGAGAAATTTCTCAACAACTTTATAATTAAGTATGTTTATGTAGGAGTTATAATTTTAGAGTTATCAGCATGTTTATTACCTGGTCAGTTACTTATTGTGATGACTGTATATCAATTTTGCTTACTTTGGAAAAATAAAATCATACTTTTGAGAATTTAGTAACTTATTGCTACATCTTATATAGTCTACCCGTACACCGTGTTTCAATTCCCTGTCACACCATCGAACAACATCCTCTGACCTTACTTCGCCATGCCAAAATACTCTCCCATCAGAGAACCGCCCCAAATATGGTCTACTGACACAAAATCGACCGCAAAATCTCGTAGTAGCGCATGTGGTGATCGAATTATTATCATGACGTCATTTTCTTGTGTTCGAAAATGAAGAAAAAATGAATGATGAATTGTAAAGACCTCTCTCCCACGGTCACAACGCATGCATAATGATGATTAAGATCGATCGGTAAACAACATTCACTACTACTACGAAATGAAGACATTTTGTCACAATTTAGTCTTCATTTTTAACGATGATGGATGATATTTCTGGTAAAAGCATTTGTCTCAACATAATAACAACACACATTGTTAGTTGAACAGTTGTTATAGTATTAAAATACAATGCACACAAACTCATGAAAAAGAGTTCTATACTGTCAAAGTGATGTATTTTGCATTTGGACTTTAATTCACAGTATTCATGCCGAATTTATATGTGTGGTGGCATACATGGGAAAACCCTTCACATGGTCATTTTCTAGCAACTTGGTTTTTTTCTTTGGCAGAGAGCTTCATACTCTACTGAGTATAGGACTGTTTACATTTTTCAGAAATTCCATCTAGAACTACAGTTAGAGTATGTTAAAGTCGGCAAGTTTAAACGCAACACTCAAAATTGAAACTGACAATTCAAAGGTGTACACAAAATCTTTTAGATGCTCTAATACTAATAAAACTACATCGTTATATCACACAGAATAGCTTGTCATATGAAAAGGACTTTTGATATGAACCTAGTTTTTTTGCGATATTATTAACAATTGTAAGTTCTTCACTTTCAAAATCTTTACAATGCATTGTCGGAATTCACAAGTGGTTACCATGGTAACAACGTCATTTTACGTAAACATAGTATTTTACACATAAAATGTGATAAACAAGGTTCAGAAAAGTACTAAATTAAACTTCACATCTGGAATTTTGCATAAAAAACTCCTGGAGACTAAAGTTCAAGGTATAATCTCTATCTTGGGACCAAAGTTGGAAAATTGACTTGGAACTCATTTGTTAGGAATATTTTGGTATGACCCAGATATCTTAATATTAATACTAGCGACTTCCGACAGGTTTTCCCATACCACCACACATATTCCCAAATACAATATCAGTATTAAAAAAAATGATTTAAAAAAATAGAAATCCAACCGATCCATCCTACCTTTTGAGGACCCTCAATGGACAAAGAAACATTTTTCTTGTCTTACCAGCGTGGTATTGGATGATTGGTTGCATAACTTGAAGAGGACGAGGCCTTTGTAAAATCGTTTTATTTTATGGTTCCGGGGGTTGGTTAACAAAAAAACTGCTTTAAAATGCTCATTGGTCTAAAGTATATCTATTACCAAGATGTCAGCATTTTAAATACTTTAAAAGTAGATGTTCCGATTTTCAACGTGAAGTTTTCTATTTCTAAAAAGTCGTGTTCCAAAGTTTGAGTTGCAATAGCTCTAATGGTTCTTATTTTAGACGCACAAGATGCTGTGAACTGTACCCATTGAGTAGTACACAAACTATATCGGTGGTTACCACCATTCGCGGTAATTCGACGTTATTTCATCGATTTCTCCGTTATTATACCGATTTAGGCCGTCAAATTTCAGTATGATGATGAGAAAAAAACGAGCTTTCATATGATATGAAAATCTCCGTATGTTTGAAATAATTCTGTGTTAGGAAAATGTGATCGGGTCATCTACCTTTAACAGAAAAGTTACAGAAAAATAAAGGGAACAAAATTAAAATTATAGGATTCCTGAAAAATGATGCGCGAGGGGACGAGAAACTGCTTTATTTTCTTACTTGGCCTTATGCATTTAGATCTAAAGGACAATCATAAACATATCATTTAGATGCAAAAACAAGTCACAGTGGGGACCATACACTACAGCGAAGTATTACTGTTGTACTGGGTCTGGGAGTTGGTTGAGAGCGCATTGGCGTAGCTGTAATAAAACCCTTGTGCCACATATATGATAAAGGTGGGAGAGGGCTTTATATCTCTCATAATATTAGATTACCACATTCCATCAAAAATTGCTTGAATATGGTCTTATATGCAATAATTGCTGAATTGAGTCAAGAAGAAAGCAAATAAAACCTTGAGATAGTAAAATGTCACATCCAATGGTTCCCCTTGAAACATACGTGTAGCATTAAAGGTAGATGACCCGATTTTGTAACACAGAATTATTTCAAACATACGGAGATTTTCATATCATATGAAGAAAGCTCGTATTTTTCTCATCATCATACTGAAATTTGACGGTCTAAATCGGTATAATTACAGAGAAATCGATGAAATAATGTCGAATTACCGCGAATGGTGGTAACCACCGATAGATATGGTTTGTGTACTACTCAATGGGCACAGTTCACAGCATCTTGTGCGTCTAAAATAAGAACCATTAGAGCTATGCAACTCAAACTTTGGAACACAACATTTTTAAGGATGACCTTTCATGTAGAATAGAAAACTTCAAGTTGAAAATCGGATCATCTACCTTTAAATGATGAATTATACTGAAATTCATTCATTTACAGGGTTGCCACTTCATGTATTGGTTGGTACCAGTTGGCAGCACTCATCGTCAGGCTGACCAACTGGCTCTCAAGGGAATTTGAGCTCTTGTAAACATGCACCAAAAATGGAGACTAATAATTTTGCCTTTAACAGCTGAAAAGTGAGCCATGATATAATGTTCATGATCGCATTAACCCGTACGCCACTACACCATACAAAATAATACGGCCAGGAACTGTCTCCATGTGCATGCTACAGCATTGATTGGATGACGTCATCGTCCGAGGTGATATGTGGGTACGAAACTGCTGGCCAGTGTGTAGGGACCCGTCGCTAGTGTGCTGATGGTCCAGGGATCAAATCTGGGGGAGGGTCACAGCATTTTGTTGGGTAAAAAGTTCATAATTTGTCCCAATCCACCAGAAAACACAGCCTTGGGAGTTAGGGTTAAATAAGAAAGTCTAGTGACAACCCTTGTTTTTGAAAATGATATTTATCATCATCTAATAATGTTTTGTCTCTTTTCTTTTCCATCCAGGCAGCAGGTGATGAATTAAAAGCTGCAGAAGAATACAAGACTGCGCAGGCACTTATAAACGAGATCAATGTAGACGAACTTGACGAATGAACATTTGATATACATGTGTGTACATAGCTTCGGTTTTATTAGCAATCAAATCATTGTGTTAATATGAACATGACATTCCATCAGAAGTATATTAATTGTGATGGCTTTAATTTTTGTAATTATATATGTGTGTGTATTGGATAGCCTAATGTGGACAGTGAAAGATGAGAAATCCTCTCTTTCATCATCACATAACATGTGTGGTTTCCTGTCTTCAGTGCCCGTTGGTTGCATTAACTGGTTCCCGAAAAAGTTTTGGGCGATACTAGTACAGTCCAGAATCTGGGACTGAAGTACACTTTTTCCCTGGTTCCCATTGCAAGGTATGGCAAGTCGATCAAATTATAGGTCGCCTATTTACTTATGTACCTTGCTTTAAATAAAGAGTCAGGTTTGGTCTCAAACTTGAACAGCAAGAAGGTGAACGCAGACTTAGACAGTATGGACTGGAATATGGACTTGATTTGCCAGGATTACTGAACTAGGGAATCATACTGCGATAGGATGCACTTAATTCTAATGTGGTTATCAAGTCCTGTGTTGTATAATTGTTATGATGAAAACACTCAATGACATTTTACTATTAAAGATGAGCTCAAATAAGAGAATACTCTCTAAAAAAATTCTCAAACTCTTAAAATGACACCACATTATTAAATTAAGAAATTGTACTTCAGATTCATGAGATGTCATTGTAAGAAAATATCAGAATATATAATGTTGCATTTAATGTCATAATTTTTCACTTTCGTCCATCTACAATGTTTAAATGTGACTGATCGCATAAGATGCATGTTTACCAATGTTCAAAACAAGTCCCCTCAAATCTTAGCCCGATAACGATTTTGTGAACATTAATTCTTATATTCTGAATCTGTTCACAAGCCCACAATGGATTACTGAACAAGTAGCATAAATCTGATTGAATCTTGCATGCAGTGTATATTTAATTAATATAATAAAAATGACCAAAGTTGTGTAGTATTAAACTTAAATGCCCTTATGTTGCTGTTGTGAGAATTGTGATGGTCTATTAATACCGTACCTAAGCTTCCATGGAATTATGGAATAAAATTGTGATCCTGCAGGCAAAGCTAAGGATGCTCATTGTATCAAACATAAACAGTTCAGATGGACTCAATACTTTATATCCCAATATTGGAGACTCTTTCATAGCATTTGTAAATTATGTCACTGAATATTGATAACAATCCTTGTGTCTTGTGCTCTTACACATGGACAAGTGTGTTGTGTACATTGTAGGGTAACTGAAAGTAAACAAAATTCCATAAAATTATCAAATCAATGGTCTATTCTTTTTTTCTAAAATGATACAGATTTTGGGAAATATCTTTATTTGAGAATTGCTAGCAAAATGTATGAATATGTTTATATTTGGCTGTGTTATATCCATATTTTGTCCTTTTTTCACTGAACTGTGCTATTGTATTTGAAGTCCATACACCCTGTAGAAGACAATACCTTAAAGCTGTCCCAGAAGGAGTGTGAATTTCAAATTGGATTACCAGCATGGGTGACTGCATTTGATAAGTACTTCAGTAGTGTGACATGAGCATTTGTACGCTCAAGGTTATGATTTCAGCTCTAGAGACACTTTGTTTACAGTGGAAATATTGGCCATATTCGGCTTGTACACGATTAATCTACCTGTGTTGATGTCAAATAGGAACTTCGTTAAATACCCTACCCATAAATGAACAATCCACATACAATTTATACCAGGTGAATTCAATGGAGGGCAATTCTAATCTTAGCCAGATAAACCACAGAGAAGTGATGACAGATATGTCTAGCCAACCACAGGAGCCAACTCTCCTGAAGATATACACACTTAAAAAATAAGTAGTTAAAAAGACTCCTTGTCAAGGTTCAACTATGCACCAACTGAAAAAGGGTTAAATAATATTGATTTTAAAATGTTAAACAACTTATATGGTCATATTATGGAACAACTTATTTGGTCATATTTAACCCTCTTTCAATCAGTGCATCATTTTTTGAACTACCAATTTCTAGTCAAAGTGTATATCAGCAGTTATGGAGACACATGATATAGTATATAGGAGCAACTTCTGAATGCAATACGCACCCATGGAAATGAAGGTTGACATGGCATTTCAACAAGTACAGGATGGCTTTCTAGACTAGTTCAGTGTGCCGTGTTCAGTAATTGCACTATTTTCCCAAAAAAAAGGGGTGTTTTTTCAGTGTTGGACGCAAGTGACGCGTTAAGGGTATCAAAAACGCTGATTTTCAAGAAAAACGGTGGCTTAAAATACCGGTCGAACGTCTTTAGGGTAACTTGTTTTGTTCCCCGTTCCCAGAAGAATGTTATCCCCGTTTTTATCCCCCTGGTTTGTAAAACCAGAAGGGGATTTTGTCATGTCCAATGTATGTGTGGGGGTGCGTGCGTCGTCCGTATGTGCCTTTTGGTTAGCCTTTTGGTTAGCCTTTTTTTCTGAATGCTGTATCTTTTGAACGGATGGACGGATTGACCTCAAACCTTCAGCTATAGGTAGGCCATGGTCAAAAGCTGTGGCTGCTTTTTGGGGGTCTAATTTGCATAGGTCATCAGAGGTCAAAGGTCATCCAGGGGTCAAATCGTAAAAGTTGCCCGATTGACTTCAAACTTGGAGAAAAGAAAGATGAACACTGGGTGAACATGTCTAAAATTAATTTGCATAGGTCATCTGAGGTCAAAGGTCATCCAGGGGTCAAATCGTAAAAGTTGCCCGATTGACTTCAAACTTGGAGAAAAGAAATATGAACACTGGGTGAACATGTCTAAAATTAATTAGAGGTCATCCGAGGTCAACGGTCATTAGAGGTCATCATCCGAAGTCATCTGAGGTCAAGGTCATCCAGAGGTCAAAGGTCATCCAGAGGTCAAATCGTAAAAGTTGCCCGATTGACGTCAATCTTGGAGAAAAGAAACATGAACACCGGGTGAACATGTCTAAAATTAATTAGAGGTCATCCGAGGTCAACGTTCATTAGAGGTCATCCAAGGTCAAAGTTCAACGAGGGGTTAAACCGTGCAATGAACACCGGGGGAACATGTCAAAAAATAATTAAAGGTCATCTGAGGTCAAAGGTCATCCAGAGGTCAAATCGTAAAAGTTGCCCGATTGACGTCAAACTTGGAGAAAAAAAACATGAACACCGGGTGAACATGTCTAACATTAATTAGAGGTCATCCGAGGTCAACGGCCATTAGAGGTCAACGGTCATTAGAGGTCATCCACGGTCAAAGGTCAACAAGGGGTTAAACCGTGCAATGAACACCGGGGGAACATGTCAAAAAATTATTTGAGGTCATCTGAGGTCAAAGGCCATCCAGAGGTCAAATTGTAAAAGTTGCCAGATTGATGTCAAACTTGGAGAAATCAAAAAACATGAACAATGGGGGAACATGACCCCTATGTGACTTTTGACCTCATTTAGTTATCTCCCAGCCAGGGGGATTCGCAAGTCGTGACTTGCAGTATTTTTTAGCTTTCTTTTGAGCGTCTCATTTCCAATTTGAGAACGCATGTGTGTCACTCGTTTCTAGCGTCATAATCCCCATAACAAACCGAGATAGCAAAGACCGTCCCCAAGACCGTCGTTTTGTTTTAGGGGACAAAGAATACATTAAAATCGTTTTTGAAGTTCAAAATGGCTGGCAAGTGCCCACAAATTTAAAATGGCCGCCAAAAATGGTAAAATCCCATAAATTGACACATAAACCAACATGCATGATCAGAGTGTAGTTTTAACAATGGTCTGTATGTATTAGACCACTAGAAACTCATATCTAGTATTTTTGCTGTGTTTACATACTTTAAAACCAAAATGGCCACCAAATTCATGGCCAAAAGTGGTCAAAATTCCATAAAATAGCATAATATCAACCGAAATGTATGATGAAAATATAATTATAACCATAGGATGTATGTGTTAGACCGCTAGTAACTCATATCCAGTATTCTCGTTTTGTTAACATAGTTAAAATCCAAAATGGCCCCCAAAGTGGCTGCAAAAATTTTCAAATTCCATAAAATGGGATAATATCAACCTAAATGTATGATGAAAATATAATTATAACCATAGGATGTATGTATTAGAACACTAGTTACTAATATCCAGTATTTTTGCTTTATTAACATACTTCAAAATCCAAAATGGCCCCCAAAATGACTGAACAAATTGTCGGAATTCCATAAAATGGGATAATATCAACCAAAATGTATGATAAAGTATAGTTTTAACTTTGGGATGTATGTATTAGACCACTAGTAACTCATATCCAGTATATTGACAATGTAATAACATACTTTAAATCCAAGATGGCCACCGAAATGGCCGATGTAAATGTAAAAATAGTCTAGAGTAATATCATGGTCATCGGTGATGATGAAAACATTACCCCTCTTCTAGTTGACAGTCAAAATGTGGATCAGATCCAACAGTTCAATTTCCTCGGATCTCTCATCATTCAGGAAGGAGGATGTCATACAAAAAGCATGCGTCGCTTGGCTATGGCTAGATCTGCAATGACACAGCTCTCAAAAATATGGGCTGAGACAGAGGCATCACTATATCAACCAAGGTACGTCTGGTCAAAGAGCTCATGTGCCATATTTCAACCTACGTTTGTGAATCCTGGACACTGACAACTGCAAGCTGCAACAAAATCAATGAATTTGAAATGTGGTGTTGGCGCCGGATGCTAAGGATCACCTGGGTCATGCAGAGAACCAATGCAAGTGTGCTTCAGGAAGTTGGTGTGAAGACGAGGCTATTGGGCTGATCAATTCCCAAACTTTGTATTTCGGTCATATTGCCAGACGCCAAGGAAATTGTCTAGAGAAGGTGATCATGCAGAGCAAGATTAAGGGTGCACACGGACCAGGCCTCTGGTTGGGCATCCTACTTCAGTCATTTATAGATTGGCTGCTGGCCGACGGAAGTGGCGTGTCAGATTATCACCAAAGTCACGAGCTGTCAGCCATGATGGAAAAATGTACCAACCAACCAGCCATCTTGGATATTTTAAAATACTCAAAATTGGGTGGGGGGGGGGGGGGGGGTATTGGTATTATATTACAAAGTATGGCCATTTACAATACAAAACAACTGTTTTAGGTCATTTAACATCAACTTAACCATTATGGAAGCCATTTTGGAAAGTGATACAGAATCAAAATTGTCCCAGAAGTGGGCCTTATAATTACCTAAAAGCTATAGCTGAGCAGCTATTTCGTAAATATGATGTAATATACACTCCTGTAGACTATTTTTACATTTACATCGGCCATTTCGGTGGCCATCTTGGATTTAAAGTATGTTATTACATTGTCAATATCCTGGATATGAGTTACTAGTGGTCTAATACATACATCCCAAAGTTAAAACTATACTTTATCATACATTTTGGTTGATATTATCCCATTTTATGGAATTCCGACAAATTGTAGAGTCATTTTTGGATCCATTCTGGGGGCCATTTTGGATTTTTAAGTATGTTAACAAAGCAAAAATACTGGATATTAGTAACTAGTGGTCTAATACATACATCCCATGGTTATAATTATATTTTCATCATACATTTAGGTTGATAGTATCCCATTTTATGGAATTTTACCATTTTTGCAGCCACTTTGGGACACATTTGGAGGGGCCATTTGGGCAGCCATTTTGGATTTTAACTATGTTAACAAAGCGAAAATACTGGATATGAGTTACTAGTGGTCTAACAAATACATCACATGGTTATTATTATATTTTCATCATACATTTTGGTTGATATTATGCTATTTTATGGAATTTTGACCACTTTTAGCCATGAATTTGGCGGCCATTTTGGTTTTAAAGTATGTTAACAAAGCACAAATACTATATATGAGTTTCTAGTAGTCTAATACATACATACTATTGTTAAAACTATGCTCCGATCATGCATGTTCGTTCATATATGCCAATTTATGGGATTATACCATTTTTGGCGGCCATTTTGAATTTGTGTATACTGACAGCCATGTTGAATTTCAAAAACGATTTTAATGTATTTGTTGTCCCCCAAAACATGTATAGACATTAAAATCACTAAAACCAGGACATATTATCATTTGGTAAAAAAGTTTCATTTTGGGCGCCATTTTGAATTTTCAGGTACACGGCGGCCATTTTGGATTTTAAAAACTATGGCAATCAATTTGTTATAGCCGAAAACATATAAATAGACACCAAAATTACCATAATTGGCCACAGAATAATTAAAATCAAATTTCGACCCCCAAAATGGGAGCACCCCCGGAAAAAGTACTTTGAGCACCTTTTAAAAAAAAACCGGTCAGCGGGATCGTGTTCCCCGGAAAATTTTAGTATAAAAACAACCTCAAAAACAAAGTGAACACCCTTTCCCATCCGTTCATGGCTGAGAGGCTGACTAGATGTTGGATAATCGGTACCACAAATCTGCGATATACATTAAATCAGCAAATTTCTTCTCCGCAGTTTGATAACTTTTGAAAAAAAGTAGCTCCCGGTTTTAAAAAAATTGTTATTATCTCCGATACATACCGTCTACCAGGTCTACTGAAGGTCCCTATGCATATGGTGTCTACTGAAGGTCCCTATGCATATGGTGTCTACTGAAGGTCCCTATGCATATGGTGTCTACTGAAGGTCCCTATGCATGCTGTCATGAGGAGATCAGGCATATGATATGCATTGTCTGCTGACGATAGCACCCGTGCACAATAATGTATTTCTGAAGACATGGAAGATAGAATCTCTATGCATGCTGTCTACTGAAGGTCCCTATGCATGCTGTCTACTTAAGGTTCCTATGCATGTTGTCTACTGAAGATAGCATCCATGTGCACAATGTCTTTTCAGAAGATAGTATGCTGTCTACTGAAGATAGCATCCTTATACTAACTGGAAATAGCTTCACTAGACATACTGTCTACTGTTGCTTAAGCACGTCGTAAGGATGCCTTCGTTATGACGATGTTCTGAAGACGTTTTTTTTATCCACTCCGTCTACTGATACCCATGGGTTCACCTCTCCATGGGGAATGAAAGAGGTCGGGGAGTTCTTGACAAACCATCAAGGAGGACAGACGTGCCAATAATTCTGTCCGCCGAGACCAGGGTGCCGTGTAGGCCTAGGCCTACACGGTCGCCAAGTACGGAATAGAACTCTGTAAGGGGCGATATCCAAACTCTACAGTGATTTTAAAGCATTTTTCTAGCGATTTTACAACGATATTCCAACGGTATTTCGTTCTATTGTTAAAAGCATCGGAAAAAGATCGGTGATTAACTAGAAACCTCTCTACTTATCTGGCGTTAACAATAGAACTATTGTAGTACTCTCGATGGCTGCATTAGTGAAGCAGACAGATCAAAGGCGCAAGGTTGTGTTATATTCTTTAAGAAATACTATAATATAGTATTTCTTAAAAATAATAAAAATTGGTCATGCTTCAGTGATTTAACAAGGATTTAAACCATCATCAAAAAGTGTCCTAATTTTTTTGATACACCCTGTAGGCCTATTACATGTTTCAACAAAAGCGCAATGAGCGTCATTTCTGACGGATACCGGCGCTATAGAACAGGCCTTCTCAATTAGATTTTGTGAAGCACCACTTTTGAGATGTTATTGATCTAGAAGCGCCACTATCCCTGCGAGCGTAGCGAGTGAAGCGAGCGGAGCGAATAACGGGTGGGTCCATGGGCCCGCCTTAGGCTCCCTGGAAGCTCATGGGTTTACCCCCTTTTAAGAGGCTAAGGAGAGCTATAAAATTATTTGCATGCAATATGGTACAAGAAATAAAGAGAGATGTTGATGGTAAAATGTATAAAAACTGGTAGCAAATGTAGTGATAATCAATAGGACTACTAACTTATAAAACTCGAAAAATGTAACTCGAAACTCAAACAAATTAACTCGAAACTCGTACAAAGAATCTCGAAACTCGATAAATGTAACTTGAAACTTGAAACTCGTAAAAAAAGTAACCAACCTAATCAACATGTGTACTCCCAGCTATAATACACAGTCACAATTATGCTGGGCATACGGCTGATTTCGTGATTTCGTGATTTCATAAGTAGCAACTGCAAAAATTGCCATTATTTATGTTCATCTTGAATTCTGAAGTAAATTAAACAAAATACATAATTCTTCAACACTATTGCATATCCCTTTAAGAATGGTTAATACAGTCTGAAAAGCTATAATTAAAGCGATGCTAGAACATTTTCGTGCCATGGACATTGGGTAGCCATAACATATTCCGGGTGGGACGTGGAGGCAAGAGAATGAAAATAATAACCCGTGCTTTACTTTTGTTTACCAAGTTCATTGGGACACCTGTACATCGTTGAAAAGGTTTGTAGTTTTGGTTGATCTCTTTTTGATTAATAGTGCGTCCTACCGGAACGATGATGATAGGCATTGTTGTAATGTAATAGGATCCACGTAAGTTAAGGTTAAATATATTACGCTTGGAGTCGTGGGAAGCTTTGTTGCTTCTGCAAGATTTAAACAAATAAATGAATGATTAATTCATTCTAGTTCCTTTTTTTAAATTTAATTATAGTCAAGAAAATCGTAAGCTATCACTTGGCCTAACGGCAAATGTAGTGATAATCAATAGGCCTACTACTAATAATCATGACTTATCCCACTGCAGTTAGTGCCTGAAGTGGCTCTTCATACTTCTTGCGATCTGGTTGAAGTTGGGGATATTATTTCTTCTTCTTTTTTTTTAATTTCTTTTTTAAATTTATTTTTCATGCGTCCTTCCACGCGCCACTCGGACTGATGCAATGCGCCACAATTGGCGCGCGCGCCACCCAGGGGCGGACTGGCCACTGTGGCGTTGTGGCGTAGGTGACGAGGTGACTGACTGGGAAACAAATTGGGGCAACCTTTTACGAAAATTTACTACCGGGACGACATTCTGCCTGACATGGTCAAAAAGGGCCGCTTTAATAATTTTGCCACGGCCGCTTTCAGGTCCCAGTCCGCCCCTGGCGCCACCATTTGAGAAGGCCTGCCATTATTATTTATATTATATGCATGCTGTGTATTAATACTGTTGGTTAGGCACGTAGGGATCCATTCGTCATCATATATATATGACGATGTTGTGAAGAGGGTATTGTAAAATACACTCTGTCTATACATTGATCCCCATGGGTTCACCCCTCCATACCTTTACTCGGGTCAGCGCACAGGAGTGTGCTAGTCCTTTAATGTATTCGGATTGCGCGGCTTAAAATTAGGACTATTTTGCCCAGGTATTTTATTAAGGTCGCGCGCGAAAATTTTTCATCTGTGTTTTTGACTATCATAATTCCATGATGCCACTGACCTAGCCTCCTTCTCAATTCCCCCGACTGGCCTAAGTTTCCCCCGACTGACTCAATAGTGGGGGGGCTATGATGTTTTTTACACATCAAGATATTTTGATATCAGAAGAATCTCCACATTTGTCTCATTATGTCTGTAAAAACTTAGAGGCCAGAAATGTTCCATTTAGAAATTATAGGCTAAAATGTGGTGAATTACTGCTAAAGGTGGTTAACCACCAACCAGTTTGTGTACGACTCAATGGGCAAATGTTTTGTGACCTTGTGCTTCTAAAAAAAATTAAGGATGACCTTTCCTGTAAAATAGAAAACATCAAGTTGAAAATCGGGCCAGCAATCGGAACATCTACCATTAACCTTTGTAGATTTAGACTTGGTAACACAAATATTCCGGTAGTCACTGGTAGATATTTTAATATTGATTATGTCGATAGAATATGTTATTCCACTTCATCTTTGAACGTGAATATTTTTTTTAAAAACTCAGAAATACATTTATCGACAAGACATTAACTGTATGTCATAGTTCAACTAAAATGTATGATGTGTTCACCTCAAAATATTCAAATCCCATAAATAACCTTAGTAAATTTATAAAAGAAATTGTTCAAAGATTTAGGCTGGCATTCTTTATTAATTTATCTAAGACTTTCACTAAACATGGTGTTCATATTATATTAATTGTCTTTCCTCATTTTGCTTTCTTTCTGGATCTCATAATAGTTTTGTAGTTAAATGTAGCCTATTAAAGGTTTATTCAGTGATGTCTTGCCCTCAATTTTGATACAAACTGGGATTTGCCGGTACATGTTTTGCAATTGTATTACATGTATGAACTTACATTTGTAAGGATTAAGACAAATTAGCCCTCTTTGTACAACAAAACATCAATAAATATTCTGATCTACGGCTGGACCAGACTTTCACACTATTAGTTGGGGAGCATAGGGGTTTTCCGGTCCAGGTCCGAGGCTGACACAGAGAGTTACATAACAAGTATATCTATTGAGTATATTATGCTTTATATGCTCTGATTTCAGAGTTCAAACTCTTTGGTTTGTTTTCAACTATATAACAATGCTGGGGCATACTTTATTCTACTTATTCTTTATAGAAAACAACAGAAAACTATATATAGAATATATAGTTTTCTATATATAGAATATATATATATATATATATAAAACTGATCATGCGGCGACAACCTGCAGTATAAACTTCACTTTTGACTGACCACGGTTGTTTTCATCACACAGTCCCCGCTCTTTTGTGTTTTGCGACCCGGCCATAAAGTTCGAAGGCCATCAATATCAATCATCAAGCGGCTTCATGGAAAGCAAACGCATATTAGCGTTTCTCACCTACGGCGGCATCGTTGCCTTACAGAATCTTATTTTTGCTACGACTGTGCCCATTCTAGCTCAGTGGAAATGGGTAACCCTTGAGCACAAAACAAACCAGCGGCAACTGCATTACAATTCGTCTGTACCGGCAGCCCCCGTAGAGGAATATGTCTCTCAAACTACAGTCAATATTCTTGGAGCAGATCTTTATCCGGAAAAAGACGGAAATGTATCGATTTTGTACGATGAAGAATTTGGACCTGAGAGAAACACTTTAACGGTAAAGGTGTTGCTGATTCTACTGGTAACACCGATCACGTCGGTGGTTTTCACACCAATCTCTGGTATGATTGGAGACAAATATGGAGTGAAATTACCGATCGTCATCGGATTGATCAGCTCATTGGTCATGTCAATTTTACTGGCAATATTTTCAAGTTTTCCAGGAGTCTTCGCTGCGTGTGCTTTGCAGGGAGTTGTAGATGCATTCAACATACCTAACGCATATGCCGCTGTTAATATCATATATCCACCGGATACCGTGAATGGGCGGGTAGCATTAGCCATAGTCATGAACGCCAGTTTAATAGGTTTCATTGGACCACTGCTCATCGGTATTCTCTTTGAATACACGGGACAAATGATCTGTTTTCTGACGGTTTTAGTTCCCTATACCTTGATCTTGCTTGTTGGCGTCATATGTTCAAAATCAATCAATAAAACCCCCAACCATACTGGCGTCGTATGTTCAAAATCAATCGATAATCCTGACCGTGGCGTCGACAGTCATGAAGAAGAAGAAGAAAAAGAAGAAGAAGACAAAGAAGAAGAAGAAGAAGCAGAAGAAGAAGAAGAAAAAGAAGAAGAAGAACATGTTGAGCAAGGGGCATTGTTAGCCATCTTCAACATCGCCAAGAACCCTATCGTTCTGATAGCGTGTACGACCCTGGCTATAGCTTGGTTACCTCGTAAATGCATTGAAAGCACCATTGCGGTGTGGATGCTACAAGAATTCTACAGTGGACCTTCCACAGTGGGTCTTGTTCTCAGTTTGGGCGCAGTGAGTGTCATTTTAGCCAATTTCCTGGCACCAGCTTTCGTTATTCGATACCCGGAAAATGTAGTCATGATCATTAGCTTGAACATTGGTCTGGCTGGGTTAGCAGCGACCTTGGTGTCGGCGTCATTTGAACTCTATTTGGTGACAGCCAACTTCACCGCTTACATCTTTTTCGCGGCCTTTGCCAGATACTGTGTAATGAATTTACTATCGACGGTTGCCGAAACCTTAGAAAATACTCCAAGAAGTCGAATTATGAGCTTAGCCAATATCGGAATGAAAATGCCATACATGGTGGGGCCACTTTTAGGGATATCCTTATTCAACGCTATTGGCTTTCGTTACATGTGCTTGACTATTGGAGCGTTTTGTGTCTTATTCTCGCCAATAATATATTTAGTAGCTCGGAAACATCCATCACAAGAAAACCATCCCTACGAAAAACTTCAGTGTGCAGAACAAGAAGAAGATTCCGTGCCATCTGCTTCTTGCACCCGTGACGTCACTTTGCCCGCGGAATAAAGCCGAGCGATTCACTATCGAAGTGATTATCAACCCCCTGGTAACTGGGTCACGCACCTTTTGGTGTGATGGTTCATGCCATAGACTTTATGTGGCGATCATTTCGATCGGGGTTCAGTAAAGTGTTACGTGTAATCAGTGTATCACTATGTCATGTGGATCAACACTTCGATGAATTGATACAGTTGTGTATTAAGATTAACACTTTCCACACGGCTTTTAGTTTTGCCATGATATACAAAGCAGATTTTTCTGAAACCTTTCAAACATTATACAAAGTCTACCTAAAGGATTACTGAACTGATACTATATGTTTGTACTTAGTTTAATGCATTTTTCATAGCGATTCTAAATATGGTAATGAAATTCAATTGTTTTGACATTTTTCAAACATTTTTTTAACATTTTGGAATGTCGTCTGCAGACGCTTGCCGCGTGGAAAGTGTTCTGTTAAGCAGATTCTGTATGGGTGGTTAAAGCATGCATTGCCGAATCCGTTCAACATGTTATGACAATAACACTTTTCACACCCGCCAGACGATCGGTCAAAATTGCCCCTGAAAAGTTGAAGAATAATTCAGCCGTTACAAATTTAATTCATCACCGGTCATTAAATGACAGTTATATTCACACTGAAAAGTGGTCCATTTTGGGAACTGTTATTACGCCGATCGATCGTCAGCGGGTTAGTGTGAAAAGGCTAGCTTATCAATAAAAGATATGCCGTTATAGTTATCAGTCATGTCAGTCATGTCAGTCATGTCAGTTGGGTAACCAGGGTGACTATACTGGTGGAAACCGACTCCGTTGACGCCGGGCATCAAACCCGGGTCGCTTGCATGGCAGTATCACCCTAATTGTGCCAAGGGCCTTTAGGGTTAAAGGGGCACTAAGAGATGTGTTGAAGGCTGCGCCCTCAATTATGATAACAACTGGGCTTGGTATATTTTTACAATTATATTACATGTATATGAACTTACACTTATAAAAATCAGCCCGCTTTTTACAAAAAGCGTCGATTCAAAAAACGCCTATCTTATAAGATCAGCATTTTATTTCAGACAATGTCCCCCTGCAGCACATAAAGTTTTGTTGTGTAAGTACAAACAACAATAATGGCCATTTTTAATATTCATTTTGAATTCTGAAGTAAATTAATAATTAAACAAATATCAACACCACTTTGTGTCCCTTTAAGCGAGACTCATTGGGACTCGGGACTGGGTATATGAATGTTTATTAATAGTACCATGTCTTCCACTAGAATAGCATTTTGACTTATTGATAACTATTAACTACAAAAGTGTGTACCGTTACTGATAGATTCAAATTTGCCATAACATCACTTGAAGCTTAAATAATATAGCATATGACAGATTATTTACCATTAAAATCTGTAGCATTCTATTAGGGAAGGCGTCAAAACTCGACCGCCCGTTGACCGCCGGTTACGGGCCGCGGGTTCCGCCCGGTTCTTTCAGGTCAAATGTTTTACTGGTATATGAATATTCGCGCATGCAACACTGAACAACCGCCGGTTGACTTAATGCTATATATAACCGGACCAATTTACACTATCAATCTGTTACTTTGCGGTCATAATAGCTCTCTCTATAATCGTTCTATAAAAAAAAAACATTCATAGACTTTCGGTATTTATTTAAAAAAGTTAATTGAGCTATAAACAGATTGAAAAAGCCAACCCCAGCGAAAATCAATAGCTGTATTGTACTGGTTACGCATGTGACGAGGCACTATCAACCGGTCGTGTTCACCAGAGTGCAACTATTTGACCTCATTATGTGTGTATATTATAACAGACGTTAGTTTAATGCATTTTTCATAGCGATTCTAAATATGGTAATGAAATTCAATTGTTTTGACATTTTTCAAACATTTTTTTAACATTTTGGAATGTCGTCTGCAGACGCTTGCCGCGTGGAAAGTGTTCTGTTAAGCAGATTCTGTATGGGTGGTTAAAGCATGCATTGCCGAATCCGTTCAACATGTTATGACAATAACACTTTTCACACCCGCCAGACGATCGGTCAAAATTGCCCCTGAAAAGTTGAAGAATAATTCAGCCGTTACAAATTTAATTCATCACCGGTCATTAAATGACAGTTATATTCACACTGAAAAGTGGTCCATTTTGGGAACTGTTATTACGCCGATCGATCGTCAGCGGGTTAGTGTGAAAAGGCTAGCTTATCAATAAAAGATATGCCGTTATAGTTATCAGTCATGTCAGTCATGTCAGTCATGTCAGTTGGGTAACCAGGGTGACTATACTGGTGGAAACCGACTCCGTTGACGCCGGGCATCAAACCCGGGTCGCTTGCATGGCAGTATCACCCTAATTGTGCCAAGGGCCTTTAGGGTTAAAGGGGCACTAAGAGATGTGTTGAAGGCTGCGCCCTCAATTATGATAACAACTGGGCTTGGTATATTTTTACAATTATATTACATGTATATGAACTTACACTTATAAAAATCAGCCCGCTTTTTACAAAAAGCGTCGATTCAAAAAACGCCTATCTTATAAGATCAGCATTTTATTTCAGACAATGTCCCCCTGCAGCACATAAAGTTTTGTTGTGTAAGTACAAACAACAATAATGGCAATTTTTAATATTCATTTTGAATTCTGAAGTAAATTGATAATTAAACAAATATCAACACCACTTTGTGTCCCTTTAAGCGAGACTCATTGGGACTCGGGACTGGGTATATGAATGTTTATTAATAGTACCATGTCTTCCACTAGAATAGCATTTTGACTTATTGATAACTATTAACTACAAAAGTGTGTACCGTTACTGATAGATTCAAATTTGCCATAACATCACTTGAAGCTTAAATAATATAGCATATGACAGATTATTTACCATTAAAATCTGTAGCATTCTATTAGGGAAGGCGTCAAAACTCGACCGCCCGTTGACCGCCGGTTACGGGCCGCGGGTTCCGCCCGGTTCTTTCAGGTCAAATGTTTTACTGGTATATGAATATTCGCGCATGCAACACTGAACAACCGCCGGTTGACTTAATGCTATATATAACCGGACCAATTTACACTATCAATCTGTTACTTTGCGGTCATAATAGCTCTCTCTATAATCGTTCTATAAAAAAAAAAACATTCATAGACTTTCGGTATTTATTTAAAAAAGTTAATTGAGCTATAAACAGATTGAAAAAGCCAACCCCAGCGAAAATCAATAGCTGTATTGTACTGATTACGCATGTGACGAGGCACTATCAACCGGTCGTGTTCACCAGAGTGCAACTATTTGACCTCATTATGTGTGTATATTATAACAGACGACACGTTTTGTGAGAACCGGGCGGAACCGGCCGTAAACGGCGGTTGCCTGGCGGTCGAGTTTTGACGTGATCCCTTACTAGTTTAATACTCTCATTTATTCCTTTGATTTGTTTTTTAAGTCTAAGCGGACTGGCACAAAACCTTATTCAGATTTAAAATATTTAAGTCCAAATGTAATAAATATAAGAGGACCTGACGTTTCGATTCTAACGGAATCTTTATCGAAGTTAATTGAAGGCAGGAAATGACAGGAGATATACGTAACACAAGTGTTATAATATCTCCTGTCATTTCCTGCCCAAAATCTATTGCTATATATATATGCTGTGCATGTTGTATTCTGTCATTTTACCTTCGATAAAGATTCTATTAGAATCGAAACGTCAGGTCCTCTTATAGTTATTACATTTACTAACATAGGCTATTTTTGTGGATAAGCAGTTTACATTATATTTAAAATCCATGTAGGCCTATGTAAAGTTGTATTTAAGATAGATGCTTAAGATTTTAAATATGGGATAGATCAACGAGGTCGGGAGCAGCACGTCCGTCACCACTGCTATCATTTTGATTATGACGAGTCACGTGACCGTCCTTATTATGTTTGGAATCTCTTCTTCACAGTGGGATACCGCGAGCTGGTGTGAATAGAGCCTATTGGCTATATCTTGCTAGATGTCCCGAACGGAATAAACCATGTACTGCAACAACACAATTTAATTGTTATGAGCATGCGCACATCAGTTAACGGGACGTCTAGCAAGATATTGCCGCCTATAAATTATTTTGACTCTTAAATGTATTAAAAGTTTATTTAGTGATGTCTTGGAGGCTGCGCCCTCAATATTGATACAAACTGGGATTTGTACATTTTTACAATTGTATTACATGTATAAACTTACACTTGTATAGACAAATTAGCCCACGTTGTACAACAAAACATAAATTCAAATTTTCAGATCTACAAGGCTGGACCAGAATTTCATACTAGTAGTAGTTTGGGAGCATATGGGTTTTCCGGGCCCGGTCCGAGGCTGACACAGAGAGTTATATACCAAAATGTTCTTCGAAGTTGGTACTGCCAACTTGGTTTGCTGAGCGTAAAACTCTGAGTATAGCAACTACCGTTCCAAATGGGTTAACTTATATTGAGTATATTGTATGCATTTATGCTCTGATACACTTTCGTAACATCTAGTTGTAAATTTCAAATTTCAAACTTTTTGGTTCATCTATAACAATGCCAGGGCAGACTTTATTCTATTCTTTATAGAAAACTACTCATGCGGCGATGTTTTACATTCGATTTTAACGACTCGACAACTAAGGCCAAATACAAACATTAACATGTTTAGCGTCCCCTTCCGCTTTCCCTTTTTATCGATTTTGCAGAATTTGCACTAAAATATTTTTTAAATAAAGAAGAAAAAATAGGGCTTCCTTCTGACGCTAAACATTTTTTTTAACTTTGCCTACACTGTAAATCTAGCTAAATCGGTTGTGTAAGAAAATTACAAAACACTGTTTAACATATGAACCTAGCAACAATTGTGTAAATGTTCACACACCTTCTTGTAAACTTTCACAAGGTTGTGCAACATTTTAAACAGCGACCTTGGTGTCGGCTTCATTTGAACTCTATTTGGTGACAGCCAACTTCACCGCTTGCATCTTTTTCGCGTCCAGATACTGTGTAAGTGAATTTAAAACCTTAGAAGATACTCCAAGAAGTCGAATTATGAGCTTAGCCAATATCGGAATGCAAATGCCATACATGGTGGGGCCATTTTTAGGGATATCCCTATTCAACGCTATTGGCTTTCGTTACATGTGCTTGACTATATAATTGGAGCGTTTTGTATCTTATACTCGCCAATAATATATTTATTAGCTCGGAAACATCCATCACAAGAAAACCATCCCTACGAAAAACTTCAGTGTGCAGAACAAGAAGAAGATTCCGTGCCATCTGCATCTTGCACCCGTGACGTCACTTTGCCCGCGGAATAAAGCCGAGCGATTCACTATCGAAGTGATTATCAACCCCTGGTAACTGGATCACGCACCTTTTGGTGTGATGGTTCATGCCATAGACTTTATGTGGCGATCATTTCGATCGGGGTTCAGTAAAGTGTTACGTGTAATCAGTGTATCACTATGTCATGTGGATTAACACTTCGATGAATTGATACAGTTGTGTATTAAGATTAACACTTTCCACACGGCTCTTAGTTTTGCCATGATATACAAAGCAGATTTTTCTGAAACCTTTTATCAAACATTACAAAGTTTACCTAAAGAATTAGGGAGCAGTATTCCATTTATCGCGACTGTACCGGGGCCTGATATGTTTTGGACCCGATGTTTTTCAAGTTGATACGCGCTAAAATAGACATCAGGATAAAATAGACATCGGGGCCCGATACGAGGCCTCTGCCATACCCTGGGGTATGCTCCCAAAATATAAAATTCATCAATAACATTATCTCTAAAAACATGAAATGCTGAATTTGTACCTTACAACTAGAATAAATAACCCGAAGCTCTATTTACATACCAACCACTTATCTTTCGTTATATTTAAACAAGCGGTAATACGCTACTCGATAAATAATCCTTTGCTACTCGCAACTGTACGCGCTAAAAATCTCATCGGGGCCTGATAAAAAACTCATCGGGGCCCGGAACATTCGCGCAATTTTTATCGCGTACAAATGGAACTGCTCCATTACTGAACTGATACTATAGGCATGTTTGTACTTAGTTTAATGCATTTTTCATAGCGATTCTAAATATGGTAATGAAATTCAATTATTTTGACATTTTTCAAACATTTTTTGACATTTTTGAATGTCGTCTGCAGACGCTTGACGCGTGGAAAGTGTTCTGTTAAGCAGATTCTGTTCGGGTGGTTAAAGCATGCATTGCCGAATCCGTTCAACATGTTATGACAATAACACTTTTCACACCGGCCAGACGATCGATCAAAATTGCCCCCCCCCCCCCCCCCCCTACTCCCACTTACGTGAAATTCACGAGGTGACTGCAAAAACAAATTTGGGCTACCTTTTTATTATTTTTGGGTGCTTGTCGGCAATCGGGACCTCTACACCTCCCCCCCCCCCCCCCCCCCCCCCCTCCCCATTCAAAAGGGTCTTGGCTAAGTAAAACAATCGCGGCCATAATGGCCGTGCCCTATTTTTAACAGAGGCCGTGTGCCCTTTTGGCTCCCGGTCGGGTGTTCCGATATACTTAACTCTGATCAATTATTCCAAATACAACTAACATGTTTTACTCTATGATTAAATATGTATTCCATTCCTATCCCGACCATTTCCGAGAACATTTTAGCATAAAAAAGGCATAGCAATGTAGCTATATCGGAACACACACCATGTAAACAACGTCGAATTCGACGCCAACAAATCACTAAACAATTTTTGTGTACATAATTATAGGTACTTTAACCAAAATATGTCTGCGTGTTTTAGGTAGACTGATATTCTGAATAATATGTGTGGGTTTGACAAATCCAAAAGTTGCAAATGAAGATAAAAATCTGCATTGAAAATACAAATTATTTTTCGCGAAAATGTTTGGTGTTTGGTATAATTCCCTACATGAACAGCAGCACCGTCTGAGTGAGGCCCCATGGCTCAAACGGTACCGGACGAGATGACTAGATTTGACTAGGTTTCCCAAGTTTGATGGAACTAACTTTAAATAAATAACTTTAAATAAAATTTAGATAAAACAAATTTAAATAAATAATAAATCAATAAATAACTTTAAATAAATAAATTACTTGAAAAAGATAACTTGAAAAAATTACTTGGAAACAAATTGGATTGAGAGTCTAACATCTCCTGTGCTTGCACACACCCACCTCTTCTTGGAGGTCATCAACCTTTGGCCTGTGTTGTTGTCTAGATGGCAAAGTTCCCTTAGCTTCAGCACATGGTATTCAAGAGTTGATTGACTGTCAATGGGGTTCACAGACACCTCCAGGTTCAGATGGTTAGGAGGAGAAAGGCTCATCCTTAGGTCACGGTGGTTTTATCAGATTTGCATTTATGGTATTAAAATATGTTGATTGACAAACTAAAACGACTGTAGTCACGGTAATGTACAGGGTGAGTCAAAAAGACTGCAATAGTGGAAAGAAGCCATTTTGTTTTCAAAACCAAAATGAATTTTAAAACTTTTTAAACGTTGCAAGAATGATGTATTTAATCCTAACTTTGTGTGAACAAATGAAGTCAATCGCATTTTCCGTTTGTCTTTGGTGAACCTTTTAACCAGTGCATCCATTTTACACGTTTGTCCACGAGATACCCAAAATATGCATCAGATCGCAAAATGTGTCTCTCATTCAAATTTGGAAACTTGAGGTCATTTGTGATGTTATTGGAATTTTATGCATCCTTTCTTGTTTACATGTGAGTTAGCATAATCAATTATAATCGTACCCATGCAATGAAAGCGTATAATGTTCTAAATTTTAATAAAAAACTGAAATTTTCCTTTTTTGGGTTTTTTTTTTCATATTCAAATATGAAAATGCAATGTGTGCCATTTCAAATGAAAATCACTGTGCTCGTGGACAAACAGGTAAATTTGGTTGTGCAGCAAAGAGGGTCACCAAATACAAACGAAAAATGCGATCGACTTCATTTTTTCACACAAAGTTAGGATTAAATACAGCATTCTTGCAACGTTTAAAAAGTTTTAAAATTCATTTTGGTTTTGAAAACAAAATGGCTTCTTTCCACTATTGCAGTCTTTTTGACTCACCCTGTATTTATATATAGGTTTTCCCAGTTAGTTTAACACTTTATTCAATATATTTCATATCTCGTTAAGTTTGAATTCGTCCCAAAATTTTGAAGGTTGCATTTGTTAAAGTAAATTTCGTCTTTGGTCAAGTATATTCATATTTTGCGCAATGAATTTCATTTAATGTTCATTTTATTTCGTCCTAACACACTTCCATTTCGTCTGCTACAGCGGTAACCTACTAATGTGTACATTTATTTCGTCTTTGATCAAATAGTTTCATATTCAGTTCACTTTATTTCGTCCCATGTGGAACGTCCTGCCTAGAAGCATGTAAAATCCAGCTATAGGCCTATACGTTTTATATATATATATATATATATATTTATTTTTTCTTTCTTGTTCGTTCGTTCTTTTTTTCTTTTATTTCATATGATTTATATCACCAACAAGGCAAAAGAACACATGTCGGTGGTTCTAATCTAACCTGCAATAATATGTAGGCCTATTCTTCTAACACCTGACGAATATATGTGATAAAAGTATTAAAAATAATGAACAAAGACGAATTATATTTGTGCATAGACCCGCTACCCATCAGGTGATACGAATTCAATCCTTCCTTGACGAAAAGAAATGACCAATGAATTAAATGAAATGGTCATACTTTGAAATATAATGCTCATTGACGAAATTTATCTAACAAAATGCGTAAGTCAGATTTTGGGGACGAATTCTAACTTAACGAGATATGAAATATAATGAAAAAAGTGTTAAACTAACTGGGAAAACCTATATTAAAAGTCCTGGTAACGTTTACATATAAAATTAGGGTATAACAAATAATGTCAACATAAAATGGCCTTGATGCCTTTGATTCAAATCTTGGTTTGGCCTTGGTGCTCCAGAACATGGCCTCGGTGCCTTTCGAAATGGTATATTCTTAAGGCCAAAGTGGCCGTGCCCCTAAAATGACGAAATTTGAGGCCTGGTCCCTATGCGGATGCACGGTCTACTGAACATGCTGACCCAGTGGGCACGGTCGGGGAAAATTACGTTGTATAGACGTTGTATTAAGGTCGAACGTCGGGCAACCCAATTCCAACGTAAGAGCAACGTTATAATACTGACGTCCATACACCTATTCATGTTGACGTCGCACAAACGTTGCCGTATGATCGGCCGTACGACGGTCATCGCGCGACTTTAATACAACGTTGTGGCAACTAGTAATCTATGACGTCGGTGCACCTATTAATGTTGACGTCGCACGCACGTTTATGTACACCGGCCATACGACGGTCATCGCGCGAGCTAATTTGCATATTTTACTTGGCCTTATATTAGCCGAGTAAATTGCGCCAATCGCTCATTAGCATAATTGCAATGGTACCAAATTTAGCACCGGTGCTCGTGTGTACCATTTCAATTATGCTAATGAGCTAATTGCACCTTTTATTTATTTAAACCTATTAAATTATTTCAATTAAGTCGATGCATTAATTTAACACCATTGAATGTATATTGATCTCTCTCTCTTTAGTCACATAGCATACAGCAATGCCGGTGTGGTTCGAATGAAAGAACGCGATTGTCTGCGGTCACCAGCAGCTCTTGTTGCCTTTGTGATGCTTGTTCCTGTGAGCTGTTTGATTTCATCAAGCCAGCTTGTCGCAGGTCTACCTCTCTTCCTCTTTCCGTCAATCTTGCCTTGGATAATTGTGTTCTGAAGGTAATGATGTCTTGTGACATGACCAAAATAGGACAGCTTTCTGGCAGTAATATCAGCCCGTAGGGTTTTCTTGACGCCAAGCTCCTTGAGTACCCATTCATTTGTTTTCTTTTCGGTCCATGATATCCTCAGGATTCTGCGGTAGCACCACATCTCAAAAGAATCCAACCTTTTCTTGTCCGCTGACTTCATTGTCCAAGATTCGGAGCCATATGATGCTACAGCAAAGGCTGTTGATCTTAGTAGCCGCACCTTGAGGGAGGACGGAAGTTTACTCTTCCACAGCTTGGTCATGCTTTGTACCACACCACGAGCGATTGCAAATCTGCGCCTGATCTCTTGGGAGCAGTCACCTTTATTGTTGATGATGGAGCCCAAAAACTCAAAACTTTCCGCTTCATCTATGACATTGCCGTCCAGAGAAAAGGTTCTGTCCGCATCACACTGACCTTCATCTACTACCATGATCTTGGTCTTTTTGGTATTTAACATCAGCCCCCTCTCTTCACTTGCTATTTTCACAGCTCGCAGTAGGTTCATCAGTTCTGATGTTACAGATTAGGGTGGTGTCATCTGCATACCTGAGATTGGTTATCCGTTGGCCACCTAATTTGACACCGCCTCGGAAGTCTCCCAGGGCATCTCTCATTATTTGCTCAGCGTAGATGTTAAATAGCTGCGGAGATAATATGCATCCTTGTCTGACGCCTCTGCCTATAGGGAACCAATCTGTGTCGCCTCTGCTGGTTCTTACTGCAGACTCTTGGTCTTCATACAGCTTTCTGATGAGTTGCACAATATGGTTGGGGAAACCCATCTCTCTCATGTTGTTCCACAGCTTTTAGTGGCAGACACAGTCAAAAGCTTTACTGTAATCGATGAAGCACAGATACAGTGGTACAGAGTGTCCGCGACATTTCTCGATGATGTTTCTGATGTTGACTATGTGGTCTCTGGTGCCTCTGCCTGATCTAAAACCAGCTTGCTCCTCTGCAATCTCATATTCCAACCTCTGTTTCATTCTGTTGTTGATGATCTTTAGCATGATTTTGCTAGCATGGCTTATCAAGCTGATGGTGCGGTGGTTTGAACATTCTTTCATGTTTCCTTTTTTTGGTAATGGAATAAAAACTGCTCTTCCCCAATCTTTTGGCCATTCAACCTTTCTCCAGATTTTGTTACACAGTTTCCACATTATGTTTATTCCTTCTTCGCCAGAAGCTTTCCATAACTCTGCGGGAATGTCATCATAACCTGGTGATTTCCCATTTCCAATCCGACTCATTGCCTGGCGAATTTCATCGATTAGCGGTGGCGGCTCAGACTCTATTTCCACTGGGTTTCTGAAGGTGGACACTCCTTTGGACTTCTGCTGATAGAGCTCAGTGCAGTACTCGGCCCATCTGGTCTTTATGTCTGTGCTCTCGGTGAGTGTGGTGCCATTTCTATCATTTATAACATCAGATCTGGTTGACGATTTCTGGGTCAATTCTTTAACCAGACGGTATACCTTCTTTGAGTCATTCCCGGCTCTCTCCATTTCCTCACATTTCCTCTCAACGAAAACACGCTGGTCAGCTTTGATAGCATTGGACACTTTTCTGTGTTGTTTTCTCCACTCTGCCATATCCCCTCTCTTCTTGGCATCCTGCCTCTCATCAGCGAGCTCTAGTGTTGTCTTTGAAATCCATGGCTGTTTCTTCTTCTTCTTCTTTGGAAGGCTCTTGTTGGCTGCTTTTAAAACGGCATCCTTCATTCCTTCCCAAAGTTCGTTTGGAGAGAGCTCTTCATTGTCATCTCTGAGAAGTGCCTGAAAGCTATTTCCAACACTCACTGTGAACTGCTTTGGTATGTCATCAACATCGAACCATTGGTGGTGTCTCTCTCTTCTTTGCTTTGAGTTTCAACTTCAGATCGATGAGCGACAAGCAGCTGGTGATCACTCCCACAATCTGCTCCTGGTCTGGTTCGGACACTGAACAAAGAAGAACGCCATCGTTGCTTAATAAGGATGTAATCTATTTGGTTCCTCACTCTGTCTCCAGGGCTTTTCCATGTCCACAATCTGCGGGGATGCTGTTGAAAGAAAGTGTTGCCCACCATCAGGCCATTAGACTGACAGAAATCTTCTAAGGTGATTCCGCGATCATTTTGTTCTCCTAAGCCATATTTTCCAATTAGCTTTGATGTAACTACTCGCTTGCCAATCTTTGCATTCCAGTCTCCCATGATCATAAGCATGTCTTTGCTAGGAATCTTGTCCATGGTGTCTTGGAGTTGACCATAAAAGTCCTCCATAGTTTCATCAGATGCAGTTGATGTTGGTGCATAAACCTGGATAATTGAGATGTTCATGGGACGGGCTTGGAGTCGGAGTGTAATGATTCTGTCGCTGATTGGGTTGAAACCCAGAAAGGATTTAGCTGATTTCTTGTCCAAGATGAAACCTACTCCGTGTTCCCTCTTTCCTTCATCTTTGCCCGAGTACACAACTGTGTAGCCATCATCGGTAATGAAACGGCCTTGGTTGAGCCACCAGGTCTCTGATATGCCAAGCATGCTGATGCCTTGCTCTCCCATTCGGGTTGTGACTATCTCCATCTTGCCGGCATTCATTCCTTGTACATTCCATGTGCCAAAGATTTGCCGTTTCCTTAGGTTCGTGGTGATCCTTTCGTGCTCAGGATTGTCGGCAGTATAATCCGCGTCATTACAGCTGTGCCTAATCGGACCATCATGTTCCTCTTCCCCAGTAGCCATTGACGCATCTTCAAGCCTGCGGGTCCCGCCATCCGACGCCGGTTTTCTACTATTATTACGACCTTTCATTCAAACTATCTTGGCCAAATAAATAAATGCAGTGGGTGGCCAGGTCCTTCTGCATTGGAGTTGCTGGATGGCCGTCGTTGGCTCTCCTGAGCCGACGCCCTTCAGCTGGGTCTTCTTTTTAATTCCAACTGGGTGTCCAGCCACCCTCCTCACTGGTTACAGGAAAGGGAGGAAGTAATTGCTCACTATGTAAATGCAAATACATTGAGCAAGAACATAAACATCAAAGAGCCATTACCCTGCAGCCCCCACCCCACACAGCCATTATCTGGTTACTAAGCGATAATTCTCTAAGTACATGTACATTTTAGGAAGAAATCAACACATTTTCTATCAAAATGTTATGCTGATTCAATTTTTTTTAACGTCGGCACAACGTTGAATGTGGACGTCACACCAACGTTGTATTTTGGCGTTAAAAACTTTCATATTCACCTTCCAGGCAACTATCATCCAACGTTAGATATTGACGTTGACACAACATTGTAACAACCAATTTGTGCCCACTGGGGAAGGTCTCTATGCATGCTGTCTACTGAAGATAGTATCCGCACACAATATCTTAGAGGACATGGAGGATAGCATGCTGTGTCTACTGAAGATAGCATTATTATCATGCTTACTAACTGTCTACTTGAAATATATTCACTAGACATACTGTCTACTGTTGCTTAAGCACCGTACGTAAGGATGCAATCGTCATCATATGACGATGTTCTGAAGACGTTTTTGTTATCCACTCTGTCTATACTAACTAATACCCATGCGTTCAACCCCTCGCCATACGTGGGTCAGCGTACAGGTGTGTGCTAGTCCTTAAAGGTAGGCCTACTATTATTTGGATTTCGGCATAGTTCACTAATAGATTGTCTTATAAAAATCTTTGAAAAAGAATTCAAACTTGAGAGTTAGACTTGCTAACATTACTAAAGTCTCACGCTATTAAAGGTGTATGTTCCGATCCCTTTTTGGGGGATATGATTTTTTTTTACACATCAAGATATTTTGATATCAGAAGAATCTCCATATTTGTCTTATTATGTCTGTAAAAACTTAGAGGCCAGAAATGTTCTATTTAGAAATTATAGGCTAAAATGTGGTGAATTACTGCTAAAGGTGGTTAACCACCAACCAGTTTGTGTACGACTCCATGGGCAAATGTTTTGTGACCTTGTCCTTTAAAAACAATTAAGGATGACCTTTCCTGTAAAATGGAAAAAAAAAACTTGCTTTCTTTCTGGATCTCATAATAGTTTTGTAGTTAAATGTAGCCTATTAAAGGTTTATTCAGTGACACAGGAAGTTACATACCAAAATGTTCTTTGAAGTTGAAACCTAAGTGGACATCCTTGCCAGCTTGGATGGTTGATTGACCTTGACCTTGATTTAGGGTAAAAGTTCACATGTGTTTCAATGTGTTTCAAAACCATGTATGCTCCCCAGCTATAAACCTCTATAACAGTCACAATATAAATATGCTGGGCATATATATATAGAGGCTGCTTTTGTGATTTCATGAATGGCAACAGCAAAAATGACCATTATCAAAAAGGGGAACTACCACTTTTAATTTCTAGCCACATCCAGATCTCTTGGGGATTTGACAAGGTTACAATTTCTCCCTGTTAATTCTGTACAGTCTGTCATCAAGTGAACAGGTGTATGAACAGTTCGTCTGTGGCGAACTATCAAAGTGGTAGGCCAGCTTTAACATGTTTAATGTTCATCTTGAATTCTGAAGTAAATTATATTTTAAAACAATTCTTCAACACTACTGCGTATCCCTTTAACAAGTATATCTATCTATTTATACATCTTTATATGCTCTGATTTCAAAGTTCAAACCCCCTTGGTTTGTTTTCAACTATATAACAATGCTGGGGCTTACTTTATTCTACTTATTCTTTATAGAAAACTGATCATGCGGCGACAACCTGCAGTAAAATGCATTCGATTTCAACGATCAGAGACGGTAGATCTTGACTTTCAGTATCTATGTAACGACTCGAACACTAAGGCCAAATACAAACATTAAAATGTTTAGCGTCCCCTTCCGCTTCCAATTTTCAATATCGCTAACAAGGGCGATTTTGCAGAATTTGCACTAAAAGTGTTTTTTTTAAAGAAACAGTCCTGACGCTAAACATGTGTTTTTACTTTACCTAATTAAATCAGATGTATGTATCAGAACGATGGCAGGCGAATGTATTATGAACGTGATAAACTTCACTTCTGACTGGCCACAGTACGGTTTTTCACCACAGTCCCCGCTCTTTCTTTGCGACCCGGCCATAAACATGATAAAGTTAGAAGGCCATCAATAAAATGGAATCATCAAGCGGCTTCATGGAAAGCAAACACATATTAGCGTTTCTCACCTACGTTGGCATCATTGCCTTACAGAATCTTATTTTTGCTACGACTGTGCCCATTCTAGCTCAGTGGAAATGGGTAACCCTTGAGCACAAAACAAACCAGCGGCAACTGTATTACAATTCGTCTGTACCGGCAGCCCCCGTAGAGGAATATGTCCCTCAAACAACAGTCAATATTCTTGGAGCAGATCTTTATCCGGAAAAAGACGGAAATGTATCGATTTTGTACGATGAAGAACTTGGACCTGAGAGAAACACTTTAACGGTAAAGGTTTTGCTGGGTAACACCGATCACGTCGGTGGTTTTTACACCAATCTCTGGTATGATTGGAGACAAATATGGAGTGAAATTACCGATCGTCATCGGATTGATCAGCTCATTGGTCATGTCAATTTTACTGGCAATATTTTCAAGTTTTCCAGGAGTCTTCGCTGCGTGTGCTTTGCAGGGAGTTGTAGATGCATTCAACGTACCTAACGCATATGCCGCTGTTAATATCATATATCCACCGGATACCGTGAATGGGCGGGTAGCATTAGCCATAGTCATGAACACCAGTTTAATAGGTTTCATTGGACCACTGCTCATCGGTATTCTCTTTGAATATACGGGACAAATGATCTGTTTTCTGACGGTTTTAGTTCTACCTACCTTGATCTTGCTTGTTGGCGTCGTATGTTCAAAATCAATCGATAATCCTGACCGTGGCGTCGACAGTCATGAAGAAGAAGAAGAAGAAGAAGAAGAAGAAGAAGAAGAAGAAGAAGAAGAAGAAGAAGAAGAAGAAGAAGAAGAAGAAGAAGAAGAAGAAGAAGAAGAAGAAGAAGAAGAAGAAGAAGAAGAAGAAGAAGAAGAAGAAGAAGAAGAAGAAGAAGAAGAAGAAGAAGAAGAAGAAGAAGAAGAAGAAGAAGAAGAAGAAGAAGAAGAAGAAGAAGAAGAAGAAGAAGAAGAAGAAGAAGAAGAAGAAGAAGAAGAAGAAGAAGAAGAAGAAGAAGAAGAAGAAGAAGAAGAAGAAGAAGAAGAAGAAGAAGAAGAAGAAGAAGAAGAAGAAGAAGAAGAAGAAGAAGAAGAAGAAGAAGAAGAAGAAGAAGAAGAAGAAGAAGAAGAAGAAGAAGAAGAAGAAGAAGAAGAAGAAGAAGAAGAAGAAGAAGAAGAAGAAGAAGAAGAAGAAGAAGAAGAAGAAGAAGAAGAAGAAGAAGAAGAAGAAGAAGAAGAAGAAGAAGAAGAAGAAGAAGAAGAAGAAGAAGAAGAAGAAGAAGAAGAAGAAGAAGAAGAAGAAGAAGAAGAAGAAGAAGAAGAAGAAGAAGAAGAAGAAGAAGAAGAAGAAGAAGAAGAAGAAGAAGAAGAAGAAGAAGAAGAAGAAGCTTGGTTACCTCGTAAATGCATTGAAAGCACCATTGCGGTGTGGATGCTACAAGAATTCTCCAGTGGACCTTCCACAGTGGGTCTTGTTCTCAGTTTGGGCGCAGTGGGTGTCATTTTAGCCAATTTCCTTGCACCAGCTTTCGTTATTCGATACCCGGAAAACGTAGTCATGATCATTAACTTGAACATTGGTCTAGCTGGGTTAGCAGCGACCTTGGTGTCGGCGTCATTTGAACTCTATTTGGTGACAGCCAACTTCACCGCTTGCATCTTTTTCGCGTCCTTTGCCAGATACTGTGTAATGAATTTACTATCGACGGTTGCCGAAACCTTAGAAAATACTCCAAGAAGTCGAATTATGAGCTTAGCCAATATCGGAATGCAAATGCCATACATGGTGGGGCCATTTTTAGGGATATCTTTATTCAACGCTATTGGCTTTCGTTACATGTGCTTGACTATTGGAGCGTTTTGTATTTTATTCTCGCCAATAATATATTTAGTAGCTCGGAAACATCCATCACAAGAAAACCATCGCTACGAAAAACTTCCATTGTGCAGAACAAGAAGAAGATTCCGTGCCATCTGCTTCTTGCACCCGTGACGTCACTTTGCCCGCGGAATAAGCCGTGCGATTCACTATTGAAGTGATTATCAACCCCCTTGAAAATGGATCACGCACACGCACCTTTTGGTGTGATGTTTCAAGCCATGACTTTATGTGGCGATCATTTCTCGATCGGGGTTCAATACTCACAAGCGTGATCCATATGACTTTATGATACACTGATTACACGTAACACTTCAAGTGTTGATCAGTGTGATCAGTGTATCACTATGAGCGTGTTCCTACTGGGGGGAAGAAACCGCTAATAAACGGTAAGTTTACCCAGTAGAAACAGGCAGAACCCGCAAAGAATCGGTATTTTTGGTAATCCGAAAAACCTTCACAAACCAGGTTTGGAACCGGTAAGAATCGGCAATAAACCCAATACCGGGTGGTTCAAAAAAAAAGTTGACCCAAGTTCAAAGTACATTTAAAGTTTCAGATAATTTCTGTTTGCTTAGTCTTAATCAGCAGTAAGTTTTGAAATTATCCTGAAAAGATAGCACGTTTAGCTTGTTTGGTTCTTCAGATATGGTTCATCACAGAAAACATGTACAAAACTGACTTGTCCACGGGAGCGTTATTTAGTTTTTGTCTTAACCAAAACAGCATGCTCTAGTTTCAGAATTGATAAGCCCGCACTGACAAAGTATTCCAATCTCTATGCTTATGTGCCATTCACATTCAACAAAGAAACGTAGATACGTATAGGTAGGTAATGCCAAGCACCAGACAGATGTCTCAGATGTCTCCTTGTTTCTTTTTCTCCTATTTTTACAATTTGTGACCAATCGTGTGTAAGTCCACTTTGTGCATTCCATCTCTACTAAAGGACGCTCCCGTGGCCAAGGCAGCTGTGTGCATGCTTTCTGTAATGAACCATATCTGGGATCGATAAACTTAGCGGTAACTTAAAAACTTACCGATTAAATATTATCGTTTACTTTTTGCAGTGCCAGTAGAAACACGCTCTATGTTATGTGGATCAACACTTCGATGAATTGATACAGTTGTGTATTAAGATTAACACTTTCCACGTGGCTTTCAGTTTTGCCATGATAATTATACAAAGCAGATTTTTCAGAAACCTTTCCCACATTACAAAGTCTACCTAAAGGATTACTGAACTGATATTAGGCATGCTTGTACTTAGTTTAATGCATTTTCATAGCGATTCTAAATATTGTAATGAAATTCAAACATTTTGTGACATTTTGGAATGTCGTCTGCAGACGCTTGCCGCGTGGAAAGTGTTGAGCTGATTCTATTCGGGTGGTTAAAGCATGCATTGCCGAATCCGTTCAACTTGGTCAATGTAATCAGGGATACTATTAATTTTGGGATAGGAAAGTCCTATACTAACGTACGTAGTGAAAACGGTCCCTTTTGCATATTTACATAAATTATGGTAAACATCGGAATGTGTCGGTGACTGGCGTTTAACGCGTTTAACAATTTTTAACCAGGTTTAACGTAATATTTGGTCGGCATAGGTTTGAGGGCGCTGTGGATTTACACAGACGACGGTGGCCACGCGAAACCGAAATGTTGAATACGTAATGAATAACACGTAATCGCGAATGTTAATCTTATCATTTTGACAAATTCATCTTAGCAGACTTGTTAACCGGGCGATGACTGTTAAAAATAATTCAAAATAGTGCACTCCCGTTGACATATTGGGTCGTCTGAGAGACGCGTGGCCAGCGTCGTGTCGTCAGCTACAATCACACCTGATCGGTATAGCGCCACCAGTTCTATGCCGACCAAATTTTAATTTAAAAGTGGCCTCCGATCGGCAAGCTCAGTGGCACACCCCTGATGTAATGACAATAACACTTTTCACATCGGCCCGACGATCGATCAAAATTGCCCCTGAAAAGTTGGAGAATAATTCAGCCGTTACGAATTTGATTCATCAAAAAACAAAACAAAAAAACGGTCATTATATGACTATTATATTTACACTGAAAAGTGGTTCATTTTGGGAACTGTTATATCGCCGATCGATCGTCAGCGGGTTAGTGTGAAAAGGCTAGCTTATCAATAAAAGATAGGCCGTTATAGTTATCAGTCATGTCAGTCATGTCAGTTGGGTAACCAGGGTGACTATGCTGGTGGAAACCGACTCTGTCGTCGTCGGGAATCAAACCCGGGTCGCTTGCATGGCAGTAGCACCCCTATATAATTGTGCCAAGGGCCTTTAGGGTTAAAGGGGCACTAGGAGATATGTTGGAGGCTGCGCCCTCAATTATGATAAAAACTGGGATTGGTATATTTTTACAATTATATTACATGTATGAACTTACACCTATAAAAAATCAGCCCTCTTTGTACAATAAAACGTCGATTCAAAAAATTGCTGATTTTACAAGATCATCATCTTACGTCAGAGTGGGTATATATGAATGTTTATTAATAGAACCATGTCTTCCACTAGCATTTTGACTTATTGATAACTACAAATGTGTGTACCGTTACTGATAGATTCAAATTTGCCATTACATCGCTTCAAGCTTAAATAATATTGCATATGACAGATTATTTACCATTAAAATGTGTAGCATACTAGTTACTCTTGGATTTGTTTTTTAAGTCTAGGCGGACTGGCACAAAACCTTATTCAGATTTAAAATATTTAAGTCCAAATGTGATAAATATAAGAGGACCTGACGTTTTGATTCTAACGGAATCTTTATCGAAGGTAAATAAAGGCAGGAAATGACAGGAGTCATTTCCTGTCATTTCCTGCCCAAAATCTATTGCTATATTATATGTTGTGTATGTTGTATTCTATCATTTTACCTTCGATAAAGATTCTATTAGAATCGAAACGTCAGGTCCTCTTATATTTATTACATTAACTTACATAGGCTATTTTTGTGGATAAGCAGTTTACATTATATTTAAAAACCATGTAGGCCTATGTAAAGTTGTATTTAAGATAGATGCTTAAGATTTGAAATAACTTGAAATTGGATTAAGAGCTTAATAAAGGTGAATTGACACTATTGAATCAAGTAACGTGGGTAGCGGGATCGGATGGTGTAGAATTCTCACGTATGCACGATCTCACTGAATACAATGTCATGCTCTACCACACATCTAACAGTAGCCTACTTTTCCATATTGGCATGTGTGTAGCAACCAGACGCGTACGCAGGATTTTGTCAATGGGGGTGTTTTAGGCGGAATATTTTAAAAAGTTAACGGTGGGTGGGGGGGGGGGGGGGGGCACTTGTGGTAGAACATTTTGAATTTCGACGTTCTCTGAAACAGAGTCCTATTTTTTTGAGATACCCTGTAATAATATGATCTGAAATTTTACAGATCATGGCAATCTGTCATAATAATTGAAAATGAAACCCGCAAACGCTCTAAGTGCCAGGCCTACCTTTAACACATTACGTTTAAGAGAAAATGTCATGTTGTTGACAATAATACCATTTATATTCATTATCTGTGCGCATCCGTTTAAAAACACCATAGTCTCTGAGTTGAGCTTCAAGAAGGACGCCCGGAAGGACGACGACCTTTTTCTGAGATTGGTCTGTTCTTTCACATTCTACTTTCTGACTACACTTTAATATTGGGTCCTTTTGTGTAAACATGGTATAGGCCTATCTATTGTTCAGAAATGAGGGTGTTTTTAAGCCAATTCATACCAAATTATTATATATTTTACTTACATTTCAGACATTTTAAATGTGTTTTTTGTTGCTATAACGACCACTGGAAATTGCATTTAGGTGGGTGTCAGGAGGTGGGGTGGGATGTTCCCACCTAAGGGCCCGAAGATGTTTGTTTAGATGCTCGCCGAGGGCCGCATTCTAAACCGTTTCAAGGCTCACAAGTTTTATAATTATTATTTTCCTTTATAATACCAGATCTGAAATTTTGCAAATCATTTTGCTTAAATATTGATGGGTGTAAACATGGTTAAAGGTGGGTTTCCACCTATAGTCCCTGGTGTTTGGCATTGAGTATACCTAATGCGGCGTGGGGTTCGGGGCCCGCTTAAGGAGTGAGTAAGGACCCCGAAAGAATTTTGACTCTAAGTGCTCGCTGAGGGCATTTCTATGCCGTTTCAAAGCTCACAAACTTTATATTTTCCTTTACATGCAGGATTGTTTTCGACATTTTGCCTGCCATTTTGTTTAAATATAACTGGGGGTCAAAGGTGGCTTCCCCTTCTAGTCGCATGGTGTTTGGTACCGAGTAAATCTAGTGCGACGTTATAGACAATTTTCATTTCGATACTCTCTGTGGGCGAAGTTTTAAGCTATTTCAGACCTTATTAATTGATAACATATAAGTGTTTAAGGTTGCCATGCTCCAATTCAAAAAGTAGTGAAGGGGCAATGCGCTGCACAGAGGAGAGGGTGGGGTGGGGTGGGGGGGGGGGGCTCACTCCTCATATATTCCCCTTTTAATTTGTTGACCGACCCTAACACCCCCTCCACCTGCGTACGCGCCTGTGTTTAACACATAATGATTATACCTATTCCTATGATTCTCTTCTAGCTCCATGTATAGTCTTTTCTCGTACTCTTTCTCTCTCCCCCTCCCCATTGACACAGTTCAGGAGCCTTTATTTCCCCTCCTTCCTCCCCGTGTCCGCTCTCCCCTCTCTCTACCTCTCATTTTCCTTCTCTTTCACTTCTCCTTTCCCCTTTTCTTTTTTAGGACAAACCCAAGGGGGGTGTTTCACACCCAAAACACCCCCCTGCGTACGCGCCTGGTAGCAACAGTTGTGTGTAGCATTCTATTACTAGTTTAATACTCTCATTTATTCCATTGATTTGGTTTTAAGTCTAAGCGGACTAGCACAAAACCTAATTCAGATTTAAAATATTTAAGTCCAAATGTAATAGATATAAGAGGACCTGACGTTTCGATTCTAACGGAATCTTTATCGAAGTTAAATGAAGGCAGGAAATGACAGGAGATTATATACGTAACACAAGTGCTACATTATCTCCTGTCATTTCCCATCATGTCCTGCCCAAAATCTATTGCTATATATATATGTTGTGTATGTTGTATTCTGTCATTTTACCTTCGATAAAGATTCTATTAGAATCGAAACGTCAGGTCCTGTTATATTTATTACATGTACTAACATAGGCTATTTTTGTGGATAGGGGCCGTCATTTGGCAAAACACTGTAATTCCCTTTTCGGGATAGCACCCCCTAACTGTTTGTATGCACATTTACCGATGATTTTTTTTTGGCAAAACGCTGTATGTCGGAGTTACGTGGAGTGTGCGTGTAAATAAGTGGCGTGTAAATAAGTGCGTGTTTTTTTGGCAAAACACTGTAACTCAGTGAGATACAGTGTTTTGCCATAAAACTGTTTATATTCAAGGACAGCATCTATGAGATACAGTGTTTGTACATACACTCTATACACATAATGTAGGGCATTTTAATGATTGTTAACATTACATTGTGTTTATAAATGAAACAAACTTAGTGATAAAATGTATGGATAATCGAAAATAACAAAATAAATCATGTTGACAGCCATTGTATGAGTCACAGTGTTTTGCCAAAAAAATTGAATTCAATGTATTTTTGACAAAACACTGTAACTCAACAAATTTTATTGTATCTTCAATATAATCATATATATATAAACCTAATATCAATTTGTAGAAAGTACAAAACTGCCCCGCATACGGTATTAATAATAAAAATAATCTATATACTAATTTTCGGTCCTTCGCCTAATTAGATAGTTCAATAATAATTTTACACTCGCGTCCCTCTTCAACTGAAAAAGCGTGGTAATTGCGCTTCTAATACACGAGCTAATTAGATAGTTCAATGCCAGTATTTTCCCGTTTTCAGACATGCGCAGAAAAGATCACATGTGAAAATCCGAAATGTTGAATTTCTTTTACTCGGGTAGCTACTGTTCGGACACAAATTGTGGTTTTCGGAGTGAGTGATGACATATGGTCTTCACCCAAAATATTTTCTTTAGGGATATAGCTACATTTCTGTATATGCGGCAGTTTGTTATTCTTAAAGATCGCATAGTAACAAGCATTTATACGGGACTATACGTCCGACAAATAAAAATATTTCACGACATTTTCTAAATGTAAACAACAAACTCTTACACAGATCTTAAAGTGACCTTTCACATTGGTTATATAGGCGAACGCGACGTTTGATACCGATAAAGAAACTAGCAGTACCATACCAACCGTTGTTGTTGCTGCGCGTCGCGTTTAACATGGCGCACGCAATAATAACGTAATGACGCAGACAAATTGTGTACGCGTTTGTGGCGTTGTATTTGTTTACGGGGCAGGATGAAAGCAGGTAGTCCGTTGCTCCGCTGTGCATACCGTACATACAAGATAACGGGAGCAAGACACAAACAAAAAAATAAAGCCAAGGTATTTAAGACCTTTATTTTAATAAAGAAACAGGGAGCAAGTAGCAAACCGTATCCAGGATAACATGTATTAATTAAAGTGACATGAAGTGGCTGAAGGAAAATACATTTGATGGAATTACTCATGCAGTTGTAACCCCATTTGATGAAGTCACCCTTGCAAGTCACCTCATTTGATGAAGGAGTTACCCATACAGGTAACCCCATTTGATAGGAGGAGTCACCCATGCAGGTAACTCCATTTGATGAATTCAACCATGCTTCCGTAAATATGGATGATTAATGAATGTTTTGACTTAAACATGTTATATACATAATGATTAATTGAGCAGTTATCACCTAAAATTAGTTATGTGTAAATTTGGCCGATACCGCCGCGCAAGGCATGGCTGGTCATGAAGCTTTGGGCTGGTGGATCAAGGTCGGCACCCCCCCCCCCCCCCCCCCCCCCCCCCCTCACACTCATTTCATTGTCTTCGTGCGACTTATACAGCGGTGCGGTGCGGCTTATTATAGCCTACTATGATGAGGTCTGAATCTTACTTTATTAATTTAATAATAAGGTGCTGCGGATTATACGCCGTGAGGCTTATATATTGCACGGAAATTACGGGATTGTCTCATCATACCCTATAGGCCTAAGCATCCCCCCCCCCCCCCCCCCCGCACTTCCCTTTACTTACTTGATAATATGGATACAGTAAGGCCACATGGGGTATCTGGATAAACGGAACGTGCGGTATTGCCCCATCATACCCTAATAGGCCTAAGCCACTATGCAAGCGCACTTCCCTTACTTGATAATCTGGATATAGTAAGGGCACATATAAATGGTTCTGGATAAACGGAGCGTGTGGTATATTATGGTCAGGCCTTATTTAGAACACAACAAACATGACAAAGGGATAACATACGTTTAAGTCCTACATGCCTATTGGAGGACTAATGTATTTAATGTAAATTGGCCCGAAAAAACGGGGTTGGCACACATAGTGCTCAAATACAATCAATGAATGGTACAAGTGATGCGCCAACCATGATAAAACTAAATAACCGACTATAGAACTAGAACCCACTAAACGCTCAGAACGCAGGCCATACAGTATGTGCACATGGGCAGTGGCGGCACCACCATCAACATTTTAAAGGGGAAAACGGGGGTGGGGTGGGGGACAATAAAACAATCTGGAGGGGGCCAAGACAAAACACTTGGGTGGAAAATTCAAGCCTTTTGGCTATTGTAAACATTAGGAGAAGAGGTGTGTTTTAAGAAGGGATTTGAACCCTGTGACAGTAGGAGCAATACGAATATGGACTGGAATCTTGTTCCATTGAATAGGAGCAGCCACTGAAAAGGCCCATCCTCGGCACATTTGTTTGTCTTAGGAATCCTAAGGTTCAGGCCGTGGTCCGATCTTGTGGTAACAGAGCCATCACGGGGTCTCTTTACAATGAGGCACTCATCAATATACCGGGGACAGAGTCCATTCAGTGACTTATAGACAAAGAGCAAAGTTTTGAACTTGATACGGTCTTTAACACGAAGCCAATGAAGCTTCCGCAACAGAGAGCTGATAAGAGGTACGTCTCGGTGTCAGGAAAATAAGGCGAGCACACTTATTTTGGAGCCTTTGTTATCGATCGACGTCCTTTTGCGCAATATTGTTAAACAAAATGTTGCAATAATCAAGGCGAGATAAAATCATTGCTCTAACTATGTTAGCACACGTCTCTTGATCAATATACTTGCGAATCCTGTATATATTTCGGATTTGACAGTTGATGTTTTTGCAAAGTTTGGTGATATGCTGGTCCATATTCAATTTGTAGTCGAAGACAAAGCCTAAGTTTCGCACAGTGGACGATTGCGGAATTATCTCATCGTCAATGTAGAAATTGATATCTTGCAACCTGGTCTTGTGATCTGAAGATGACATAATAAATTTAAAAAAACTCAGTTTTGTCAGGGTTTAACTTAAGTTTGTTCATAATCATCCAGGAGTTGATGGGCTTGACACACTGAGATATTTTAAAGATTGCAACCGACACATCACCGGGGATTTTAGGATTTACAGGTACATAGATCTGAAAATCATCCGCGTAAGAGTGATACCTCAAATTGTGATGGCGGGTGATACGGCCAACCCCGTGCGTGTACATAACAAAACCAATCGGGCCAATAACCGATCCCTGAGGCAGTCCATGTTTGATCGAAATATTATTGGAGAAAGCACCACGTACTGTGACCCGGCAGGATCTATTTTCCAGATAAGAAGAGAGCCATTTTTGTGCAATACTGGTGATTCCAAACTCATCAGTGACTCTCTGCAGCAAAATTTCGCGATCAACAGTATCGAACGCTGCAGAGAGGTCGAGCATGACTAGGACAACAGCTTGTTGGTTATCAAGGAAACGAGAAAAGTAATTGTGCACACGAGCAAGTGCTGTCTCAGTACTATGATGGGCCCTGTATGCCGATTGCATGGGCTCAGCAAGATCATGTTTATCAATATGGCTCTTAAGTTGAGAAACAGCACATTTTTCAATAACCTTAGATGTAAACTGAAGGTTAGCTACGGGCGGTAATTTTTCAATTCATTTCTGTTGAGTGATGGCTTTTTTAACACTAGTGTAACAACAGCTCTGCGAAGATCTTTCGAGAAGGTCCCTGTGGAGAGAGACTCATTTACTATACGTGTGAGGGTGGGAAGCAGGACATTAACATGTTGCTTAAGAAGCCATGTAGGCAGTACATCAAGCATGCATGATTTGTTTGGGCATTTAGTGATAACTTGCAACATCTCTTCTTCAGACACATTAGCGAACTGACTAAAAGAAATGTGAGCACTGATTACATTACTAGATACATTAAGCACATTAACATCATTATTAGCAGTACAGTTGTCATCCCGGATCTTGTTCACATTGCCAATGAAAAAATCACCAAAAGAATTAGCAAGGTCCACCGGACTGTCAGTGCCAGGGATAGGGTTTGAATCCATATTAAGGAGTTCCTTAACAACCTTGTACATGTCCTTGCTACAACTAGAGTTCTCAAATTATATATTATTCATGTTTTCATTACAACTGAATAATTTCACAAATATAAAAAATGCATTCATGTAAACTTTAAAGCTCAATTTCTCAATATGGCAATTTTGGAGTTACAGTGTTTTGCCAAAAAAGGGCCGCTAAGTAGTTAACATTATATTTAAAAACCATATAGACCTATGTTAAGTTGTATTTAAGATAGATGCTTAAGATTTGAAATAACTTTAAATTGGATTAAAAAATCTAAAAGAATTGTTTTTATAAGCCCAAGAAGTTTCCAAAAGGTGTTGTCTTTAATACCAGTTCGATTAGACTTAAAAATAATCATAGGAAGTAAGAGCTTAATAAGGTGAATTGACACGATTGAATAAAGTATAACATGGGTAGCGGGATGCGAATTTATTAACCGTAAACAACATTTGTCCAAACCCTGTATACATTGTATTATACTCTTATCATGTAAAATACTATACGCTTTATACCGTCAAGGTATCAAATGTTGTTTACGGTAAATAATATCGCTAGCGGGATGGTGTAGAATTCCCAAGTATCCTTATTTGAAAACTGACCAAATGTAAACATGCCACAGCAGTTGTGTTTGTTTGCGTCACAAAGAGATCTTGTGTGCATGATCAGGCGTACTGCGTTTGAAATGATTTGCAGCTCATAGACGCGAAAAAGCAAGAACGCAGTACGCCGTATCACCAGGATACAAGACAAAAATTAAACTAAAACGATTTTGCAAAACGTTTTGCAGTCCGCGAAAAAGGCTGGTTTTTACATACTTTCTGGTTTGATGTAGTTTTTATTGCTGGTTGTTGGTAATATGCTTAAGTAAGTAACCTAAAGTTCAAGTATATTATGGGGGCATTATAATGTTGACAACGACAATAAGTACATCTAAGATAAACTATTATTTTGTTTGACTTGGCGGGCGAGAGGCCTTCTCATTGCAACGTATGCATTGTCTACTTAAGATAGCAACCATATGCATAATCTCCTTTCTGAAGATATATTATATACTAGGTATCTTGTCTACTGAAGGTCCCTATGTATGCTGTCTAGGCCTACTGAAGATAGCATTCATGTGCACAATATCTTTTTGGAAAGTATTCGGATTGCAGTTTAGAATTATAGAACTATTTTGCCCGTATTTCACTGATGTCATAGATTGTCTGATAAAAAAGTAGAAACTTTCGAGTTTGTTATCTGACATTATAGAAATCATCGCGGAATATTCGTGGGCGGAGTCATGAACAAAATGGGAAGTGTCACTGCGTTTGAAATTATTTGCAGCTCATGGACGCGAGACTAAAAGCATGAGCGCAGTACACCGCATCACCAGGATACAGATCATACATGAAACAAATACGTTTTGCAGTCAGCGAGATGAAACAAAATGCTTTGCAGTCCGCGAAAAAGGCTTGTTGTTTATGTTTATCTAAATATGTAAATAGGCCTATGCATTCATATAGTCATCCGGGCAATCACTATGCCTACATTTTGTTTTAAACAAAACCCAACGAATGTTAGGTCTATTAGGTCAAAGAATTTTCAAATGAATGAGTTGATTAACTAATTATTGTATTAACTAAATATTTGTCTTTATATTAAGGTCCTTCATTTAAAAATCTGTATTCCTTTTAAACCATGGTATCACAATAAGAAAATCACGACATACACTTGATGCAAAAGTTTAGTTAAACGCGAGTTAAACTACCCCCGTACCCATGTTTAAATTAGACACATTTCGGCGAGTTAGACGCGTGTTTAAGTAAAACAAATGTACGAGAATCGCGTTTAGTTAAACGCTGTGTCTAAAGTTAAAGTTAGACGCGTGTTTAGCTTAAAACCGTGTTTAACTACACTCTTAAGTCCTGGAATAAGAATGATGCTGTTTACTTCCATTAAACCTTTCTGGTTTATACCGGCGTGCGGTGGCGTTAAACTAAATTGTTCAATATTCATTAATTTTTCTCGGTTTTATGAGGTATTAAACTTTAAGAACGTTTTAGGGAAATTAGGGCGCGTTAGCTCGGTTTAAGAACCGCCACTGGTTTCACACACGAACTGCATCACTCATAAACTAAATCAGTTTAGGTAACTTATCCATATACGTACGAGAATACGGGCCATTATAAGTCTTTAAAACTGTAGCAGTATACATTTTGACAACGACAATAAATACATCTAAGAACAACTACCGTATTTGTTTGGCTTGGCGGGCGAGAGGCCTGCTTATTGCAACGTATGCATTATCTACTTAAGATAGCAAAGATGTGCACAATCTCCTTTTTGAAGAAAGATAGATATGTTGTCTTCTGAAGGTCTCTATGTATGCTGTCTACTAAAGATAGCATTCATGTGCATAATATCTTTTCTGAAGATAGCACCTCTGCTCCTTAAAAGTATTCGGATTGCAGTTTAAAATTATAGAACTATCTTGCCCGTATTTCACTGATGTCTTAGATTGTCTGATAAAATAGTAGAAACTTTCGAGTTTGTAATCAGACATTATAGAAATCATCGCGGAATATTCGTGGGCGGAGTCATGATCAAATGTGAAATGTCGAAAAAGCCGGGCTGTTTTGCACGATCTTCGTGTCATACAAAAAAAGATAGGCTTATTTTCAAAATTCTTATTTGAAAACTGACCAACGGTAAACATGCAACAGTTGTGTTTGATTGCGTCACAATAATAAGACATTGTGTGCATACTCAGGCGTACTGCGTTTGAAATCATTTGCAGCTCATGGACGCGAGACTAAAAGCATTGTGCGCAGTACGCCGCATTACCAGTATACAAATCAAACAAGAAACAAAAACGTTTTGCAGTCAGCGAGATAAAACAAAATGCTTTGCAGTCCGCGAAAAAGGCTGGTTGTTACATACTTTCTGGTTTGATGTAAAGTTTGTTTGCTGGTAGTTGGTCATAATAAGATAAGTAACCTAAAGTTTAAGTCTATAAAACTGTAGCAGTATACAATTTGACAACGACAATAAATACATCTAAGAACAACTATTTGTTTGACCTGGTGGGCGAGAGGCCTGCTTATTGCAATGTATGCAGATTAGATTAGGCCTACTGTCACCACTATGCATTGCCTCCTACATATAGCATCCATGTGCACAATGTCCTTTCTGAAGATAGCATTTCTATGTATGCTGCCATAAGGTCCCTATGCATGTCGTCTACTGAAGATAGCATCCATGTACACAATGTCTTTCAGAAGATAGCATGCTGTCTACTGAAGATAACATGATGTCTACAGAATATAGCATGCCTATAGGCCTGGAGATAGCTTCACTAGGCATACTGTCTACTATTGCTTTAGGCACATGGGGTACCTTCGTCATTATATGACGGTGTTCTGAGCCGAGGATGGTATTGTTATCGACTCTGTCTACACTGATACCAATGGGTTCACTCTCTGCTTAAGGTCCCTATGCGATGCATGTTGTCTACTGAAGATAGTATCCATGTGCACAATATTTTTTCAGAAGTCAGCATGCTGTCTACTGAAGAAAGCATCCTTAGGGAGCACATTAAAACTCGACCGCGTGGCAACCGCCGGTTCCGACCGGTTGGAACGCATATCATTGTTTAGAACAATAGAAACCGGCTCCAACCGCGCGGAACCCCACGGAACCGGCGGTTGCCGGGTGGTCGAGTTTTGATGTGCTCCCTTATACTAACTGTCTACTGGAAATAGCTTCCCTTGACATACTGTCTACTGTTGCTTAAGCACGTCGTAATGATGCCTTCGTTATGACGATGTTCTGAAGACGGTATTGTTATCCACTTTGTCTATACCGATACCTATGGGTTCACCTCTCCATAACCTTACGCAGTTCAGCGTAGGGAGGTAGGGGTATGCTAGTCCTTCAAAGTATTTGGATTGCGGCTTAATTTTTAGGAATATTTTGCTTAGTTATTTTACCGAAGTCTTAGATTGTCTAAAAAAAAGATAGAATCATTCGAGTTTGCAATCTGAAATAGAAGTCATTGCGGAATATTCTTGGGCGGAATTAATGATCAAACAATATGAAGCGTCTAAAAGCCGGACCGCAAAAGTTTTGCAATCAGCGAGGAAAGGCTGGTTGTTACATATTTTCTGGTTTGATGAAAAGTATGTTTGTTGGTGGTATAAGATATAACCTATATGTAAGTATTTTACTAGGGCAGTACCTATTATAGTAATAACACATGAATATTGCACCTCACACAAGCACGAGGTAACAAATGTTGGCTAAGTGTATTGGTTAGTCTAAACTGCCCCAAACAGCGAGAGTTCGACCCCAGCGCTCGTCATTTTCCCCACAAATAACGCGTTCTATTTTAGTCAAACATGTTGGTGCTAGGTTAGTTTCGTGCTGTCTTTTACCAAGGATAAACCCAAACATGGGCATTTTGATTTATTAAATTCGAACACATTTTTTCTCTGGAATACCGTATGACATTTGAAATGAAACTGCAATAGACAATGATGAAGAAAATAAATGTTTTTTTTCTTCTTCTAGAAACACGGGGAAAGCCAGTGTTGCCGGTGTTGTAAAAATATTCTTACGATGGTCTTGGCAGATTGAAATCCCGTGGACTCTGACTGGCCGCGGCCGTTATTACAGTCTTACGCCCTCTGTCGCTGCCGAGCCGTTGTTAATAGTAAAAGCAGTGTTATAAATCTGGGGTCGCCCTGCGATGATTTCAAATATCCCCAGACGATGGCGATCCTGCATATTTCAATCTGGCATCTACACAAAATGCTTACGAACCTCAATGGCGTACCCAGGGGGGGGGGGGGGGGGTCCAGGGGCCAGCCCCCCTGAAATAACCCCGTCGGTAAAACGACCCTCCGTCGGTAGATTTGCGATTTTGACTATACGATTTTTGGACCGTTTATGCGTACAACTTCAATACTTACCTATACTTACCCCCCACCCCACTTATCAAGATTTCAGCTGCTGACGGCAACAAAAAAAAGGTGCAAGTTTTTGGGGAGTCTATGTTCTATTAGATATGTCAGCAGCCTTCGATACTATCGATCACAACGTTCTTGCTAATAGGCTCAATAGTGAATACGGTATCGACGGCTGTGTTTTAAGCTGGTTCAATTCGTGTATTACTAATCGTACTAGTAGAGTTTGTGTTTTAGATAGTTACTCATCTGTTCATCCACTTAAATACGGTGTTCCTCAAGGGTCAGTTGCTGGTCCACCGATTTTTACCCTGTATTCCAAACCTGTGACTGCCATCCTGCGCCGCTTTAATGTTCCTTACCATAACGTGTATGCTGACGACACCCAAATGTACGTTAGTTTTGATCCGAAAGTGCCTGGTGACTTCGACGATGCGCAGAGAGAGCAGACTAACGATGTGCATTGCCGAGGTGGGGAAATGGATGTTGGCAAACAAACTCAAGCTGAATGACACTAAAACTGAGTTTATCCTCATTTCCTCGCCTCGACAGGTAGATTTGTTGTCTGAGGTTAACTTGAAGATCGGTGAATCTGTGATTGACCCTTCCCCCTCCATCAGAAATTTAGGAGTTACATTTGAGACCTTTCTCAAAATGGATCTGCAGGTCAGTTCCATATGTCGTACGGTTAATTTTCACCTGCGGAACATTCGTCGTATCCGTCGTTTTATTGATCACGATACTTGTGCACATGCGGTGAGGTCTTTAGTCCTCTCTCGGCTGGATTATGGCCACTCTCTTTTAGGTGCACAGAAAAAAATAAGTGAGTCATTATCGTAAAATGAGTCACTACACGGACAAAATGACTCATTTTGAGCCATAGTGTGTCACTACACGGACAAAATGACTCATTTTTCGATGATGACTCACTTTTTTTCTTTCTGTGTGGCATTTCTACATTTAATGTTCAGCGCCTGCAAAAACTTCAAAATCGTGCTGCGCGTCTAGTCTTTTGTAAAAATAGACGCACAAGTGCTGAACCACTCTTGCGGAAGCTTCATTGGTTGCCTATCCAGCAGAGAATTGACTTCAAGATCTTGCTGCATGTGTACAATGGTGTACATAATCTGGGGCCTACCTATTTATCTCAGATTTTGATGCCGTATGTCTGTCTAAGAGCAGGTTTGAGATCTTCCAACGACACTTTCCGCCTTGTTGTACCTTTCAACAAACATATTAAGACTCAAACCGCTTTCTCATATATCGGTCCAAGGCTGTGGAATGATCTCCCACTCTCCATACGCACCGCATGCAGTGTCAAATCTTTTAAAAAGATGATTAAAACTCATCTATTTCCGCATGTGTAATTTGTTGGTCAATTTCGGTTGCAAATGCACCCTTTTATTAAAAAAAATGTGTGTGATTTTAATCCATGCTTTTTAATGCTTAAATTGTATCTGTATATTATAACATTGTACATGTATATTTAATTATCTTTTAACCTATCTTTAATGTACTTTGTACTTTGATTGGTATTTTTTATTATGCTTATCTTTTATATTATATAATTCCTGTACAGCGCATTGATCGTGTTTTTGGAAATGCGCTTAATAAATCACGTTTTCATTCATTCATTCAATGATCGCCATGATCAGTCCAGGCAAATTACCAATTCTGGAAATGTGCTTTATCTGGAAATAGATTGCCTGATCTGGAAATGCTTTGCATATGATAGTCTGATTCAAAAACTACAAACTTGATCATTAGGCCTACATAGATTTCAGCAATACTGTGTACTTTTTTAGTTTAAAAATGAATTATACATAGCTACAATTAATAAAATATCAAAAATAATTACCCAACAACAATTTATCCACTATTTAATGCTTAATTAAATTAATTATTTTTAAAACGGCACGATCAATAATTAAACGCCACGGTGATTATTTAGTAAATTATCTTTTAAACATGATTTACCAAGAATGAGTCAGTCCTTTTTTATAATAACCAGTCCCTAGGCAGAAAACTGCTAATTTCGTGAACTATTTAATTTCGCAAAAATTGCTACTGCTTAAATTCGCGAAAATAATCATCTACAAAAATGGCAGTATATTTATAATGATATGTGTGTATCGTTTCGAATCGCAAAATTTAAGTATCCACAAAATTGAAGCACTTTGGCAATTCACAAAAATAAATACCGGCAAAATTGATTTATCACTACATTTCCAGATTTGGAAATATAACCTGATTTCCCGGGCCAGATTTGGTCATTTGCCTGGACTGATGATAAAAATAAATCTCAGGCACGAGAGGGATTCGAACCCTCGATCTTCTGTTTACGAGACAGACGCCTTGCCACTTGGCCACCGCGCCACTGACAGGGCTGGACGTTAGCACCGGTCCGCCCGCCAGCGGCGGGTAACTTTGGTGTCGGACGGGTAGATTCTCAAAAGTACCCGTCCCGCTGGCGGGTAACATTTTTAACCAACTGAAGTGTTGATTCTATTGTCGAATGAGTAGCTGTAAGCAGTAAGCTTAAAATAAAAAATAAAACACCACACACACACACTTACACGCACGAAGAATAAACCCACCGCAACCAAACATTAAAGTTTGCCGAGTTTGAGAATTGGGAAACCCCCGCCCATTGCAATGACCATGCACGCCATCTTCTCCAGTCAAACGTACTGTACGTACACTGTACATGCAGCGTAACAGCTGATTGCTGGTACCCTGCCTCAATGACACCACGCACCAGCCACCAACGTACCCGTGACGAGTGGACAGCGTGCAGGGAACAAGCGTAAACAGCTGAGTCGTCGTAAAGAAGCAATGCCCATATCCCTCCCGGTAAAATATTTGCAATAACGATACCCCAAAAATAGCGAACTGCGCATGCGGATTTCTTTATTTACATGACAATTTGTTATGATTTCCTCATTGTTCGCTTCTCGTTTCAATGCATGTGTTATGTTATGTGTTTCAGATTTCCAAGTCAATAGATGGGGCAGGTAAATTCTCTTACGGACTGGTAACTTTCTCAAGTTACCAGTCCCACTGGCTAGTGCCAAAAAAAGTAAAGATCCACCCCTGGCCACTGACGAAAAAGCCCCTCAAAACAGTCAATTGCATATAAACTATAAAGCCTCGGCCACTAACGTTACGTACTTTTCTCCAATTGCGCGAAAATAGGCCTATTTGACAATGCCTTGTTGCTAGACGTCCCGTAACCAAAGTGCGCATCGCATGCTCAAAACCAATTAAAATGAGTAGAAGTAGATAACGAGGGCTCAGAAACTCAAGGCCTCATCTCCATTTTTTTTTCAAAAATGAGATTTTAGTATCAAAATTTTCAGAAAGAAATTCTCTTTCCAGTAAAAAACATCCTTACCTCCATAACACAACCCCCTAAAGTAATAAGCCAGTATCACAAGGCCTCGTCTCCATCTCCCCATAGTGTTCAAAATCTTCAATATTTTTTCTCTTCAAAATGGAGAAAAGGCCTTGTGTTTCTGAACCCTCGAGTACACGGTTTATTCCGTACGGAACGTCTATAATAGCAGCAAGATATAGCCCCTATTTTTTAAATAAGATTTGCGGATCCCTATCGTTTTTCGTTTTTCATTTTTTGTCAGCACCTTTGATTTCTCGATAGACCCTGATTTACCGATTGGCCACCGGTCCATGGAGAGTCTGCCCGTTGGGTGCTGCTGTCCGGTGGAAAAAGTCCGAGACTGACCTCCCAACACCACCTTCCCCTGGCTACCCATTAATTACTTGTCTGACAAAAACCCTATAAGTCCAAGAGGGATGTAAAGGTTTAGCCTTTCATTCAACGTCCTGAACCAAAACATCTCACTCATGTTTGCTTCAAACAATTATAAAGGCTAATTTGGACTTGAAATGCGAAATGAAGATTTGGATAAATAGTGTCTAACATCGTCTGAATGTTCTGAAAATCCACCCGGGGGAGTCAGGTGTCCACACAAATGACAAAACACGTAATCAGTGGTGTTTTTGATTGGGTGCGTACCGCGTATAAGAGTCTAAAGTCGATAGTTTTAAAAAAAAAAGTGTATTTTTTTACAAATTCTGTCGGTATTTCACTCGTTACGGTTTTTGGCCTTTATAGCTCAAATTCTCGCTTTTTCCGTGTGTTTTTTGTGTATGGAATAGTGTGGGGTGTGGGGTAGTTTCTTCCATGTAAATTTATTCTCATGCCCATTATAAATAAGACTTATTTATTGGAGATGGTACAATACTATATCACATAAAATGATAGCTGCATAAAATGTTCAGACCTATTACTTTTAATATTGCTATCAAAAGGATGGTTTTACGCTATTTAATAGAGGCCCAGGGCCTGCATATGACGTAGTTCACCATGAGAAGAAAAATTATTTGTTCAGGCACGAGAGGGATTCGAACCCTCGATCTTCTGTTTACGAGACAGACGCCTTGCCACTTGGCCACCGCGCCACTGACAAGAAAGCCCGAACAGTAGTTGACATAAGAACCCCGGCCGCGACCGTACTTACTATTCTACAATTGCGAGAAAATGTACATATTTTTATCTAAGATTTGCCGATCCCTATCGTTTGTCGATTTCTTTTTCAGCACCTTTGATTTCCCGATAAACCCTGATTTACCGATTGGCCATCGGACCATGCCCGGTCGGCGGTGGTGGCGCCTGTCCGGTGGAAGGAGACCGGGAGCTAGGGGGCGGGGGTACCGCGCCATTTTGAGATATTTTACGAAAACGATCGTGGTTATCACGTGAAAACATAATTTACACTGTTTTAACGAAATGCACTATGGGATTGTGTTACCAGCCTAAAATCAAAGAGGTCGCAAACTTAACTTACAATTAACTTACAATTGTATATTAGCCTAGCTATAACAAGCTAAAAGTGACATCTCTGAATGTATAAACAAAGTGTCCAAAGGAGAAATTGGTGGGCACACTGGTAAAATGGTTTTACAACAAGTTTTGCCATCATTATCAAACTGAACTCAAGTTAAATCACTTATTTATCGAGCAATAATATAATTGTTTACGCAATTTAATTGTTTAGATACAAAGTTAAATAAATCAGGAGTTAAATGATAGCTAAATAAATAAAAAGAACTATAAACGCATGTGCGGCCTTTATAATTTTTAAAAATTGACAACGATGTTACATTAATCCACCATCAAGTTTAAAAAATAGAAAAATAAAAGGATAACAAGGAATATTCGGGAGTCGAACCCGTGATTGCCGATTGCCAACGACATGGCCAACGTATGCACGCCACAGAGATCGACGAGTATAATAATTGTGATAGTTTTATAATTTAACCATATCCATTTATTTATAACAAACGGATTTTTATTGTGCCATTTTTGCCAAATGTGTGTGTTTCTCTCACATAAAATGTGTTTGTAATGTGATTATATATACTCCTTATTTTTGAAAGAACGGTAAAAAACGTTGACATTTTCGAACACAAAAAATGACTGGACGGACGTTGTGTCGTGACGAGGCGTGTTGCATTATTCATGTTACGATCTGTTATACACAGCGAACATGCACCAGGGTCATGGGTTAATGCGCTGTGTAATTCTACATTCCCGGCAGACACTCTGTTCAAAGGCACAAAAAGTGGACTTGCTTAAAGCATTTTTTTTGCAATTCTGAGGTGTGCAGATCAATTTTCTTTCTCGAATTGGTTTGAAAACCATCCATTTTAGAACATCTGAAATTTGAAATGAACTGCACACCTGGGAAAGTATGATGCCAAGGGCATATCTTTTGCACGTAAATCCAATACAAGAGTTCTAAAAATCGACACAAATATGACGTCATAATCATTGCTTCGGGACAAAATGGCGCGGTACCCCACCACTCCCCCCCCCCCCCCCCCCCCCCCCCCCCTAACCAGGAGCTAACCATTGTTTACTTGACTTTTTGACAACAAAACCTATAAGTCAAAACAGAGGGGTAACGTGCACATCGTATGCTAATAAAATATCAAACGTATAAAGAAAGGGCTAGCATTTCAACCAACGCCCTGAACACCCGCAAACAATTAAATTATCAAAGTTAATTTTAACATTGGCCGATTGCTCAAGTATAGATCTATTACATGTAGGACCCAGGCGTTTGTCTGCACGAACCAATGGGTAAACGAATACAATACACACCCCAACAAACAAACAAACAAACAAACATGTTTTGAAAGTTACCAAGCTGTTTTGATTTTTCGCACTTATATAGAAAGACTTGTTGTTTTTCCTGCTTTAATCTACCTCTTACATTCTCATTAATTGCTTTCCGTTGTTTGAATACTCAGAAAGGTTTACTATAATTGAAACAAATATTCGCTTTTAAGTTTTGCTTTATGCAATTACAATACGTTAGATCATCTCGTCCAATGCAAAATACAGAGAATATATTGGACCCGGAAGTGGGGGAGGGAGTGCAATCAACTTGGGAGGTGACGGAGATGATTGGGCAATGACTCAAAACAAGGGGTCATTCGATAAGAAGTTTTACACAAACATGACAAAAAAGTACCAGAATATCAAGCAATGAAAATCCCACATTGTGGAAAATAAAAAAAGAATAACAATAATTAATAGAACAAGGAATTCCGAGTGATAATCTCACATTTTCTCCCGGCATTTTGATGGGCATTCATTGAAAGAGTTATTGTATATAATAGGTTAATTAATTAATTAGTGGGGAGATATTAAAAGGGAGGTCATTCGGTGACAGCATGTTCAGGTTTCTGCAGGGTTGGGTTAAAATTAAGGTTTAGGCCCTACATAGGTTATGATCCATCTCTCCTTAAATGAGTACAGGGTGTTCCTGCAGATTGATTACAAAGTGTTCCAGCAGATGATTACAGGATGTTCCTGCAGAATGATTATATGGTGTTCCAGCAGATGATTACAGGGTGTACCTGCAGAATGATTATAGGGTGTTCCTGCAGAATGATTACAGGGTATTCCAACAGCATGATTACAGGTTGTGCCTGTATATGATTACAGGGTGTTCCAACAGATGATTACAGGGTGTTCCAACAGATGATTACATGGTGTTCCAACAGATGATTACAGGGTGTTCCAACAGATGATTACAGGGTGTTCCAACATATGATTACAGGGTGTTCCAACAGATGATTACAGGGTGTTCCAACAGAATGATTACAGGTTGTGCCTGTATATGATTACAGGGTGTTCCTGCAGATGATTACAGGGTGTTCATACAGAATGATTACATGGTGTTCCTGCAGCTTACAGGGTGTTCCTGCAGACTGATTTACACGTGTTTGATAATGTAAACATATTTTTAAAATAGTGTATCTCAAAATAATACCTGCCGATGGACAAGCTAATTAGTCTGTTAATTTCATCAAGATTATCCCTTTTTGTTCAAGTTCAATTTCAGCACATTTCAAATGAATGATCTGATGCCCCACGATTAATGCTTTCCACGCGGCTATTAGTTTAACATATACAAAACAGATTTTTCAAAAACCTCTCCCAATTTCCAAAGTCTATCTCGAGGATTACTGATGAACCAATACAAGGCATGTTTGTACTTAGTTCAATGCATTTCTCATGGTGATTCCAAAGATTGTAATAAAATTCAATAATTTAAACATTTTGTGAAATTTTGAATGTCGTTTGCAGACACCTGCCGCGTGGAAAGTGTTAAAACGACTGCAAAAGAAAGGATTGTATGACGTCGTTCAAGCTGAATAATTCCTTTAATCATACAAATATTATTTCAAAAACATGATAAACCTTTGACATTAATCTACTTTTTATTGTAAACTAAGACATGACAAACCCCACAAATTACCGTTATACATCTCAGTGGACGATTTCATAGATTTACAAAAGAGGCTTTTCGGTCTACCATTTTTAAAATGTCTGTAATTTCTGTCAGAAACGTCCGGTTTCAAAATCAAGAAATCCTAAGAAAGCTGCACAGAGAGAGATGTTAGAATTACGATGAAGAAATAGCAATGGTATTCATCGGGAGGGTACTCTCCTAATACGATATACGGGGATGTGCCGCTCTAATGGTCGCTTTTTTGCAAACAAATCGCTAAAAATGGGTATGATTTTTTGCTGGAAAATCCTTTTGTGACATGGGGTCACTATTTACAAATGTGTCTATTTTCGCGAAACTTTGGTATATTTACCCGATAATTTGCGAAAATTTGGTCTATAATGAAGCAAAATCCTTAGAAATGGGTACCGTTTTTTCCAAAACCACCCTTAGAAATGGGTGGTTTCGAATCTCCAGTCGCACCCCCCCCCCCAACCAAACCAAATCCGAGCCCCCCCCCCCCCCCCCCTCCCCCCCCCCCCACCCCATACCCCCGAGGTATTCATAGCCAAATAAATACAACTGCCCTTTGTATAAATCATTCTTGGACACGCTGTATAACAAGTAAATAATTCAGTTAGCAACTTGATAAACCCTATAACAATTAATATGGATTTGGTCAAGGATTTGGTTAGGGTTAAGGTTACATTGTTACGGTCAGGGTATAATATGGCTTCGGACAATTTAAGTGTGAAACAGATATGGGACAGTCGGTGACAGAAAGTATGCCAAATTTGGGGTCTTTTGTTAAGAAAATGAAATGTGTCGCCTATAAAAGGAGATCTTTTAAGATCTCCTTTTATAAGCGACACATTTCATTATAATTATGATTTTGTCAATCTATAATACCTTAAAAGGTATTATAGATTGACAAAATTATAATTCTAAGAAAAGGGGTCGTGAGTGAAACAATTTAATGTTCAGAAAGTAGGCTTATAAACCAAAGGGTATGTAAAGGGTAGGGTGAAATAACTGCAAAGTTGTTTCTAAAATTAGGCTAAATTTGTTCCTAAGATAGGGATCTTTGGATGAAAGTGGTCGATTTTATTGTATTTGAGAGGCAGTGAGGCTGAAAAGGGGTCTTAAAGCAATAGTATGTGATCTTTTCAATTTAGTACACATGTTTGTTTCTCTCTTATAATAATTATATTGATGAATTATATTACAACGAAAAAACACTGAGAAAATAAGTTGTCGGAGCAGACCCCGACAGTTTATTTCAACGTATTTAAACCGTCAAATTAGATTTTGAATCAATTACAATACAATATACGTATAACGTAGGTTTGCCTATGCCAGGACCTCCTTGGAAACAGATTGTATTATATAATGGTATCACACAATCAATTTAACGTAGATTTACCTATGCCAGGACCTCCTTGGAAACGGGTTGTATTATATAAAAAAACGAACGGTACGCATCCCTCGTTACCGACATTGTCGAGGCCTTATTGATACCGACAATAAAGGCAGAATAACTCGCTTGTCCAAAGAACTTCAAACTCCTACCACATTCACTGTCATGAAGAAACATATCACAAAATCCGCTATAAGTTCTTCATACTTCATTTTCAATGCCAGATATGAATCTCAGTGGAACGTTCATGAATTTATCTAGTCTGCTTTCCTTCCCGCCATGGTATTTATTTTCTTCTTTTTCTGCTTTCTTTTTAGTGTTTAATTATTAGTTGTTTGTATTTGTCTAATCCCTGCCTGAGATCGGAATGGATCTCAGTTGTTCCTGGGCATTGTATGTTATCTTCTTTTGTTGTTCAATAAAGATGATCTATATATATATGGTATCACACAATCAGTTTAACGTAGATTTACCTATGCCAGGACCTTTTATTGGAAACGGATTGTATTATAAAATGGTATCACACAATCAATTTAACGTAGATTTACCTATGCCAGGACTTTTTATTGGAAACGGATTGTATTATATAATGGTATCACACAATCAATTTAACGTAGATTTACCTATGCCAGGACCTTCTTGGAAACGGATTGTATTATAAAATGGTATCACACAATCAATTTAACGTAGATTTACCTATGCCAGGATCTCCCTGGAAACGTATTGTATTATATAATGGTATCACACAATCAATTTAACGTAGATTTACCTATGCCAGGACCTTCTTGGAAACGGATTGTATTATAAAATGGTATCACACAATCAATTTAACGTAGATTTACCTATGCCAGGACCTTCTTGGAAACGGATTGTATTATATAATGGTATCACACAATCAATTTAACGTAGATTTACCTATGCCAGGACCTTCTTGGAAACGGATTGTATTATAAAATGGTATCACACAATCAATTTAACGTAGATTTACCTATGCCAGGACCTTCTTGGAAACGGATTGTATTATATAATGGTATCACACAATCAATTTAACGTAGATTTATCTATGCCAGGACCTCCTTGGAAACGGATTGTATTATATAAGGTCAAGTATTTAACCTGGGCTACATTTGTGTTACATGGGTCGATTTCATGAAATATACCCCTCTTTGCAGTTTCAGGAGGATATAAATGTTTATATACTAAGGGTATGAAACCATATATATTTGGAAAGCTTATTACCTAAGGATTGCAAATATGGTAGCTAGAAACAAATATACAGGGTGACCTAAACATTACACAGGGTGTAACAATTAAAATGTAATACAAAATCATTATATACTTTTTCTCTTCAACTGTCTAAATGCAGGACTTATATGAAGGCTGGACATGTGTTTTTTTTTGTATTTGAATAAATTACCCATCCAGCCATATACAACATGCAATATAAAATACTAAAATAATTATACAAGTGATGAAATATATTGTAACTACCCTAAATGTGATACATTTGATCAAGTTTGAGTGATAACATGAAGGTAAACCATCACTGTACAATATTGTAAAACATTGTTTCGCATGATAATTCAATATACAGGGTGTTCAAACTATCTTGTACATTACATACATTATGTAGGCCTATATATCCATTCCAGTTACTGATAACATCATCTCAACCTACATTAGTGGGCATGTTTAAACTATATTTTATAATTATAGGTGTTGGATATCAAGTATTACAATTGATTATAGATATTTCATACAGGGTGGTGTCAAAAAACGTTACAACATCCCTGATAGCACAAAATCATACATATTCTGCAACTTACCATAGTAATTACAAATATAATTTCTGTTTGCAATTACATTAGAATTATTTCTTGTACATCACACTCTTTTCTTCCAATTTTACTTGAAGTAAACATTTTGAAACCTAAACAAGAACTATCTTATGACTGTATGTACATGGTTCATCCTACTCCGTCATCAGACTTGAAGATCAGTTAATTAGCTTTCTTAATACTTCAGTATATGATGTAAAGCATACTTGCATCATTTATAACCACAATGGCATAAGACGTAAGTATAAGCATGATAAGAAAGCTCTATTACAGAACAACACTCTATTTTTACCCATATATTAGGCAGTTATCTCTTCCTCCTCCTCCTCCTCCTCCTCCTCCTCCTCCTCCTCCTCCTCCTCCTCCTCCTCCTCCTCCTCCTCCTCCTCCTCCTCCTCCTCCTTCTCCTCCTCCTCCTCCTCCTCCACTCCCTCAACCACCCGACTAGTTATGCTTAACCAGCTGTATCAATTAAATCAAAAGTGATATATTTTTTCTCACATCAGATAATTAAAGGGTATCAATTTGCCTTTAGAATAAGACCAAACACAAGTCAATTTGATAGAATAGCCTAAAGACAAAAAATAAAATAGAATGTAACAAAACGACCTTTATATGCTTATTTAGGATTTCTTAAAAATGGTAGACTGAAAAGCCTGTTTTGAAAATCTATGAAATCACTGAAAATGTCCACTGAGATTTATGGCGGTAATTTATGGGGTTTGTCTTGTCTTAGTTTCCAATAAAAAGTAGATTGTTGTCAAAGGTTTATCATGTTTTGAAATAATATTTGTATGATTAAAGGAATTATTCAGCTTGAACGACGTCATACAATCCTTTCTTTTGCAGTCGTTTTAACACTTTCCACGCGGCAGGTGTCTGCAAACGACATTCCAAAATTTCACAAAATGTTCAAAAATGTTTAAATTATGGAATTTCATTACAATCTTTGGAATCACCATGAGAAATGCATTGAACTAAGTGCAAACATGCCTCGTATTGGTTCAGTAATCCTTGAGATAGACTTTGAAAATTGGGAAAGGTTTTTGAAAATCTGTTTTGTATATGGTAAAACTATTAGCCGCGTGGAAAGCATTAACCGTGGGGCATCAGATCATTCATTTAAAATGTGCTGAAATTGAACTTTGTTGATTTGCCTATGCCAGGACCTCATTGGAAACAGATTGTATTATATATTGGTATCACACAATCAATTTAACGTATATTTACCTATGTCAGGACCTACTTGGAAACGAATTGTATTATATATTGGTATCACACAATCAATTTAACGTAGATTTACCTAGGCCAGGACCTCCTTGGAACGGATCGTATTATATAATGGTATTACGCAATCAATTTAACGTAGATTTACCTATGTCAGGACCTACTTGCAAACGGATTGTATTATATAATGGTATCACACAATCAATTTAACGTAGATTTACATATGCCAGGACCTCCTTGGAAACGGATTGTATTATATAATGGTATCACACAATCAAGACGATTCTTCGTCGCATAGTGCAAAAAGCAAAGACAGTGAACCCGCAAAAACTACACATTTATGCCATCTAAAATACATTTTTTTACTTTTTACTTCATATTATGTATATTATTTAAAGCCGACGCAGCTTCTTTGTTTAACACCTAAACATGACGTATTTTTTGTATACTATGACAACACGTATGGTTTCGTACGGTGTTACCACTAAAAAAATGAAAAGGGCCAACAACTATCATTTTTTACCAAAACGACGGATTTTAGCGCATTGTTTCGTTAAAACCAAATACAATGAGACGTCTAGTCATATCTGAAAGTTACAGACATTCTATAACTGGCGCAATATTGCACGCAGATTTCCGCAAAACAACCTGCGCGCGTAGACGGTTTTATAATCATGTCCCTTTGGGCTACACCCAACGGGTTGATGAAAATGAAAATCTGCCAAGAAAATCTGCTTTCAACGTAAAATCAAGGCACCACTCGGAAAAGATGGCGTAACATCTTACCTTAATTCATGAAATGTAAGATATATGTGGGTATGCATGTGTGAATAGATGTATGTATGTATTAATATATGATGATCCGGGACAGGTTATAAGCTATGAAGTACCGTACGGTGGTGGTATAAGCCACGGGACCGCCGGGTCAATGAAGTAATGTGTTTTGAGGGTTAATAGAGTAATGTGGTATAACCATAGAGATATAATAAATATATGATCATAAACCATGGGAGGGCCGTGAGGTAATGAAATAATGTGGTTTCTTACCATGGGATTAAGCTTGAGGATAGGGTGTTAATTAAACATAAGCCACGTGAGGGCTAATGACGGGAGATGGTTTTTGGTAAGTAATGTAATTACGCACATCTATAAAGTATTGTCTTTGGTAAAAACTTTTTTCAACACTCATGTGTTGTTTTATTGTGTAGATGTTCAGGTAGGCCCTACGTACTGGCGAGAGCCCGTGCTTTCCCGGGCATCTCGCTCATGACTTAAACAACCTCATCTAGGTTTATTGCGAGGGTTTTATGATCATGGTGAGAATTATAGGGTTAGGGTTAGGGTTAGGTTTAGAGTTAGGATCCGCCTATCATTGCATTCTTAACCTAAGCAAACAAATGGTGATTCAAGTATCTTTTATTCAATGAAATATGTTTAAAAATATATAATGCAAAAAGAATTTCTCTTAAATATTGTCCAGGGAAAAAGATTTACATAAAACCAATCATAATTGCCAGTGTTTCTGTTTTTAGAGTGGGATGAACTGTATACGGATAACGCTTTACTACGTCACAGATGTAACTCCCAACTATGTTCCAGGTCTCGGTCGATATAACAAACACAAGTCATCAGTAGATGTTTATGCTATCGACATTATTATTATTAAGGTTCTGTGTACGAGTCTGGGTTACACCTGTGACGTATACCGGGGGTAAACCGCCATCGTCAACATGATCCAAATTATACAAGCTTAGAAACTCTAAATTATGTTTCCCGTGTATAAAGGGTAATTATTTTTGTATTTTTGTTTTTTACAATATCCTCTATCGAATAAAACATCTTGAATCTCCATTTTTGGTTGACCCTTAACCTTTACTTTTCGGATTGTGAGAGTTAGAGGGTTAAGATTATTGGACAATAAGTTGCGAACGGAGTAATGATTACTAAAGTTAAAATAAAACACGGTATTGAAGAAATCTGAATTAATTCATTAAACGGGTTTATTAACATCTGGTGAAATATAAGTGCAAAACATACACATTATAACATGTACTAAAATGAACACAGTTGTAATAATATAATATATAGACCTTTTGATATTGCACATGTTCTGAATACCTAATGATTTATAAATAAAATTAATGAGCTGATATTTATCAGTCTGCTTGTAATTGTCACGACATTAACACGTTCAAACGTCGCACGTGGCATTTATGTCACGTTTCGTGGACATTTAGGCAACGTTTGTATTCATTCCCCGTACACAAGTGAGCTAAAAGCCCAACTAAGCTTAAACCACAACTTTAGTTACCATGGTTATAGTACACAGCTTTATTCCGTATGCAAAATGACGTCATGGGTTATGAAAATCGATACAATGTAGACAATTTACGACTTTGTTCTTTCCCATGTCCCTCTATATTAACACTTTCCACGCGGCTGGCGTCGGCAGACGACATGCCAACTTTTCACAAAATGTTTCAAAAATGTCAGCATTATTGAATTTCATTACCATATTTGGGATCACAATGAAAAAAGCATTGGTATTAAGTACAAACATGCCTAGTATTGGTTCAGTAATCCTTGCGATAGACTTTGAAAATTGTGAAATGTTTCTGAAAAATCTGTTTTGTATAAAGGTAAAAATAATAGTCGCGTGGAAAGTGTTATGATCGTCATCTTTCGAATGTTAGAGACGTGTCGAAGGATTCATCTACACGTCCGTATCGGTTCCATATTTATTTCCGTAATTAACTTTTAAATCAAATCAATTGTTGTAATGCAATCGTGCAAATAACTTGCACTTTTTACGTTTAAAAATATAAAACAAAATTGTTACACAACAATTTAGCCACACCGGGATTCGAACCAGGTAGCCTACTTTTCTCTAACCACTAGGCCGCGAGGAGTTGGATGCCATGGTTGGCTTTGTTATCCGATATTAGTACCTTTACGGCATAAATAAGGAATACAACCAATTTGTTTACACATAATAATGCCGTAAGTCGCATCTGTATAGCGTACAGTGTGCATGCTGTGAACCGCGCACTAGCTACGATGTTATAATTGCATTTGTTAACTACGGAAACAGATTAGCGTACCGGCCACACCTATTTCCATTTAGTGGAAGTGGTGTGTACTTCTGAAATTGACCCGGCTCTTGCTGCTTCTCATCTACCGATGAATATTGCAAATTTCTTTTAGTTTTGGAATATTCATTTGAGCTGACGGCCATTCGTTCTTTTCTCAAAAAAAGACTTAAAACATATTTACCCAATTATCGATCTCACACTTCTTTCAACCGGTGAATTGGTAATTCTGAACATGCTGATTGGCGTATTGTACCATTATGTTGTCCATGTCAACATATCACCTAATTCTATAATGCATTATTGCATAGACACCCTGAAAAACGAGCGTCTAAAACTTCTGATGTGTTTCCATTTCTAAAGTCTTTGATATTGTTGCATACAGTATGACATCAGCAGTTCATACCATAAAAAATTGCATGTTCGCATCAAATATAAATCAAAGTGTCTGTTATCTCAAATTTAACAATCATTAAAAAATTCGAGGAAAATGATTTACAATTACGATACAACTTGTGTAAACGAAATAAAAGGTAAACATTAAATTTTAAAATAATTGAGTTGAAACATTTTCGTTCCCCATAGGCAAACATAACACACCATAGGTCAAATAAATCTGGAATTCACAGAGATCATGTGGAATCGGTTTCCAAAGCAACATTATCTCCATGGCAACGAATATCGGGATACAGAAGCGCAAACATGACCCTATCGACCCCCACCCCCGGGGTCTGTATAAACCGGTTCCATTACTCCCTTAACATAACAGTCGAAATCGTCATCATGGATTTCAATGCTGCTTGCTCAACATGTTGTTGTAGCCCTGACGTATCTCAAGACATATACTACTATACTCCTCTGTCTGTTCAGATATGTTTTAAATAGGAACAAAAACGTCTGAGTGACTAATTATTTTAGGAAAGATATTAAAATTTGAAATTCAATCCGAAAATGACAAATAATACAAATTCAAAGCGCATAGAGTCATGACTATTTCGGAATGGCTTTAAAGCGTAACCACGGGATAACCGCCTGTAATTAACGGTAAGATAACCATTCAATTAATCTAAACCTCATCATAGTAGAACTATAAATGGTTTATTAGCGGTTATAAGACGGGTAAAGCATTCGACGGTTGAATCTTAAAGCCAATCTTTATTCGATGCTTGATATACAACTTCACCTAAAACGATTATAGTTGCTAATATATAAACACATACTGGTTAAGCAAATGTAAATAGTTCCCATGACTATATACTGAAGATAGCAGTGCTTCAGCCATCAAAATACAAAGATTGGTGCTAATTCCATCTTAATACTCTCCACGATTGATGCAAATGCCATCTTAATACTTTCAAAAAATGTCAAATTTATTGAATTTCATTACCATATTTGGAATCACCATGGGAAATGCATTAAAATAAGTACAAACATGCCTAGTATTGATTCAGTAATCCTTGAGATAGGCCTTGAAAGTTGGGAAAGGTTTCTGAAAAAGTTTTTTTTACATAGGGTAAAACTAATAGCCGCGTGTGAAGTGTTAAGATAGCGTTACACCAATCAACTCAATTAAGCTGTTTAAGATATTTGCCAATGTTACACAAAGATAATGATGTTTTGGGCTATATAATATACTGAAGATAGCAAGCAGTGCTTCAACCATCAAAACACAAAACAATTAAGATGTTTGCCAATGTTATACAAAGATAATGATGTTTGGGCTATCTACTGAAGATAGCAAGCAGTGCTTCAACCATCAAAACACAAAACAATTAAGATGTTTGCCAATGTTATACAAAGATAATGATGTTTGGGTTATCTACTGAAGATAGCAAGCAGTGCTTCAACCATCAAAACACAAAACAATTAAGATGTTTGGCAATGTTATACAAAGATAATGATGTTTGGGCTATCTACTGAAGATAGCAAACAGTGCTTTAACCCTCAAAACACAAAACAATTAAGATGTTTGCCAATGTTATACAAAGATAATGATGTTTGGGCTATCTACTGAAGATAGCAAGCAGTGCTTCAACCATCAAAACACAAAACAATTAAGATGTTTGCCAATGTTATACAAAGACAATGATGTTTGGGTTATCTACTGAAGATAGCAAGCAGTGCTTCAACCATCAAAACACAAAACAATTAAGATGTTTGGCAATGTTATACAAAGATAATGATGTTTGCGCTATCTACTGAAGATAGCAAGCAGTGCTTCAACCCTCAGAACACAAAACAATTAAGATGTTTGCCAATGCTATCAAAAAATAATGATGTTTTCATAGCTATCTACTGGAGATAGCAGTGCTTCAACCAAATACACAAATATATGTTGACAATGCTACCGAAGATAGCATTGCCTGAATCAATTAAAATGTCGTTAATGTTGTCTACATGAAGATAACGGTTTGCTATCTACTATATTAGATAGCCGGGCATCGACCAAATCGAGTTCTTGGTGCACAAAAAAGGTTAATTGACAATTTAATGAATGTATTGAAACACTTAGACTTTCTCTGTAGTAAATGCACAAACCTGGCAAGAATCAATGTTGTATTGATGGTGAAATATAGGATGGGCATTTTCAAATCCAATATTGCCTTATACTGAGATTCCAGTTGAAATAAGGTGGGTTTTTTTACTAAATGCATTATCTTCTTGTGCTTAAAGCATTCGGAATTTCAGATGCACCGTTGTCTAAATGTAATCTCCTGAAGATAACAGTAACATTTAAAAATGGAATATAAAATTTAAAATATGCTTCCATATCTGAAGATAGCAATTATCAACAAACTAACATATAGTATTCCCGATTGCTATCTTCAGAGGATGCAGTGCATCAACCAAATATAAATATGTTACTTTTCAATGCTTTCCATTGAATATAGCAATTCACTTATCAAATCCATATGGGTTTTGCCATTTGCTTATATCTTCGGTAGATCGGTCTATCAATCAAACTTTAAAAAAATGATGCTATCCAGTGCACAAAGATCGCAGTAAATTCAACAAATGGCTTACAAAATATTCAATACATCGACTTTACTGAAATGAGTGGTTATTAATGTTATCTCCAGTAGCAGTGCAAAACAGCTAAATCCGCGTAGGTTTTATCATATTTATGATGTTGCCAATGCTATCCCTCGAAGACAGCAAAGTAGTAGCAGTTAGGGAGCACATCAAAACTCGACCGCCCGGCAACCGCCGGTTTGGTGCGGTTGCAGCCGGTTCCTATTGTTCTAAACAATGAAATGCGGTCCAACCTGGCGGAACCGCACGGAACCGGCGGTTGCCGCGCGGTCGAGTTTTGATGTGCGCCCTTAATAACAACCAAACGTACGTAAGTCTCTGGTGTTACCAAATGTTTTCTTCAGAAGATAGCAAAGAATCTCCGGAAGATAGCAAATAAATAGCATTACATCTCAACCATCACCTGAATTTCGATGGAGGTTCTGTTTGATACTGATTGCCACTCTCGAGGAGAATGGTTTGACTCAACTTCCGTAGGTCTATCGTAGTGTTGGCAATGCTATCTTCTGAAGATAACATCAGCACCCATTACATTGAAATGTTATTCAAATCAACGCTTTCTTATGACGATTTTAGTACATTAACCAAACTCAAATAAACAATTACCAAAGCTATACCTATTATTTACTTGAAATCAGCCCCTATATGTGGTAATACCATACGTTAACCAATTTGCATATCAAAAATTGTTCATTTGCCGGAAAGAACCTTACAAATCGGCAAATGTTTCAATTACAATTCAGCCTTGTAAGTACTGGAAGTAAACGACAATGTTATGCTCAGCTTTGTTGTCATGTTAGATCGAGATTTTTACATTATTTACACCATAAAATATTCAAAGTGAGAGAAATTGATATGCTACACACTTAACAATTCTTCAATATGATACATGAAACCAAACCACGTGTGCTGTTGTTTTTGCTGTCAGGGCACGAAAGTTAATAACAAAATCGGTTACAGTAGCAATACATATAATCTCATTTACACACTGAGGCAACGCTATCGGAGCCGCGAGGGGACAGATAACGTGTGTGATACAGGCTACTCACAAATTAATTTGGCGGTCCGGTTAATCTCGATCTTGTATTTTGTAGCATACAATACAGTGAAACTTATACCGAAAACGAGAAGTGTATGAAAAACCGGGCCTCGGAGTCAGATCATGCCAACGGGGACCATTCGCTCACTGAGCTGTAGCTGTGCTTAAAAAGAAATATCATGCTTGTCGACGACAAAAGCGCCGAGGTATATAAGAAATCGCCATGAATACAGAGGGACTCCAACATGGCTACAAGCAATGAAATTGTCAAATCAAATTAACAGTGAACCATTAAGAGTAACGCTCTTTTCCTTCGTGTGTTGACATCTTCACAAACGAAAGTATTGTGTAATACCCTGGCCTGTAGAATTGTAAAAATGCACATTTTGGACGTCCCCCTCTGTATCGCGATGGATCCACACTGCGCCTCGTATAACTGAAAGGTTGCGCAGCGAGGAGTTTTTTTTGTTGTTGTTAATAAAGTACGTCCACGCTATCAGTTCATATGAAATGGAAGAGAGAAGAAAAAATTCAATACCGAGTCTGATAATCGGGAGGTGATAAATAGTAACTTCCTATTTGAACTGGCAGCCGTGGTTCCGGCACGGTATTAAGACGACGCCAACCAGTATTGTCACCATACGAAATCGTCATCCCGCCGTACTCCAAGTATGGGAATCGTCATCATTATCGTATCATTGCATGCAAGGCAGTAAACCGCAGGCCAAGTATAATATCAATTTGGCGGGCCCTAAAATGCTCTCTGATATTAATATCATAGTGTATCTCAAGGTTACGTTAGTATACCAGTCTATTAATAAACTGGAAAATCTTACGGATACACAATGCGCTGTTGTTGTCTTTCTGTGTTTTTGATTTGAAATTCGAATGTCGAGACTTGAAAGGTCGCTAATGAGAAAATATGTATATACTGACGCGTTTTTACTCTCTAATATAGGGAATAAGAAAAGAATTATTACAAAAACCAATACTTTTGGAATAAGATTTATGACAATAAGACAGACGGATGGGGTGGAACATTGAAGGTGCAAAGTTAAATAAATAATTATGGCAAAAAACACCGGTCCGGGTTTAAAATGTATGGCGCTTAACTCTTTGTTTTGTTAAATAAGCCAACGTGATGCATTATATAATTATGTATGATATTATATACATTTCCCGTACGGTAAGTTTTACTCTTTGAATACTGTAGACTGATGGAGATGTGTCTTCGCGTTTTCAAAAAAAATGATCTTTAAGTAGGCCTCCATTGAAAAGTCGAATTGTGTTTGTGCACAGCAGCAATAAAACAGTCCCATCACGCAAATTATAAGTGTTGGTACATTCATCTAAAAATACCATTCAGTGTGGCGGCATGTTCCAGAGCTTTCCTGCGGAGTGAGGCGATACTCGTCCCTCGCCACATATCGCCCGTACCATCCGATGACACGGCGCACGATAGATCGCCGGCCGTGGCCACGGTGATGTTCGTCGGCGACGAACTCAGCGGTATCTGCGACGTAGCAGTCGTGGTCACGCCGCCAAATGTCGGTTGATACATTGATTGCATGGAACCGTTGCCGGTTACCGAGAGTGAACCTCCCATTGATTGTCCGTAACCTCCACCCGTCGAGGCTTGTTGCAGAGACTGATGATGGCCCATTTGACGTGGTAACGTCGGGGGTAGCGACAGGGCTTGGGTGCCCATCTGTGAGGTCATTGGCATCGGCGGCCACCGAGTGTCGTTGCCGTGAAAATTGCACATAGAATCGCCCATTGCTGGCGGGAACTGTGGGAATCCGTGAGAAGGCAGCAGAGCTCCTGGAGTGCGGAATACGTTGGTGGTCTTCTTGCGCTTCTTCCATTTGGCACGACGGTTCTGAAACCAGACCTGTAATATAGGCAATACAGATAAAGAATAGCACCATTAGATTATGAACATCAACTTCTTTTAATCTGGAAATATATTGGAAATATAGGCTTCACTTCATGAATTCAAACTACATTACTGTACACCGACCGTGCCATTTGGCAATCTTGGGCTAACCAACCCGATATCCGGTTGAAGCCGGTTTATGCCGTTCAAACAATCGACCGGCGTGCCGATCGTTCCGGTCGCCGGCAATCGGCTTGATTCCGGAGTATCGCCGCGTGCAGCCAAGTGCATTGGTGGACATACGTTTTCCCCTTATAATACCAAATCAATCAATTAATCAATTACCATTCAATTATTCAAAATGCTCTTACTTTAGTTTAATACTGAACTATTATAAGTCATTCAATATCGGCAACAAATCCTGGGTCTACGATCGTGACGATTGTTTTAATGTATCGATGCCTATCAAGGCAATTACAGTGTTTATTTTTATACCGAACACGACCCGGGTAACACGATTTCTCGCCAAACACCCCGAAATCAATAAGGTGTCTAGTTTTATTGTGATTTATAGCTATACGTGTTTGGCTATACGTGTTGAACGTGAAAAGAAGTTAGTTAAATGTCTCAATTAAATTGAGATCCGTGGCAAACCGACCGTGCCGAATCCAACTAGTGTTTTATTGTTACGAAATTAACAGTTACAAACTGGCGATTTTTTTTTCCTCGTGATATTTTATTCACATGGGTAATTTTCAATGTCAGGAGAATAAATGAATAGTGTACAGGGCCATTAAGTCACGCAACAGCGCGACCACACGCTCTACACCGTGACTGGATTTTTTTTTAAAGCCCGAGGCGATTTAATATTCACTTATAGGGCAATTTGGATCATGGAGTATGATCCGTGCTTATAAATTGAAATCACCTCGGAATCGTCATCGGCACTCACTCAACCATATATTGTAAAATATTTGGAGAAATACATCATCATTAAAAATAAAATCTATACATCACTGGGGTTTTTTTGCTGATGGCTTGGGACCGCACTGTTGCAATCCGCCATCAACCAAGTGCAGCTCGCGTCATTCAAAAAACAGGAAACGGATCAAAGAGTCCGCCGTTGGCGCAACAATATGAACGACAGAGAGTAAGAGGCAGAAAACGCGGCCGAGTCATCATAGCAGTGATTTTTTGGCTCGTTGATTTTTGTTTTTATTTGCCTATTAGCCCTCAGGGTTTTCGAGCTATCTATCTGTCTTCTTGTTGTTAGTGCTTGACCACTGATGTATGACTGGCCATCATCTGATAGTAATAGTAATAGCTTCCAGCCATCAGTATTTCAATTTTGTGTCCATAGAGTTTCTTCTTCTTTTTTCTACTCTTTTTTTTTTTATCCGACCCCAAAATGACCTGAGCGATATCAGGTGAGATCGACACTTGTTACAATATGATTCCGTCAATGTCATTTATGCGACATGTTCAATCAAAGAGAAATGAGTCACTTGTCGCTCATATTGATTTTGAGATGTAAGTAAAAATGGTGTCTATATGATTATGTTTTAACAGTCGGTTAATTGTTTGCAACTTAGTAACTAGAAGTCAAATTTTAGTGGTGTTTGGACCATATTGTGGCATTTTAAAGATGTATGCGCGAAACTTAAAACTGAAACATTTCTTATTATTGCCTGATCATATATGTAGGGCTCTGGTATAAGAGATGACATGTATTAAAGACTTGATGGGCGAGGTTTTAGGTTACGCTCTGGAATTGAATACGTTTACAAACCGTATACATGTATCATCGTCTAGCCGTCAGCACCAAATGACGAATGCGGGACCTTTTGATATCGCACTAGAGACGGGACTTGTCAAAAACTGATTCAATCGAGCATGGTGGGAAAAAGTAAGTGATCCACATGTGTGGACGTCAAATGTTGAGGCTCGGAGGGAGCGTGATTTGATATATGATACCACCAATACTATCACTGTGCAGTGTTGGGTATTTTAGTGTGTCGTGTCGTGTCGTGTATTTCATTATTTATATCAATGTTGACTTTTTACCAATATGAGTAAACACTGAATGTGTTAATCAATTTGACTTTGACTTCGAGAAACTAGGAATGGAAAACTTCAGCCTGTGATAATTATAAGATAATCACCTTTATTGGCAGGTGTGTTTTTTGAAAATTGAATTCTAGACCACTTATCAACATTCCTATACTATTCCTATACTGATACAGATATCACGTTTCGTCCTATTTTATGTGGACATATTATAGATGTAACGAATGGAAGCATTTTCTAAATGTGAATACTCAGATCCGTGCTATCTACGGAAGATAGCAATCATATGGTGCACGGACGGTGGCGCTTTGATTTAGACATTTACGTAGACGCAGAAGACCAAGGAGACTATAGCTTTGACACAGAATAACCCAACCCTGAGCAACTTGTGTAACACAGAAACAGCACATTTGGAAGATGTGTAAACATGGACCATTAGGCCTAATGGCAGCCAATCGTCACCAAGGTAGTTGAGACTCAAACTCAGCAATGGAATGCATATCGAAAGGATCCAACCTTCCATTCCCTGTTTGAGTAATCTTGCTTATAATTATTTGTCTAAACAAATGGAATCGACGGGTTTTTTTACTGTCCCATCTACGTAACGATAGCTGCCTCCAGTCCATATATTCTACCATACCACGTACACGTGTGTCTATGTATAATTTCTGGTCAACAATGTTAAAGCACTTGTGGGCAATTCCATAAAACAAGGCTTTGCAATTACTAAAACAAGATGTGTAGTTGCTTATAATCATATAATAGTCCGCATATAAATAGCTACAAATAAGTACATTACGACAAACTCATTTTGGAGACACTTTACGAGATTAACAAAAAAAAATCTGATCAATTGTAAAAATGCATTTGGGAATAACCCTATCCAACAGCACTCGTAATTTATACAAATAAGCGGGAATGACATGGCGTAGATGTTGTCGCATATAAATGGTTAAAAGATGATTCTACATCCTAAGTACATCTCAGCAAACACAATATTGCGGCAGATCAATCCGTCTTTGGTTACAAATCGTGGCTGATCATGTTGATATCAAAACATGACATGAATATCACCACTATTTTAGAAGGAAGCCACGGATTCTTTACAGTATAAGTTCAATAATATCGCCCTGGCGCTATGAAATGCGGTGCTATAAGACGCCCCAACGCATGCGCCCAAGAGATAAGGATAAAGAGAGGCAAATGACCAAAAAAAAATCGGTTCGGCCTAATTCTACGATACAGATAGGATGTACCTGAACGGACATCCGCCTGTCAAATTGGGTGGGTATGGAAACCCTACTTTGCCACCAGTCATGTGTTAAAGTATTTGAGTGTCATGACGAGCACACGATAGATCCAAATAAAGTTTCAAATGAAGTATAAAAGCCGCGTTTTTTTCAATATATAATCATGACGTCATATTTACAAAAGATCCTTCCCCTACGTTCTAGTATTCTGATACCATAACGAATTACGATCTCTCGGGCTGGGTGGAACAAGCTTTCAACCTCAACAAAAGTGGTTGGAGGCGCAAGCCCTTACCCCCTTCTTAAATATGGTAGCTATATTAGGGTAAAGGGGCAGTTAGGATTATATATGTTACAGCGAGTTTCGACCACACTTCTCCACCTTCGAAATATATTTTATTTATTTTCGTTGTTATTTTTTTAATTGGATATGACATAATTCTGCGCCATTAGGTGTAGCCAGCCAGCCCTAGAGACGTGCCCTATATACATGATACTGTGAATCATTATAAGACATGGCTTTCTACCAAGTGGATGGACAATGACTGACAAATTTGGCAATTTGCTGATTTTTATCCCGGAATTGTTATCAAAATGTGTTGAAGAGAACTGGGCTGGGGTTATTACACAGATTAATAATATTTTTTCAAGCTACCAAGGTTTAGTGAGAGATAATGTACTACGCGCGCTACAAGTCTACCACTTCCTATTTCAATAGTGGCACATAACTATTCACTCGGTGACATTTTGAATATTAATTCAAAAATTGCAGTGACAATAGCTCCATGTATATCCTGTCAAAATTTCGTTAACGTGGGTTAGATGCAATTGACAAAATATTGTTGTTGTTGGTTTCAATATTTTATAGCAAGTCGGACCCGTAAGTGTTGATTAGTGGTGGTGCTATGGATGGTTCCAAGGCATGGGGCAAGTTTAAGCCAAAAAAGATTTGCCCGTAAACATTGTAAAATGTTGACGTTTGATGTCTAATAATTCCCCTAGAATTAGCTTTAAAATTGGTTTAAAATGCCTAATTTGCGACCACATTCATCAGTTGTTGGGGTTTTCTCGAAATAAATGTTTAACTTTATAAAACCATGTCAAATTAATCAATAAAAAACCATGTCCTAATAGTGATAATTTAGACAATGATATCATACTACACTGCAGTATTATTTTATTTTATTTTATTATTTTCATTTTGAAAATTTCAACGGCAAGTCAACTTTGATAACCCTTATCTGTGTTAAAATGTTAAAAACTCGTTTATTCAAAAAACAATTTTACATCCTAATTCAGTAAATTACATTAATTAAATATGGCACAATAGATGTGTTGCCTGTTACATGATATAGGCCTAGGCTAACACAAGAATATATATTTTAAACCAAATTATTTTGAAATTTAAAAATTAATTTAGAAATTCCAGTCAGAAAAATTACTGTTGCCGTTCATATGCATGGACCCGGTAATGAAAAGAATGCTGCATGTATGTATGATTGATATGAAATTACATAAGTTCTTAATGCACTTTAATACACAGTTTTGACATTTTGAATTAATTTCATTTAATTATACAACTGTTATAGTATTGACAGGCACTATTCGTAAATGAACTTGCTCCAGCCTACATTACTGAACTTCTAACATTGTATAAACCGTCTCGGTCTGGCTTGCGTTCCACATCAAAAAAATCTTCTGGTTATGGAAAAGTCGTATCGGTCATGGGGGGACAGAGCCTTTACCATTGCTGCGCCTAGGCTCTGGAATTCACTTCCTAATCATATCCGGGCCTGTTCGTCTCTCTCATCATTCAAAACTGGCCTCAAAACTCATCTGATGTATACTGCTTATAATTAAGACGTTTCAATTGATTTGGTGATTTATTGCATTGTATAGTTGTTGCTTTTTTTGTATGCATTATTTATATAATGTATAATGTTCTCTGCTCTAGTTTCATTGTTTCTTTTGTTTTAATTGCTCAATGCGCCATGAGTGATTTGGCAGATTTGCGCGCATTATAAATGTTCAGTATTATTATTATTATTATTATTATTGCTATATTAAATTTATAATTGACTAAAAGTATTTTTCAAATGTATAATGATTCACATGTTTAACGGGACTGTTGGTTAGGAATAATTATATGAAACAAATTATAAAAAAGGCTACGATAGAGGCAATATTGACATGATATAGGGTCATTTAGAGTCAATCCTCATCCACACCCTCATTCTCATCACCCTCATCCTCATCATCCTTATCGTCATCGTCATCGTCATCGTCATCGTCGTCGTCGTCGTCGTCGTCGTCGTCGTCGTCGTCGTCGTCGTCGTCGTCGTCGTCGTCGTCGTCGTCGTCGTCGTCGTCGTCGTCGTCATCGTCATCGTCATCGTCATCGTCGTCATCATCATCATCATCATCATCATCATCATCATCATCATCATCATCATCATCATCATCATCATCATCATCATCATCATCATCATCATCATCATCATCATCATCATCATCATCATCATCATCATCATCATCATCATCATCATCATCATCATCATCATCATCATCATCATCATCATCATCATCATCATCATCATCATCATCATCATCATCATCATCATCATCATCATCATCATCATCATCATCATCATCATCATCATCATCGTCATCGTCATCGTCATCGTCATCGTCGTCGTTATCACAATATTATTACCATGCCATCATCATCATCATCATCATCATCATCTTGATCATACCCAAAATCATCACCATCCCCATATTTCTCTCCCTCCACTTCTGAACAATACGAATTATTGTGCAATTGATTCGTCGTCAAACAGTATAGCAGTGGCAATAACCGATCTTCAAATTCTGAAGTTACACGGGATATATATGGCAATGCTTATTCGGGGCGTCTTTAGCATTTGTGTATCTAACATTTTACAGGCTTAACTTCGGTGCCCTAAGGTTCGGCCGTGTGTTTCTATGCACTTAATATTTTGCGCGTGCATTTGGGGCATATTCGAGTTGTTTTTGAAGGCAAGAGAAACAACCAGAGCGAAAATAATGATGGATCTATGTAAACGTTTTTCTTGTGCATGGATGAGTCTCTGTACCCTTCAGGGCAAAATCGTGTATTATACGGACAGTAACATGATGTTTCCAACGTACGCACAAGCGCATCGTCTACTCGTGAATGAAACAGTGAATTGAATTTTTGCTCAAATTCTCTAAAAAATTGTAAACAATATTAGTTTTTAAGTAACTAGATATTTATCATGTCATTTGGGGTTGACATCGATCATTATAGTCATCGTATTAGAAATATATAATTTTATTCTTAATAAATATTTTTGTGTTACAAAATGAACTCCAATCACTGCGCGCGCTAAACGATATCGCGGTATCAGTTACAAATCGCAATAAACCTTGTAAAATATGTTTTTTCGTTGAGTAAAAAACTGAAGCTTTTATTTTGGTTGGAACCGAGTGATTCACATACATAATATCATGGTCTACCGCTAGATCTTATTTTCTGTTTCAGTTCAGACCCGCCGCGAGTAGTAAGTAGTTATCGGGGTGTTATTTCGAGCTACGAACCTGAGGGGAGATTTTGGCGAATGAACTCGGGAAGCAAAACACCTCTTTTTTCTATGCCGTGTACTTGAAGAGTTTACCGCTCTGTGCCCATGTGCCGACTTTAATAAAGTCTACGATCCTTGATCATGACAGCATAATGGAAAATCTTTGCAGAGGTTTTTTTTATGCCGTGGCTTCTCTTGTCGTTTCAGGGGACGGTAGTGGAGAGATGGAACGTACATATACATAGGGCCAACTCAACTATAAGAGAAGCGCGCGCTTTTTATCTGACGACATGAACCCGAGTAAAAAGCAGTATGTTATATAGACGTAGCTAGCTGGCTAATGGACGTCGGTCGCATCGCTTGTCAAACCACTCATCGCGCTTCTATATCATCACTACTTTAAAAAGATTTATGCATGCAATGTATAAAAGTAAAATAACGCACTAATGCCCAGTCAAAGCTATTTAGATGGCATTAAAGTAATTTTGATGTACAAACGCCAAGTTCATTCCTAAAGTAGGAAGCTCGATAATTAATCATCAAACTAGGTTAGGGCAATGTCTAAGGATTTAGCATTAATTACCTGGATATTTTAAGCTATTTTTTCATTTAACACAATTTTGTGTGCATTGATAATTTAACACATATATATCTATCTCAGTTTTCATTTTGTTTTCTTTAGACGGAGCAAAATGTTGTTAAATTCACTTAAATTGGAACAAACAAAAAAACCGTTCATGTTTCATTCATGCCTTGCGCTTGTTACTGAAATGTGTGTAACCGTGGTTACTGTGTTTGGATAGTTGGTGCACCTAAACTAAAACAGGAGGGGAACTCAGGTTGATCGAAATGGTGTTTTGCATAGAGCAATACAAAATCTAGATTTGACGGATCTAAAATCGGGCGCACTGTGATCTAAACAATTTACATGCACAAACAAAGTCAGCCAACACCTGTTGACATGTCAATCTGGTTACCATTGACAACTTCATTTAGCTTACACCACGCCCACCCTTTAAACTTAAGTGAGTCTATTTTTATTGTTGGACAGACAGGCGCTGCCGCATATGTTTTTTCAAACATTTTTGCAGCCATTTAGGCCCATAGCCTATTGCTCCATCAAACGTTATACCATTTGCCTGGCAGAGGTTAAGGGCAATATACAAGTTAACGTTCCCCAAGTGCCACCGGTGGAGTAGGTCTAATGGAAAACGTTTTTCTCTCATTCTCGTCGATTTGTTAAGACGTCAATTCCTTTGGGGCGTGTATTTGGAGTGTAGCCATCTTGGCAACGTCTCTGAAGATCCCACATATTCTTTTTTTCTTCTCTGTAAGCCTAATGTTTTTTGGCTCCGCATAATGGTAATATACGTCCCTTGCTTTGTTGTAAACTTGATTTATATGTCAAAAGTGCTTTGTTTATGATATGTGTGATAAGCACCCGGTTTATGACATTTATAGTGTTTCATCATTCGATATACATCGTGTTGAATCTTAACACTTTCCACGCGGCTATTACTAGTTTTACCATACAAAACAGATTTTTCAGAAACCTTTCCCGATTTTCAAAGTCTTATTTCAAGAATTACTGAACCAATACTAAGCATGTTGGTACCTATTTCAATGCAATTCTCATGGTGATTCCAAATAAGATAATGTAATTCAACAATTTTGACATTTTTGAAACATTTTGTGCAATTTTGGAATGTCGTCTGCAGACGCATGCCGCGTGGAAAGCGTTAAGGGTTTTGTGTGAATTGAGAATGCCTGAAAATGCGTATTGGGGTCTAAATCTTTTACGATTGACAGTTCACATTAAATATAAGATATGTTGATAATATGAACCGAAACAAATGAAGGGTTTTATTAGTTTTATTATTTTGTCAATCTTACATAGACTTTATAGAAATATCATGAATTAAAGTTGTAGTCTACTAAAGACATCACCTAAAGATTCCTTCTTGTAATGGCGATATTAATTGTGTTAATGAATCTTTTCTTATACCATTCATTGGCATTGGATCTGAGTTTTTCATGTCAAAAGCATTAAAATGGGTATTTTTAATCAAAGGAAAGAATTTGATAGGTCAATTAAGTGTTGTGGCCTCTACTGGTGCCTTGAATAGAACTATTGTGCTTACATTTTGAAAATACCAAGTTAAAGACTTATACCGCGTTTAATCCATCAAGAATCTAAAAAAGGCATAGGGCAAATTATTAGGATTTCCACCAATATTTTTTTATATTTCCTCCGCTCTAATAAAGTCTACGCCAATAGGAGCTGGGGCACACTTCAGGAGACTGGTTATTGTCGAATTAACATTTAACAAGTGGTATACAGTAGATAGCAACATTAAGAAAAACAATGATTATATAAGATTTGTATGTAATCGAGCTTTAATGGTAACAATGTGCGGGCAATCTGCTAGCTTTAAGACTGAACCGTGAATAGTGGATATATAAAGGCACATTAAAGTAGACAAATGTGTGCTATCTTCGGTAGATAGCACGAATAAGAAGGATTGGTTTGCATGTGATTTTCCTGTGTTTATTTCTCGACAGTTGACAATTTAAGGGCATTTATGGTAGAATAGAGAGAAAAAATAGTAACCTAATTCAGTTACAGTGTTTGTGCTATCTACGGTAGATAGCACAAACTCTGATATCTATGATCGCGCCTAATGAGCGTTCTTATGATGATTATGTCAATAGCGGTATATACGAAAGGCGACTGCGTTGCTTCTACAAACATGATAAAGATGTAAAACAAATTTGAAATCGTGGTATAGGCCTATATAAGTAACGTTACCTGTTACTGTGTATCGGCACATACCATATTTTCTAAACTTGCACACAGAAACATCAAACCATGACCAAAGATGACCCGACCTTTTGGCGATGCGATACATTCCACGAAGTATAGCCGGAGGCTTTTAGGGATTTTTTTCTTCTTTCTCTGGATAATCTAAAACCGTAACGTGTTTGTTTGTTTCCAATGAAATGGGCCTGTGCATCCAGAATGAATGAATGAAAATGACAATCGGAAGAAGCAGCGCTGGTTTTGCATCTCCTCGTTGCACGCTACTGTATCCGTCTGTCTGTATAGCCTACATTTTGTGTGCAGGATCGTGAATCATTGCCTTGATGTCACGTCATTGTAAACCCGTGATGGGGGGAGCGTGTTTTTCATTATTACCCTCCGCTATCGCGCGAGTCATCATTATCGTACAGAGCGAGCAAATCGACTATATCTAGCCAAAGAATTCCCGTCCTCTCTCTCTCTCTCTTTCTCTAAGGCCAAAAAAAAAAAAAAGTTTGTCTCAAAGCTTGCGAAGGCTTCAAAATCGGGCGACGCGCGCTGTTTTTTGTCTTCCATTTTTTTTTTTTTTTACATTTTTTTTTATTTGTGTGGCAATTTTTACTCTTACTATTTGCAACCGTTGACACTTTCTGATATTTTTTTTTTCTATTTGAAATGAATATTGTGATGTAGTTGTGTATAAGAACAATTGTGCAGCGTTTTTTGAAGAACTGAGTCATGTAAAAGTTTGAGAAAAGGAAAATCTGCCGATATTTTTAATAAAAACTCGAAATAAAAATTTGTAGGGAAAAAAAAAATTGATTTGACAATTTTCTGCATTTCAGACGCGGTATTTTGGCATTTCAAAACCAATGCGCGCGCAAGCTTTGAGACGAACCTTATATTTTGTTTGGCCTAACACCGTCGTGTATCGTCACTGCCGTCGTAGCGTGGTGACTTAATGAAATTTGTTAGAGGGATTACCCCGCGTGTATTGTGCATATAAATTGAAGTTGAAAGAACTAACGAACGGGTGCCCCTTTTTGAATTGAAACTGTTACAACCCAAATCCCTGATTTATTGATTCCTAATATGTCAACTGTGAACCATCCCCTCTGGGACTTTATTTTTAAATGTACAAAAGAAGGCACAAATTGAAGATAAAAAGGCACACAATATTGTGTACAGTTACACGACTTAATTAATAATATCAGTTACAGATGACACGTGTCTCTACAAAGTAATAATAACAAAGGTGAGGCTTTGGGCGGGACGCTGATTTCACATTGCCTGCAACTATACCTTAAATTTGACGATAAAGCATGGCTTTGCAGTGGCGTAACTCCCGGGGTGGAGAGAACGGGGGCAGACAACTAACCCCTCCTGCCTCTGACGGATTTTACGGAGAAGAAATGAAATATGAAAAAGTGTGCTAAATTAGCCCTTTAAATCCTTTTAGCTGGGTAAATCTACCCAAAACCCCTAAGACAAGTGACCCCACCCCTGTCATGCCTGTGGGCTCTTGCAGTTATGCACGTGCTATATAACTCAAATAAACGTAATATTTTTATATGATGGAGATACAAAATATGGAAGGGAGAGTTAAACAAAATAAGCGAACAAACGACAAACGATAGGCCTACGAGAAATTATATTGATAGGCCTAGGAGAAGCCATCCATATATAAATTCTGACATCTATTATTTTAGCCTTAAATTTCACCTAAAGGAATGTGCGGAAAACTGATTAGCAAACTGGCAAAATTAGTGAAATATTCAAACTATACTGCGCGTTGCTCGCACATGCGTAATATTAATAGAAAAAATGACGACAAAGAATAGTTGGATGTACTTGAAGACATATGTGACACAAAATGAATTAATTCTGAATTTGTTAGTATAGGTTTAACACTTTCCACGCAGCAGGCGTCTGCAGACGACATGCCAAAAGTTCACAAAATGTTTCAAAAATGTCAATATTATTGAATTTCATTAACATATTTAGAATCACCATGACAAATGCATTGAAATAAGTACAAACATGCCTAGTATTGGTAAAGTAATCCTTGAGATAGACCTTTGAAAGTTGGGAAAGGTTTCTGAAAAATCTGTTTTGTATAATATGGTAAAAATAATAGCCGCTTGGAAAATGTTAAGCCAAGTAATCCTGTTGCTAGCGAAAATTCACCCTTGGCGCGTTATTTCCCAGAAGTCATTCAGACATGACGAATTTATGATGATAATTACGACGATATCGACGTCGACGACGAGGACGACGACGCGGAAGTAAATACTTTATTTTAGAGCTTCAAAACATTCAAAGTGCATTGTTAAATATGAAGATTAATTGGCATAACAAACGTTAAAATACCCGTGATTTAAAAGCACGTGTGTTTTAAGTATGTATTTGATACAGTGTGTCTCATAAAAACACGGGTATTGTTCGAGCAATTTGTGGTTGCCAATGATGTGTCTTATAATTTGGGATTTAATACATAATGTTATTCTATGTTATTTTATTTTTATTTTACTATTTATTTATTTATTTATTTATTTATTTATTTATTTATTTATTTATTCATTTATTTATTTATTTATTTATTTATTTATTTATTTATTTATTTATCTATCTATTTATTTATTCATTTATTTATTTATTTATCAACATGAATTCATGAATATCGACAAGTTGTCATGGTTAGACTATCTTTTGAATAGAGTGCTCAATGCCAATAAGTTTCATGCCAATAAAGCAAACGTCAGACGAAAGCATCTTGTCGTCTGACGATTGCCTTAGTGACATGAAACTCAGAGTAACGACTCCTTTTCCGGAAGTATTTTGATTTGAAATGAATATTAAAATTAAATATTAAAAAATTATGAAAACATGTAATATGTAAAAATATCGAAAATGTATGAAAATAATAATCATGACAACATGTGATGTATATCAAGAGAGAAAAATAAACATCATTTTTTTTTAATGTTTCTATGGCTTCATTTATAATTTGCTTAATTAAAACGTGCAAAAAGAATCACATTGATAAAACAGGAAACCAGTTCTAATTCCAGTCAGTTTTGATTTAACACGTGTAAGAGAAACTAGGTCGCCAAGCTCTATTATAATAGGCCTATACGGTATACCTGAATCGGTTTCAAGGGGGGCATTTCTACAGGGTGTATCAGAAAGAACTGTACCGTGTTTCTAAAATACATAAAAAATACAAAATGATTATTGTCTTAAATTTAAACACCTGCAATATAAAGGTGAACATGTTTCCTATATTATATGTTAATTTCATTGAGATATCTCTTTTTGTTCTCGTGTGGCAAGACATAATCGAAAATCGATGAAAAACGTATTTTCAATTTCAATCAATCCTCTCTACCACTTACCCAACATTTCAAACAATGTAGCCCAAACCACATAAGCAATATTCAAAGCTGCCGCCAAAGAAAAGAAAGGTAAAACCACTGAAGCAGAACAAATTTCACCCACAAAAGCATGCAATTAAATTAATAAATAGTTATAGGCCTACAAGTGATGTGAAAAGTTACGATATGGCGAGTAAAATAAACCCTGTCCTATGGACAGATGGATATCGCAGGTAGGGTTAGTAATTTCACAGATTTTTAAATTGATAATTTCGACCAAAATTGAAATCTACCATCTTTACCAGAAAGTCTGTATTTTCCATCAGAAATGTCCGATTTTCAAAATTTAAAATTCTTATGAAAGCTAGGCGTTTGCGCAAGATATATGTGAAAACGATTTGAACAATATCAATCTAATTCATACCGTAATAAATCATATTGCCTCGGTACAGTTCTTTCTGATACACCCTGTAATAACATCCCAGAACACACTGGCATACTTCACGCCCTGCAATGGTCCCTTTAACACTTTCCACGCGGCTGTTAGTTTTACCATAATACAAAATAGATTTGTCAGAAACCTTTCCCGACTCTCAAATTCTATCTCAAGAATTACTGAACCAATACTAAGCATGTTTGTACTTATTTTAATGAATTTCTCGTAATGATTTCAAATATGGTGAAGAAATTCAATAATTTCGGCATTTTTTAAACATTTTGTGAACTTTTGGAACTGTCGTCTGCAGACGACTGCCGCGTGGAAAGTGTTTAAAGAAGACTCATTAGTTTTACAATGTTCGTACAAATAGTTAAAAGGAAACAAAGTGTTAAACACGTGAAAGAGAAGCACATTGATGATACGAGGGTCGTTCAAAAAGTTCTACCTCCTACCTTATAACTTTGCTATTCCAAGTCTCTCCAATCAGAACTATTGACGACCTGATTGACTAAATTGACTGATTAGCATTACGCGAATATTGGGGCCCTCGCCCCCCCCCCCCAACCCCACCCCACCCCACTGTAAAAGGTTAAGAAGAAAAATATCTTCCTCTTCACCCTTCATTCCCTTGTCTTCTACACTTTGCCCATTTTAACCCGGTAGTTTGAGCTGGCCTTCCCGGTCAAGTGCCCCCCCCCCCCCCTACCCCCCGGGAGATGCGCTACTATTTTCAAGCCTACAAGAGTTAATTTCATCTTATTTATACATGATAATATCGTATTAGATATCATCTTATTGTTTTCCATTTTCAGTATTTACATCATGCTAATCATAGGATTCAGAGAAAAACGAAAAACGAGTATCTATTTTGAGGGTAAATTTTCCCGTTTCCGTTGTTCAAAATCTCTTTCGCTTTTACCACATCAGAGCAAAAAAACAGTTATTAGTATTATAAATTACTATAAATGTGTAGCTACGTGATTCAGAACTACAGTTATGACAATGCCAGAAGGCTAACATTCGTATTATTAGCGATTTTATGAGGGAGGCGGTAGAACTTATTGAATGACCCTCGTAATATATTGTAATCAGTTTGAAGACTGGTAAGTTTAAAATAAATTAAAATTACAAAGTCTCATTATGTTACACAATCTCGTTTGGTTACACTCTTAACATAAACTCATCAAATATGATTAGAAACTTATCAAGTGGATTATAATTTTCCGTAATACAGATTTGAGTGAAGTTACCATGCAGATTTAGCTTTAATCCGTAATATGTGTTAAGCCTTGTTTGCCTTCTTCCCCGTCCACTACCCCGGATTTCTTTAATTTAACAATATTCGCGCATATCCATTCCGTGATTTCAAAACAACTGTACCTACAAATCTGTATTACGTAAAATAAAGTCACCAACGGGAGACAAGGAATCTAATTAAACTGATACGGACAATCTATATAAGGTGATTCAATTATCAATTAACAAAAACCTAGACAATCATTGATGAAACGATATTATATATGGGCGATTCCACGGTAACACGCGTTACATTTAAGCGCGCCATTCTTTATTCTCCCCTCTATAACTGTAAAAATAATTTGAATGAAGTTTTCATCTTTTGTATTGTAATACTCAAGACTTAAGGCTAGATCCTCATGCTAACACCAATATGAAATATTAGTTCATGCTAATGTAAGACCGCTCTGAATATCGGTAACACGCGTTACGAAAAAAGACACACTAAAAAAAAATCCCAACTTTGTTTTGCTTGTGTATTTAAACTAACCAACCTACAAGCAATTGGTCATATATAAGCAAGTAACTATCTAAGGTTTATAAAACTAGAATAATAACAAGAATTCAAGTTATCACTTTTTTGTAAATTGCAAAATAGTCGGTAACACGTGTTACGGTAACACGCGTTACACTTTGTCCAGCCATAATTTACCAGCATTGGATTCTTTATTTAATTTCTAAATTAAAATTAATTTTGACTTTGGCAATTGAACTAACATATTAACCATAAATAGTGATATATAACACTTAAAGAATTGAGGTTTTAGCACGCTTTCCTGAATATGAGTTTGGTAACACGCGTTACGATATTTTGATGGCTTATTGTGGAGTGGTGGTTATGAATTTATCTAATTGTTTACTATTTTTAAATAAGGCCTAACTATAGTAGAATTAAAATTATAAGTGGCATAAATTAAAACCAAATCAATTAAGGAAATATTTTCAAAAATGTGTTGCTCCGGTAACACGTGTTACCAATTTGGGAGTAAGAAAAGTAGAATTTGTTCATAGTAAACAATAGCCAAATGCTGTAACAATTTTTTCCTGAACCTTTGCATGAGCTTTGAACAACATAAAGGTAAAAATTTTTGAGCAATTTTTGTTTTTTTTGCTCCGTCACATTTTCATGGAATCGCCCATATATATATTTCGGATAATCACCGGGACTCGAACCCCCAACCTAAGACCATACCACCAATACGAACGCTTTAAAGAGAACGCGCTAACTCGTACAGGTTACGTATCTTACGGCGCTGATTGACATTTGGTTGCCGCTTTTAAACCTATCCAAAACTATTATATTAGCCTATAATACCGGACACATTTTCGGCCAAATTCTAATAATTATTATGCAAATAAGGAGTTTCAACCCCATAAAAAAGGTGATTTGTCATTGTAATAAAATTATAAATAGAATGAAGTTAAAGTGTACGCCTTCATACACTGTTAGAAAAAACACCTCAAATACTGAGTAAACCATAACACTTTACGATGGTAAAACGGCCACAACTAAATAATTTGATAATCCAGTATACCCATTTTAGATTGGGTATTTTTACCCCAGGAAGGTGTAATCCGTTTACACAGCATATCGATGTAAAAGTTAACACAAAGGTACACTTTTTAGTTCTACCCCGTACAAAAGTACACTAATTTCTAAGAGTGTACACACAGTCAAAAGGAAACACACTGGCTAAATCAACATGTGCAAGACAAATCACATTGATAGCTCTTCTTGATTGTTAAGTTTCAAATAACCAACGCGTACTGGCATGCTTCGGTGCTTTGTAAGGGAGCGTGTACACAAAAATTAAAAATTTGAATTGAAGAAGACACATTAAGATGGTTAATAAACAAACCGTTAAAAGATAGAAGCATGCAAGCAACTATAAACAGTTTTGCTATCTACCGCAGATAGCACGAACATTGTATTAAACCTATTGTTGATCACTGGTATTTGTGTGTGACTAATTTTATATCGAAATTACAATTTGTATGTATTTTGAATGGTTCTTCATCGAACCAAAACCATATTATTTGGTTTATAAAGAACCATATTTGGTTCATAAAGCACCATATTTGGTTCATAAAACACCATATTTGGTTCATAAAGCACCATATTTGGTTAATAAAGGGCCAATTCATAAATAACCATATTTTGTTCTTTATAAGAACTTTTTGGGGTTCCTCAATTTGTAAGAACCATTTTTGCGGGTCCTATATATGCTTAAGGGTTCCATATAGAGGACAACAAGGTTATAACTTGAACCCTTTTTTGTGAAAGTGTATATAGCTGATTAATGGCATTTGGCTTAACAAGCAATACTTTGATTGAAGGCTTACTACTTAAATGGCTAACCTCTCAGTAGTACCGTAATAATAAGAATTGATTGTATCAGTGAATCAAGATTAGCTTAATAATTCATGATTCAATACAATATGTATCAATATATCTCAATAGTATATATATTGTGATTTGTTTATTTATTTTCCTTTGTTTGTTTCAATGTTGGTGTTGCTGTTGCTGTTGCTGTTTTTTTGTTGTTATTGATTGGTTTTGGTTTTGTTTTATTAGTATTATAACTTCATATACTTCCTATAACTTGTAAGGAACAACAAAATGCGAAGCTATCAGAAAGATGGCAATATAATTTCACATTTTTTCGAAAACAAACACAACTCCTACGCGATTTTACAACAACTGTTCAAGGAATAGATAGCAGACACGGGGTTAGATTAGACTCCCATGCACGACCTAGTCTTTACCTGTGTTCCTATAATAGCTTGCGTGAATGTTGACATTTTATGGTGATCGCGAGTTGTCAAATTTAATTTGAAAATGTTGAAAATTGTTAGGGCGGAATGCGATGTTTTCTGAGTTATAATGATTCATTCTTTTCTCAGAAAACGAGAAAACACCAATTTTAAAGGTAATACATTAAATGGTAGTTCTGATTATTTACAAATCGTGCTAATTATATTTATTTCAATTAGGTCCATAAATTATTGTTTCGACGTGTTTTTTAAGAGTTGAACTGAATGTATTTATACGGTATTTCCCAAAAATAGAATCACATGTATTGTAATTTATCAACAACGTTATCCAGTAATAGTTGACGTTGATTTATGATATGATAGGTGTCAGGATGCTATCGGCATTTTTCATGTAATAAAAATAATAATGTAGAAAACAAAACATGCTTTTACTCTGTGACGTTTTGAAGTGGTAAACAATTTGATAGTGCATCATTGACACTGCATATAATGAAGCTGGTTAAATCTAATCAAAATCTATCAATATCATTGGGTTGGATCTGGCAAAATGGTAATGTGGTATAAGTTTCAGGATGATAGATAGTCAGATTTGGGGGATTGTGTGGGTTTACATTTTATGACATAGAAGAAGACAACATTGAATTCGAAATATGAAATAGAATAACGTTTTACCAACCTGAACGCGGGACTCCGTCAAGCCGACTCGCATTGCGATCTCTTCTCTCATAAAAATATCAGGATAGTGGGTCTTAGCAAAGTTCCTTTCCAGCTCGTTCAGCTGAGCCGGTGTGAAGCGGGTACGATGCCTCTTCTGCTTAGCCGACAGTTTTTCCGCCTCATCTTCTGTGCTCATACTGCCGCCGTTACCCGCACCGCTCATCGGCAACGCTCCGCCATTACTAGAGGCGTCGCTACCTGGACTCGTAGTTGGCCCCGCCGATGATGTATGATGATGGTTTTGGAGACCATTGAGTTCTACAGACCCGTATAACTTTTCTGCATTATTCATTGAATCGTGTACATCCTCTTTCATACCAACTGTGTATAGATTGATAAAAGATTGCGTGATAAATGGTCAATATTGCGTCAACACTTAATTGGCAAAAGATATCATTACGTGATAGGGGTGATAGATGCTATTAATATAACATCTCTTTGGTGATAGATAATACACTTTAAAATCTAATGTAATAATATAAACTCAAACTCAACATAAACCTCTTTTTTTTAAATCTCGGTGGTAGCAATATAACTCGCCGTAAAACTAATTAATGATCTGATAACAATTAAAGTGAAAAGTGACGAAAATTACAATAACTATTTTGCGCCGTGTGTATTGATTTTCATTTGCAAAATCGGGTAGTGTGTTTTTTATTAACAAAACGCGTCGATACTGTTGTGTTTCTTAATTACGGAAAGACGCATTGATCATTGATATGATGAGGTTGGGAAGAATCAATTAAACGATGCATGGATGAATGGAATCGCATTACAATGACATGCATTCTATAAAGATTTAAACTAGCTTGAGATTTAGACTAAGAGTTAATTAAATTGCGTCTAGGGTACCGCGATATATCTGCAATCCTTTATACAACGCAATTTTTATTATTATAAGGACTAAAATATGAGGTAATAATGTTTGTATCGTTTTCTATTGTTTGTTAACAACCTGATGATATATGATCCACCAAAAATCTTTATCTTTGGTTAAAGATTATAGTTTACCACGTCATTCTTAAATGTTTTAATTTGAACTTTTTTATAGGCCTACACATAGTATACTATCAAACGAGGGGTATTCTACGGTTATACTATTCTAAATTAAGCCTCAATTTCAAAGTGTCAAAATGCATTGCAATGCAAGTTGCTCCAAGATCGTCATCGTTAAATATGATTTACAACATTATCTGGTTATGGATAACGCAAAGGTACTGCATGATGTCATCGCAAATTCGAAACATGCATGATGATACAACGCAACATTGCTATCTATAAGCTCTATAAATGGAATAACATATATTTTGTTACTTAATAACATGGATACATCATCAACAAGCATCCATAAGAAAGCTTTACAAAAATGAGTATCACACTCATAGAATGGCAGTTATTAGTACTGATTTGGAAGAAAAAAGGCTATACCTGTAATTATATGTTGATACATCATCCATAAGCTAGCGGTATCAATATTGATAACTGAAGCCAACCCTGGTATTATCCCAACCTGATCCTAACACAATCAGAACATCAAGATGATTTCCCGCCAAAATTGCGTAAACATAAACTTCAAATATTAACCAAACGACTCTGAAGATTCCCGTGCAAATGGCGCGTCGAAGCAAATCACTGCATGCAAACGAGCGGGATACAAATTTACCGTGATAAACCCAATCAATAGTGGGGTAGAAACATACTTAATCAGAGCCGCCACCGCGCCAAATGAAATAATATCCAAAGAGACATCAGCAGTAATGCAACAAGTTAAAAGCCAATTGGCAAATTATTTAAGCTCCAACTAAAAAACCGCCCGTAGCGTGTAAGGAAATAAATTTAGGATTAAGTAAGCGTAAGTGATGTATAACGAAAACGTGTTGCGTACGGCAAGTGATGATAAAAAGTGATTGCATTACTTAAAGAAGATATAACAAAAAAGGTAAATTTTTGGTATAAATATGTATAAATTGTCGATAAAAAAATCAAACTTACGGTGTGTTATCGGTGATTGTATCATCTTCGCGTGGTTATTGTTGTTGAGGCTGGTATGCACCAGGATTTGGTCGGCGGTCATGGCGAGCTCCATGCCCCTATCCATTGTGATGAGATATCGTCTGCTTAATTTAGCTAGATCAACTTAGCCGCGCCGTGATAACAAGACAAACTAATCACGACCTCCTCAGTCAGCTCTTTTAATTTAGCAAATAGGACATATACAGCGGTGAGTGAGAGAGGCAAAAAGCATCATCACAGAAAACATTGTTACAATACGCTATCGCAGAGCTTGCAAGCGGGAATTAATATAGAGAAGAATATGCCGGCATTGTAAGAGCGTCGTCTGCTTATTGGTCGATCTTTTGCTTCGTTTTTTTTTGTTTCGCGTGATTGGTTGTTTTGTGGGACGACGTCAGCTAAACCGGTGGTGGCACATGTAAATTGAACCGTGTCACTTATTCATTCATTCACTCACTCACCATTGCTCACCCACTTTACTCACTCGCAAAAATAATACAATGATATTTCAACAAAATAGACAATAAAACGGCTTCATTAAGCGGCAGTATAATGACGATGACCATGATGACGAGTTGGGAAGTATACCTCCCAGATATTTTGAAATTGCTGGGTGGTAAAGGCTAATGCAGAGAAGTGATTTATGATATTCATGAAGCCTTGGTGGGGTTTCTTTCACACTAATAAACGAATGGTGCCCACCGGTCGCCATGGATACTAGGCAGTGCGATAGTAACATTTTTATATTTAGGTAATCGTAGACGTATTACCCATAATGCAATGTAATCGTAAGGCCTTTTGGTTCGACTTTTTGAATCGTGTTACAGTCAATGAAAGTAGTAGAACAGAAGGTGCATTGGCCCAGGAAGAACCATTGAGTGTAAATCTGTTAATGTTAAATACTAGAGATGGATCGTAGATTAAGTTAGGCCCTATTATAGTGGATTATCAGAAGTATTAGAAAGATGTGGAATGTCAACAACGGATAGTTGGAGTAGGCTATCAGCTAGTAAACTAGGTGAAGTATATGAAGAAATTAGCTATCAGGGTAGATAATGAATTAATACGGTGTTATCATGGCAGATAGTGAATAAAGTAGTGTGCTCAGAAGTAGAAAACAAATGAAATAGGGGTATACGTGGGAAGAGAATCGATGATGTAGTGTAGTGTGCTATCAGAAGTAGATACATGTGCTATCAGCAGTAGATAGCAAATTAAATATGGTGATATAAGATGCTATCAGTAGTAAATTAATTTGGATATAGTATATGAAGTGATATGATATCACCAGTTTTAGTTATAAGTAGATGAAGTATGTGTTATCGGCATTCGATAGTAAATTAAGTGGAGTAATTCTGTTATACCCTTCACAGAGGTATTCATAGTGCGTGATTTTTAGCATACTACCGATGTTGGTGTGTAGGGTATAACAGAATTATGCCAATTAAGTAGTGTGCTATCAGCAGTAGATATAGTAGATGAAGTAGTGTGCTATCAGCAGTAGATAGTAGATGAAGTATGTGTTATCAGCATTCGATAGTAAATGAAGTAGTGTGCTATCAGCAGTAGATAGTAGATGAAGTATGTGTTATCAGCATTCGATAGTAAATGAAGTAGTGTGCTATCAGCAGTAGATAGTAGATCAAGTATGTGTTATCAGCATTTGATATTAAATGAAGTAGTGTTCTTGCTATCAGCAGTAGATATGTAGATTAAGTGTAAGTTATCAGCACTCGATAGTAAATTAAGTGATGTGCTATAAGCAGTAGATAGTAGATGAAGTATGTGTTATCAGCACTCGATAGTAAATGAAGTAGTGTGCTATCAGCAGTAGATAGTAGATGAAATATGTGTTATCAGCATTCGATAGTAAATGAAGTAGTGTGCTATCAGCAGTATATAGTAGATGAAGTATGTGTTACCAGCATTTGATAGTAGATGAAGTAGTGTGCTATCAGCAGTATATAGTAGATGAAGTATGTGTTACCAGCGTTCGATAGTAAATGAAGTAGTGTGTTATCAGCAGTAGATAGTAGATGAAGTATGTGTTATCAGCATTCGATAGTAGATCAAGTAGTGTGCTATCAGCAATATATACAGTAGATGAAGTATGTGTTACCAGCATTCGATAGTAAATGAAGTAGTGTGCTAACAGCAGTAGATAGTAGATGAAGTATGTGTTATCAGCATTCGATAGTAGATCAAGTAGTGTGCTATCAGCAATATATACAGTAGATGAAGTATGTGTTATCAGCGTTCGATAGTAAATCAAGTAGTGTGCTATCAGCAGTATATAGTTGATGAAGTATGTGTTATCAGCATTCGATAGTAAATGAAGTAGTGTGCTATCAGCAGTATATAGTAGATGAAGTATGTGTTATCAGCATTCGATAGTAAATGAAGTATTGTGCTTGCTATCAGCAGTAGATAGTAGATGAAGTATGTGTTATCAGCATTCGATAGTAAGTGAAGTAGTGTGCTATCAGCAGTAGATAGTAGATGAAGTATGTGTTATCAGCATTCGATAGTAAATGAAGTATTGTGCTATCAGCAGTATATAGTAGATGAAGTATGTGTTATCAGCATTCGATAGTAAATGAAGTATTGTGCTATCAGCAGTATATACACTGAAAAATAATTTGGTGTCATTTTGACACTAAAACAAGCGTCAAAAAATGGGTCCTCAGTTGGCCACCTAAAGGTGTCAAATTGACACCATTATGGGTGTAAAATATGACACCTTTGGGTGTCATATTCATTTTGACACCTTTGGGTGGTTACCTGAGGACCCATTTTCGAAAATGCCATTACACCCCAAATGGGGTGTAATATTGACTCTCTTAAGTGTCATATTGAGTTTGACACCCTAAAGTAAATGAAGTATTGTGCTATCAGCAGTATATACACTGAAAAATAATTTGGTGTCATTTTGACACTAAAACAAGCGTCAAAAAATGGGTCCTCAGTTGGCCACCTAAAGGTGTCAAATTGACACCATTATGGGTGTAAAATATGACACCTTTGGGTGTCATATTCATATTGACACCTTTGGGTGGTTACCTGAGGACCCATTTTCGAAAAATGTCATTACACCCCAAATGGGGTGTAATATTGACTCTCTTAAGAGTCATATTGAGATAGCACATGTTCAGGAGCCGTTTTCTCGTCGCCATTTTGTTTGCATGTTACGAGCCGGTAAGACTGGTAAGTACCGATCTGCTCCATTTCCAGACATTTTTGATAATAATTATGATACAATTAGCGTAATGTAAGACGTCCGTATGAAAAAGATGACCACTGAGCCAGATAAATCGGGCTACATGTAGGCCTATGTAATGTTGCACATATCATCGCTATGCATGCATGACGAACACACACATAGTACCAGTAGGTCCATGCACTGACACACAGTCCAACAAAATGCTAGTCTCTGACTATGAAATTGTAATTCATTTCATCAGTTAGTTGGCGCAATATTAAACAACATGAACAAGGCTTACATTACGCTAATTGTATCATAATTATTATCAAAAATGTCTGGAAATGGAGCAGATCGGTACTTACCAGTCTTACCGGCTCGTAACATGCAAACAAAATGGCGACGAGAAAACGCATGCGTTGATATGTTGATAGACGCCCAATTTGGTGTCAGAATTACACCAATTGGTGTCAGAATTACACCAATTGGTGTCAGAATTACACCAATTGGTATCAGAATTACACCAATTGGTGTCAGAATTACACCAGTTGGTGTCAGAATTACACCAATTGGTGTCAGAATTACACCAATTGGTGTCAGAATTACACCAATTGGTGTCATGCTGCTTCGACGCCTCTACAAACCGTGAGCTTTCCCGCCAACTATTGACGCCCTTGGAGTTATTTCAATTAATCTGACACCAGTTTTGGTGTAAATCACTAAATGATCACTGAAAGGTGTCCGTCGGACACTTAACGGTGTCACCGTAAATTATGTGCAAACCCATATCATTGACGATTACACCAATTTTGGAGTCAAAATAACGCCTTTGTAAGTGTCATTTACAGTTGACTCCAAGAAGGCGTCGCTGTGACACCAATTTATTTTTCAGTGTAGTAGATGAAGTAGTTTACAATCAGCAGCATATACCAGTGTGCTATCAGCAGTAGAGTTGATGAATTAATTGTGTTATCAACAGGAGATAATAGATGAAATAGTTTATAACCAGCAGGAGATAGTAGTGCGTTATCAGCAGCATGAAGTAGCTTAATATCAGCATTCGTCGGCAGTAGTAGATGAATGCTATCAGTATACAACTATACATGGTTAGAGGGGAAACAGTGCAAGGTACTGGCTACAGGCCTATCACCCGAACCTGGATGATGAGGGGTGGTAGGTCTGTAGCCAGTACCGAGGGGGAAATAGTTGCACCTATTTCCCCTATAGAGGGTATGCAATGAACCAACCGGAACGGTATAACAATGGATCGAGCAGCCATTATGGAGGTATAGGCTAGTCACGTATTCGGATTGACAATTAAATTTCCCAGATGAAGTAAGGTACTATCACCAGTAGATAGCAGATGAATTAGTGTACTATCATCAGTAGATAGCAGATGGAGTAGTGTACTATCAGCAGTAGATAACAGATGAAGTAGTGTACAATCAGCAGTAGAGTTGATGAAGTTGTTTGTTATCAACGACAGATAGTAGATGAAGTAGTGTGTTATTAGCAGTAGATAGTAGATGAAGTAGTGTACAATCAGCAGTAGATAGCAGATGGAGTAGTGTACAATCAGCAGTAGATAGCAGATGAAGTAGTGTACTATCATCAGTAGATAGTAGATGAAGTAGTGTACAATCAGCAGTAGATAGCAGATGAAGTAGTGTACAATCAGCAGTAGATAGTAGATGAAGTAGTGTGCTATCAGCAGTAGATAGTAGATGAAGTAGTGTACTATCATCAGTAGATAGTAGATGAAGTAGTGTACAATCAGCAGTAGATAGCAGATGAAGTAGTGTACAATCAGCAGTAGATAGTAGATGAAGTAGTGTACAATCAGCAGTAGATAGCAGATGAAGTAGTGTACAATCAGCAGTAGATAGCAGATGAAGTAGTGTACAATCAGCAGTAGATAGCAGATGAAGTAGTGTACAATCAGCAGTAGATAGTAGATGAAGTAGTGTACAATCAGCAGTAGATAGCAGATGAAGTAGTGTACAATCAGCAGTAGAGTTGATGAAGTTGTTTGTTATCAACGACAGATAGTAGATGAAGTATGTGTGTTATTAGCAGTATATATTAATGAGTAGATGAAGTGTGTGCTGTCATCAGTAGGTAGTTGATGAAGTAGTGTGGTCACAGTAGATAAGTAGATGAAGTGTAAAGGTATAAACATTGTCTTTATCATATCAATTTCATTTACAATAAAATATTCAAATCAGTGTTTCTGGATTTGTCTATAATACGCAAATGAATTAAACGGTTACTCGCAACATCAGGTGATTTCGTAGGGAGAATTTTTTTCTTCTAATCATCTTATATAGGCCTACTTATTGGTATATTAATACATCACGAATGGATTAAGATTGACATTCGGCCGCCCTTGTTCCAAGTACGTTTTGCAACTAAGCCAGCAAATAAACGTGTTTTAACATGTCATTATTTTTCAAAAACTAGGTTGGTCAATTGCCCAACTGGTGAATTACTTCGGCCATGCAGCTACTTAGTTTAGAATTTGGATTATTTGCATGGTATACAAAAAAAACATTTCTGAGAATATTGTTAAAATTGTTGACATTGGAAATGGGCAATTACTGTCAAAACCTATGATATAGCTCGTATTGACAATGTCATCACATTTGGCGCGATATACGTAGTCTGCATGGCGAAAACATTACCGGAAACATCATTTGTTTTTGGGGTCAACATTTGTTCACACACCCCAACACACAAGTTTTTTGAAAATTCGAAAACATGGGTCGATCGGGGGTCGGGCCCGTATAACAGGGATTTGTTTCTGTTTATGTTATTGCTTGATATCGTCTAGCTCCCCAATGTGCATATTTCTATATTGGATAAAAGATATTACATTCGTCACATGCAGTGACTTACGATAATATCTATTATTTATTAATTATGTTATTATTATTTTTGTGTGAAAAGGATCACCAATCCTTCTGAAATGAATCTTAGGCCTACATTACATTCTGGTAGCAATTTTGGACAAAATGAAAAAAATATTTAGGACAATACACACAAAGTTACATGACTTTTCGTTTATCATGAAAATTGTAGAAATGTATACAAATTTATGTAACAAAAATACACAGCTAGTAAATTATTGTTCTTGCTCTTAATACATTGTTTTCAAACATAGTGTACCTGAAGAGAGGGTCTACTTGCCCTCAGGGGTGTACCTTCATTTTTCTCCAACCAACCAGCCGGGATCCGGATGGTAGCATGTAAAAGTTACCAGCCCGACTGTAAACTTACCAGCCAAACAAGTTATCTTCATTTACCACCAGCAAAATTCTTACCACCCAGCCGGGCGTGTATATTTGAAAAGTTACCCGCCACGGGCGTGCGGGCGGGTACTAAGTACAGCCCTGCTTACCCTTGTTTGGTAGAAAAGCTTGATACTATTCTGCACTAAGCAAGCTCTGTAAATCATTCTTCTTCTTTTTTTCGCTTCTGCACGAGGCTCTACATATTTGAAAGCGCTGGGCATCGGCCTTGTGATTTTCAAATCAATGCTTGCAACTCTTACGTTCCATTGTCAATGTCCTTGTCATTCTCAACACACAAGTATCATAATAATAAATGGCAATTAAAGAATATAATATCGCAGTGATAATAGCAAATATACCAAATTAAAAATGACAAAGTATTTTTTTGTACATTAAGCGCAATTTTGTAAGCGAGAGTTTTGTGTCGTTGTGTCGTCTGCGCGACGTGGACAAAGGAACACACAGGAATTCGGTTGCTAAGTAGTAAGGCGCCTCGAACGAAAATACCAGGCAACTGTTGTATTAATAATCAATATTTTAGTTGAAATATAGGTTCCTAGAGTTTGATTTGCATGCAGTTTACTTGGATAATGTATACAATGCGAAAACATAATTAATATGACACAGAACTGTTGCATTTTGAATGGTGCAAAGAAGTCCAGTGTAATAGTATAATTGGTGTAACTGAAGTCGTCATTTAAGAACAGCGGGAGTAGAAATAATGCAGATCCGCACTATACCAAAAAGAAAAGCGAGAAAAAGGAAAATATTATGTATACTTCATTAATAACTATGGCCCGTATTTGAGAAAAAAGATGTTCCTTGTATATATAACCTTATAGTTGCTGAACACTACATGGTGAGTCAAAAAGAAGTTGATCGTGAATGAATGTCTGAAAACAAATTGACCAACCAATGAAGCACGTATTCAAAAAGCTTATTTTCTCCCTCAGATGAAGAAAAAGAATCACTGAACTTAATCCTTGCTATCAATAGTTATGATTTTTTTAAATAAACAGAACCCCTTTTGGGATTTGTCTACAAACCTCTAAATCCTTTCAACCATCTAAGTGAAAATCAAGAGTAGGCTACATATTCACAAAGAGTAACTTATATTCAAAGGCTGAGTCGATATTGAGACATTCTTTATCTTTTTTGCAGATTGTGTGTTTCATGATCTGAGGAATACATTTCAATCCGGGTGTAAATCAAATTGTTTCTGAAATGGAGTTTTACACGTTTCTGTTCCTTTCACAGGTCGAACACACAAAAAAGTTTGTTTTTGGCAAAAGGCATAACTCTTTATATCACTAAATTAATTCACCTGTGTTTTAATGTCCCAGTTATAAATAACTTTTGAATTTGAATGAATCTGAAGTCGTTGCTCCTCACTTAGACGGAGAGTTTCAACTAGAATTCCCCAGTAGTTGCCAAAATTGGTTCTTTCTATACATGCATAACTCCTGACCCAGCAAGGAGCAATTCCAGCGATTCATTTTTTAAGATGAGTTAGAAGAATGCTCTTTGAACAATTACGTGCTTCATTGTTTGAATCTCCCAGGAATAAATATCTTTTGAATTTGAATGAATCTGTACTCTTTGCTCCTCATTTAGACAAAGGATTTCAAAGGATTTAGCATTCCTTAGACAGCTTCCAAAATGGGTTCCTTTATTAAAAGATTTATAATTCCTGATTGCTAGGGGCAACTCTAGTGAGTTTTTTTAAAAGATGTATGGAAGTATATGCTCTTTGAATGTGTGCTTTTTGTTTGGTCTTTTTCAATAAAAACATATATTCACGATCGATCAACTCACACTGTATGTAATTTTTTTTTAACGTAAAGCACATCAAATTTGGAAGTCCTCAGCTTTGAGTTGTTTTTCGTAAGTTTGTTTCACATTTAGCAGTAAAACATCCAATAGGAAACATAACTTGGGATCCTTTACAGTTAAGGAATCGTCTTGGACTCAGACTTGAGTAAGGACTTAATTCTTTATGGGTCATGGTTGAATGTATCGTGGAGTAGCGTGAAAATGTTAATACAAAAATCAATCTTGTTAGGTAAACTCCTATAGATCATTACGTACCAAACAATAATGGACAATTGCCATCTTTTCTACATGGATGTTGAGAAATACCAATGTCTTCAACACTTTCGTCTGAAGTATCTCAAAATTCATTGATGTAGAGGAAGTCGAGGAATAAATCATAGTTCTATGTGTCATTAGAAGATGGAATAGTTTGCTAGCAGCAGAAAATAGAAAAAGAAATAGTTTGCTATCAAAAAAAGAATAAGTAGTGTACTATTAGCAGAAGATATAGAGAAATGGGCTATGTCAGTAGATATATATACTGAAGTAGTCTATGTCAGTAGCGATGTATAATGAAGTAGTGTGCTATCGGCAGTAGATTGATAATAAAGTATATAGTGTGCTATCAGCAGTAGATAGAGAATAAACGTGATAAAGTATATAGTGTGCTATCAGCAGTAGATAGAGAATAAACATGATAAAGTATATAGTGGCCTATCAGCAGTAGATAGATAATAAATAAAGTATATACTGTGCTATCAGCAATAGATAGAGAATAAAGTATACTGTGCTATCAGCAGTAGATAGAGAATAAAGTATACAGTGTGCTATCAGCAGTAGATAGAGAATAAAGTATATAGCGTGCTATCAGCAGTAGATAGAAAATAAAGTATATAGTGTGCTATCAGCAGTAGATAGAGAATAAAGTATAATGTGCTATCAGCAGTAGATAGAAAATAAAGTATATAGTGTGCTATCAGCAGTAGATAGAGAATAAAGTATACTGTGCTATCAGCAGTAGATAGAGAAATATACAGTGTGCTATCAGCAGTAGATAGAGAATAAAGTATATAGCGTGCTATCAGCAGTAGATAGAAAATAAAGTATATAGTGTGCTATCAGCAGTAGATAGAGAATAAAGTATAATGTGCTATCAGCAGTAGATAGAAAATAAAGTATATAGCGTGCTATCAGCAGTAGATAGAAAATAAAGTATAGTGTGCTATCAGCAGTAGATAGAAAAGAAAGTATACAGTGTGCTTTCAGCAGTAGATAGAGAATAAAGTATACAGTGTGCTATCAGAAGTAGATAGAGAATAAAGTAGTGTGCTATCAGCAGTAGATAGAGAATAAGGTAGTGTGCTATCAGCAGTAGATAGAAAATAAAGTATATAGTGAGCTATCAGCAGTAAATTGAAAATAAAGTATATAGTGTGCTATCAGCAGTAAATAGAAAATAAAGTATATAGTGTGCTATCAGCAGTAGATAGAAAATAAAGTATAAAGTGTGCTATCAGCAGTAGATAGAAAATAAAGTATATAGTGTGCTATCAGCAGTAGATAGAAAATAAAGTATACAGTGTGCTATCAACAATAGATAGAGAATAAAGTATATAGTGTGCTATCAGCAGTAGATAGAAAATAAAGTATATAGTGTGCTATCAGCAGTAGATAGAAAATAAAGTATATAGTGTGCTATCAGCAGTAGATAGAAAATAAAGTATATAGTGTGCTATCAGCAGTAGATAGAAAATAAAGTATATAGTGTGCTATCAGCAGTAGATAGAAAATAAAGTATAGTGTGCTATCAGCAGTAGATAGAAAAGAAAGTATACAGTGTGCTATCAGCAGTAGATAGAGAATAAAGTATACAGTGTGCTATCAGAAGTAGATAGAGAATAAAGTAGTGTGCTATCAGCAGTAGATAGAGAATAAAGTAGTGTGCTATCAGCAGTAGATAGAGAATAAGGTAGTGTGCTATCAGCAGTAGATAGAAAATAAAGTATACAGTGTGCTATCAACAATAGATAGAGAATAAAGTATATAGTGTGCTATCAGCAGTAGATAGAAAAGAAAGTATACAGTGTGCTATCAGCAGTAGATAGAGAATAAAGTATACAGTGTGCTATCAGAAGTAGATAGAGAATAAAGTAGTGTGCTATCAGCAGTAGATAGAGAATAAAGTAGTGTGCTATCAGCAGTAGATAGAGAATAAGGTAGTGTGCTATCAGCAGTAGATAGAGAATAAAGTATATATAGTGTGCTATCAGCAGTAGATAGAGAATAAAGTATATAGTGTGCTATCAGCAGTAGATAGAAATATCAGCAGTAAATAGAAAATAAAGTATATAGTGTGCTATCAGCAGTAAATAGAAAATAAAGTATACAGTGTGCTATCAGCAGTAGATAGAAAATAAAGTATATAGTGTGCTATCAGCAGTAGATAGAAAATAAAGTATATAGTGTGCTATCAGCAGTAGATAGAAAATAAAGTATATACTCGTAGTGTGCTATCAGCAGTAGATAGAAAATAAAGTATATAGTGTGCTATCAGCAGTAGATAGAAAATAAAGTATACAGTGTGCTATCAACAATAGATAGAGAATAAAGTATATAGTGTGCTATCAGCAGTAGATAGAAAATAAAGTATATAGTGTGCTATCAGCAGTAGATAGAAAATAAAGTATATAGTGTGCTATCAGCAGTAGATAGAAAATAAAGTATATAGTGTGCTATCAGCAGTAGATAGAAAATAAAGTATATAGTGTGCTATCAGCAGTAGAAAGAGAATAAAGTATATAGTGTGCTATCAGCAGTAAATAGAAAATAAAGTATACAGTGTGCTATCAGCAGTAAATAGAAAATAAAGTATACAGTGTGTTATCAGCAGTAAATAGAAAATAAAGTATACAGTGTGCTAACAGTATCAGCAGTAGATGAAGTAGTGTGAATAGATTGAAGATGAAGTACGTGTAGCATATGGCCTTAGCAAATAGTTGATGGACGAAGTGGGGATATCAGCAGTAGTTGGTGAATAAACAGTGGGTCAGAAATAGTTTAAAATGTATTATCAGAAGAAGATATGTAAACAAAAGGTTATACAAAATATAGTAGATTTGAATTAGAAATATAAGTAACAATGTTCGCAGACAAATATTATAGATGACGTATCCTCACTCAATGGGTCGAAACACGTGGGGTTTTTTGGGGTTTTTCCAAAATTGTCAATTTCATGATCATGGTTGGATTCATTGAACCCTTTTCTGCAAAAAACTGTATACTTTTATATAGATTAAACGAATAATAAAGAAGTTATGGCAGTTTTACGGAGGCTATACCCGAGGGTCCACACCCCCTTAAGAAACATTTTTGTTGTCAGGACTGGTACTGCTGAACATGCAAAATACAGTGAATATGACTGCCTATCCAAATAAAACACAGCTTTATAACTTCCAAAACGGACTGTCTCGTGTATAGATTTGGAAAACATACATATATTTGGGACATTTACGTCACAATTTGATGAGTCAAGTAAGAAATAGTTCTTTGTTAAACAATTTAGCAGACGGTCGATGTACTAAATTTAATTTTCAAATATTATATCTCAATCCGATGTAGACACGGGCGGATGTTATTGAAAAACCTGGCTAAAGCGAAATGATTTTGTAACAAAACATCGTTGTGACATGGTGGGGATATTAAATTTCTGGCTGTTAGTCAAAACTTAAATGCCATTTGATTACTAGATAATATGAATATCTTGCCCTGGGTGACCACTATACATAAAATGCTGGAGACAGTACAAATGTATATCTGGCCCGATTCGAGCCGCGTAGCTTCACTGTTGCATCATGTCTTACAGTGTATTCAGGGTGTATCAAACAAAAAACGCAATACTTTTTACCGATAGCTGTTACGATTACAGCAAATCACATATCGCCCTAAAACTTAAATATTCTGTCAGGACTACTTCTTGGCTATCACATAGTCAAATTACAGCGATAACGATTAAGAATTCGCTGAGATATTAAAGAAATAGACAAGTGCAAAACACGATTTACATCGCTCGTCCTATAAACAGAGTTGTTGGTCTTGGACATGCTACGGAGTGGCCTGTTCGCTTTCTAGACCTTACACCATTAACCCTTTTCGTTGGGGGTTATGTTAAGTCTCAAGTCTTCCAGACACCACCAACTAATCTCCAAGATCTTATGGGGCCCTCTTATGTATCCGTGTGAGCTGAGCGGCCCCTTACCGTGTGAAAAATGGGTGCGGACGGCGGCACACACGGCGGGCCGTTTCCCGTCCGTTGAACACGTTCAGGGGACTTTGCCGGCCACCGGAGTTTTGAACATGCTCAAAACTCCTGGCGGGTGAGTAAAAGCGGCGGCGAACGATAAGAGCCCGGTATGAAGACGGTATAATGACGGCGCACCCGTTCGCATCCGTTTCGCACCCGTTTCGCGCCCATTCGCAGGGCGGTGATTGACGGTGGTGGACGTCGACCATCTTAGCGACGGACTGCGAATGGCCGCATGCAGCCTAGTAACCGTTCGCGGAACGGACTCTCAGCAGGCATGTTGCAACTCTCTAAATGTAAAAGAGCTAAAACTCACTCTTTCGAGAGCTCTAGGAGGAACAGATCTTTTTTTGGAGTGAAGTTCACTCTTAAAAGAGCAATTTTCACTCTAAAAAGAGCGATTTTCATTCTAAAAAGAGTTAAAATCACTCTAAAAAGAGTTAAAATCACTCTAAAAAGAGTTCAAATCACTCTAAAAAGAGTTAAAATCACTCTAAAAAGAGTGGAAATCACTCTTAAAAGAGTGACAAATCACTCTGAAAAGAGTGAACTTCACTTCTTAGAAGAGTCGTCCCTCCTAAAGCTCTCGAAAGAGTGAGGTTTAGCTCTTTTACATTTAGAGAGTATTATAATGTGGTTCGTACGAATTCCAGAATACAAATGAAGCGGCGAGCTTGAGCGCTCAGCTTGAAAAGGGCGATTTGATGATGTAATCAGACGTTTCGGCCGGTACCCAGGCGTTTCGACCGGTTAGGAACGGTATGGAGGTGGTATGCACACGATGAGGACACGGTGAGAACGGTAAGCTAGAACTGTATGAGGCCGGTGATCCCGGGACAAGGCCGGTGAGAACCCGGGACAGACCCGGTGTAGAACGGTATGGACCGAGGACCCGGTGAGGAGGTGTTATGCACCCGGTAAGAACGGTAAGCTAGAAATGTATGAGGACGGTGAGCCCAATACCCGACCGGTGACGACCCGGTATAATAGACCCTGTATATAACGTTATGGGCCCGGTGGCCACAACAAAAGATTAATGCGCCCGTTGACATTTTTTACTGATTGTTTGGACTCTGTTGTTTTTCTATTAGACGGTAAGGTAGGCCGCCTGCCATTACCGCCCTGCGAACGGGCGTGATACGGGTGCGCCGTCTTTATACCGTCCTGAAACCGGGCTCTCACCGTTTGCCGCCGCTTTTACTCACCCGGCAGGACCCGGCAGGAGTTTTGAGCATGCTCAAAAGTCCTGCCGGGCGCGGATGGCCGGCAATGTCCCCGGCAACGTGTTCAACGGACGGGAAACGGCCCACCGTGTGACATCACCGTGTGCCACCGTCTGCACCAATTTGTCACACGGTAATAGGCCGGCCAGCTCACACGGATACATGTGAGTACAAATGTATTTTACAGACATTCCCGGAATGTGAGCAAAGCGGCGAGCTTGAGCGCTCAGCTTATACAGGGCAGTTTGATGACGTTATCAAGGCGGTTCGGTCGGTACCCAAGCGTTTCGGCCGGTGAGGACCTGGTGAGGAGGTGGTATGAGCCTTTTTCCAGGCCGATAAGGACCCGGTATAGAACAGTATGAACCCGGTGACAAAAAATAAATCAATGCGGCCGTTGACATGTTTTGCTGATTGTTCACCGTGTTGGACTCTGTTGTTTTTCTATAAGACGGTAAGGGGCCGCCCAGCTCACACGGATACATGTGAGGGCCCCATTAGGAACTGCATCACCAACGCTGTTTAGGGAATAAGGCGCACACGGATGACACGTCGAGTAGAGCTTCTCATGCGGGAATGTGCTCGTCGATGCGTCTTGAAACAAGGACAGCATTTTGAAGGTCGAGCTGCACCATAATGTCACCATCACAAACTAACAATGAATGATTCATACAAAACAATTTCTACCTTTACTGGACTTCTTCATTTGTTCATCTTTTGAATAGTGCACCATACTTATATGTTATTACTTACATTTAAGAGAGAAAGAGGGGAGGGGATTTGCATCAACAGATTTTGCTATCTGTAATCTACTCTGGTTCTGGTCAGAAGTCACAAACTGGTCCAAAAAATGTTTCACTTCTAATAATGTTGAGAAATGTACCAATTCTGATTAAACGGGACAAAACTTAAGTTTTACATACTTAATGACCCACAAACTATATATTGATGGAAAGCTTATGATTCAAGGTTTTTCATTTTTGCAAAAAAAGAATTAAATTATACAGGGTGTTTTTACAGGGTGGAACATAAAAAAGTTGATCGTTTTTGCTCCTCACAAAATATTTTGATAGTTTGCACAATTAGGCTTTAGATGAAGATAGTCACCAAAATCAGAACAACCGCAGAAGGTGCTACCAAATTTGCTAGGAATCACTTGCCCAAAATGTACACCGGAAAAGTACAGGGTGTCTAAAATTATGATGAAATAATGCATAAAATGGAGGTTTGTATATAATATTCTATTTAGTTGGCATGGACTATTTAATTTAAAAGAAAATGGTTATCAAAATGAACTACATGAATATCGTTAAAGTTCCTTTTATTTTGAATACAGACAGGGTGGTCCAAAATAGGTCTAAATAGCAAATTTTTCATAAATCTATGAACAATTATTCTGTGAAGAAACACTTCTGGCTTTTTTAGTTAAATGTTTTACTACCCAGGGTAGAAAAGGACCGAAGAGTCACACAAATGAAATAGAGAGACTGCGATTTGGCCATTGTTTAATCAATAAAATGAATAAAACTGTGTATTTGTTACATTAAAACACTCCCTGAATTGAACATCATATTCTAGTAGAGAATGTCTAGATAACAATTCAATATTATTATTCATAGTAGCAGGCAAATGTTACTAACACATATGAGAAGTTTGAAAACTTTCCTATGTATACTTTTAAAATGGCATCAATTTCAAAAGTTCTAGTTTTCCGCTATTTTGTGTAGAAACCTATGGGCGCCACATCCACCGGCCCCACCCTTGACTCACTCGACGTTTAGATTGATAACTTCACTGGTGCTAAACATGTGGATTTAATCCTTTTTTTATTCGGTAGCTGGATAAATTGTCTTTAATATGATACCAATTTATTTTTATTTTTACAACTTCTATTTAAAATAGAGACACGTATCACGACTTTAAGGATTTTTTGAAACGGCCCACCTTATTATTTTGATATACCTATTTAGTGACCTGTGATCTTCTCAGATCATTTTTCTGATCGGGTGTAAGTGGTATAGGCCTACAAACTATGCTAACCATGTTTCCAGGTCCTATATAGTACACTTATACAACCACACTGTAAGTATACTTGCCTGATTTATCAGTCATTTTATGATGATTCTTCGCATTACAAAAGCCATTAAAACCACTTAGTTACCATGGCGACAACTGCCGCCATTTTTGCTCTGTTTTCCTCATTTCCAGGGGCGGGCGTTGACTCGGGTTGACGGGGTGCGTATCATACATGCACTCAGCCATTGCTCTATCTATCTGTCTTTCTATCTATCATCAAAAAGGATACATGGCAATGTTTTGACTAATATATACCGAGATATCGTTTTTCAAAATGACACGATTTCTAGTTAAGAAATCCACAAATTTATCATCTGTCAGTGTTAATATATCATAGGTCACGACTGATATAATAACTTGCTAATCCCTTAAAGGCCCTGTCACACATACGGCGATCAGGCCAGCGATCGCACTGCGCTATAAAAAGTGTATAACACGCAGTGATAGCGCGGAAAACTGTCCATTTTTAAATCAATATCACCAAAACCCTTTCACAAACTGCTGCGATCAGACCGGCGCTTGGATTACGCTGAAACATTATCAAAACGCCAAGCCAAACGCATCAAGATCTCCACATACCCCTCAGTGACGCAGTGGGAACTGGCTGGGACTTCAGAGGGTCGTGAGAGGGTCCCCATGGTCGCCCTTGAGCGCCAGTACACCACGCTTGTTTTGTGCATGCACAAAACAAGCGTGGAGGTTCCGCGTTCTGTTCAGAGCGCTATAATGACTCAGTAGCAGCGAAAAGTGAGCGTCCCGGCGACGTAGCAAGGACGCATACAAACTACTTGTCCTCTGCGACTTCAGTAAAGGTTCGTTCACACTATTATAGGCGATGTTTGCCGTGCGATGCGATGCGATAGCCGTACTTCCACCGCAATGTACGGTAATTCGTCGCGGGTCACGCCGGGTCAACGCAGGTCACCGCATGCGATGGCATTCAGTGCCGTTTGGCAAAATATGAGAGCGTCAGCGTCAACGCAACGTCGCAGACTGCCGCAATGACAGTTAAATATTTTTAACTCCATTGCAATTACGTACCGCACCGTACAGTAAATAACGTTATAGTGTGAACAAACCTTTGCTGTCAGGAGACAAACACATCATGATATTATCACTATTATTGTATTCAGATTAATCAAAAATGTTATTGATACACCTGTTTTTAAAACTCCCGCCAACCGATTATCATGGCTAAATAAAAGTACCATTATCGCATTACGCTAAGCTAGAATAATGCTCTCTATAGAATTTAAATAACAATACATTTATCGGCAATGTGATTAGCAAATTAGAGCTTTAACGTGGGTCATTGTTATTCCTTCTGTATCTACTACGAGGAGTATAATGTACAGTCCTCAAAATAAGTAACTGACCAGGTCAACACTATCGGCCGAGTGCACCAATGGCGAGTAGCTGAAGAATAGCGCTACCTCGCTAGTAACTGAGGCGTGACCAAAACATTTGAGAGCACCAAACCGGGGTAAGCTGCTAGGCTAGTAACTTGCGAGTCGCGATATTGGAGGCTGGTTTTGGTGAGATCATGAACAGCGAGGCAAAATCTTAAGGAAGGAAAACAATAACGGGTGTATAAAGCCAATATGAACTTATTGCGAACCAGTGATTGCTCAATATTGTACAATTTAGTGTTTGTCCCACAATCATGTCATACACATCTTTTTCTTTACCATTGAATGTTATCAGCGAACCAATGAGACGTTGGGTACTGATCAACAGTTTTTACAATGTTTTCCCCAATATTAAAGTCAATTAAAGTTGGGAATTTCCTTGGCTTTAGGGTGAAACCCATACTGGATGCTTAGTTTCATCTTTTAGGGGACGATGCTGAATAATGTGGACATTTACCTCGCTAGTTACTATTCTGGTGCCAGTTTTGCTCTCAGAATTACATCGTTAGTAAGTTACGCTACAGTTAGGGCTGCTAGGGAAGTATAGCTTACCTCCCTATAAAGTGGTGCACTCGGCCGATATGTGTTATATGTATGTGTTGTATGTGTGTAACCTAGGTAGTAACTTATTTTGAGGACTGTATATAATTTGAAAACGTGTTGAGAAGGGACTAGTAACGCAGACAGCGACTTATAAGCGCAATTTGATCGCAGCAGAGCATAAACAAACGCGGCGCTTTGTATGGGCCTCAAGGGCGATCATGGGGACCCTACCCCGCTCTAGATGGTGTCCACTGCGTACCCATTCGGTTCTTAGAGACCTTACTGTGTTTTGCATGGCTTTTTTCAGCGCAACGAGAGCGCAAGGCCTGATCGCCGTATGTGTGACAGGGGTATAAGGTATCATCACAATACGAGAGATGTTCATGGCGAGGAATATCAATTAATTGCAAAGATATACGGCACCATATCCGAAAGTTTATGTTTCAGTGTAACGTCGATGTGGTAAACTGCCGATTTACCTCGGTGCATTCCTTTTTAATCAAGCACTCGGCATAATATTTCAACCAGCGTGTACTCCACTTCTACACTCAAGAGTTTGACATCAGACGACTTGAAGAATATAAGTGCATCTTTAAGCAATCTTGTTCATTATTGTCGAAATGTTTTATGGAAATATGACTGAATATACTAGATAAAAGGTTTTGGTACCCAGCGATAAAATGGAAATCTAGCTTAATTATATCGTTAGGCTATGGTTTTAAACCTTCCTCTACCAAACCCTATTATTTCTCAGACATGAATGAAAGTATTTTATACGCAATGACATGCCGATTGAACGCCTTTAGGGTAAGCATTTTATAAAGGTCTTGATGGTTTGAAACGGGTCGCGGATTGGGTACACTATGTCGAGAAAAAAGTAGTGATTTAGGGATTCTCTGAAAAAGAGGGTTTTTTAAGGCAATATAAGCCATGAGACTCTTGAGCACAACGCTGAAGCAAAGGAACCGAGATGTTACGAAAATAGCGCGCGAATTCCCAGCCACTATGAAAGCCCTATGATATAGAGCTAAACGGATGTTCGTGGATGCATTCCGTTTATTCAACCGTAGTTCAGTCAAGAGATCCCGGGCTTCTTTATGTCTCTCTGAGAGAGATCAAACACAATCGGGTACGGATGGCATCGGAGAGCTTCTCTAAAAGGAGTGCCCCTTTTTACGCTGTAGGCTATGGACAACACGCGGATCAAAAGGTTACCGGACTAGGCAAGATTGACAGCTACATGCAACCCGTGATATCTTGGATAAAACGTGGTGCTTCTGGGATTTCCCGCGACTAAGCGGCCTTTCAACTTTCAGTCTCTAAAATGAATATTTCTTTTACAATTGCTTGGCGTGACCATTAAAAAGCATTTCGAGTTAAGTCTTTTGTATTGCGTCTTGAAATAGTGTCTGTTTGTCGGTTATCACATTTCTTATTTTTCTCTTGTCTGGCTGAATAACGGCTTGAAAGTAGGACTATTTTACAAAGTTGAAATCACATACGGAATTGTCTATAGTGGTGGAAATTCTAATAACGAAGAGCCTAGTTCAAGTTTATAACCATGGCTTTGTCTAGTACTTCCATACAGTGGCGGCACTACAGGGGGCAAGGGGTTGCCCCCCCCCCCCCCCCGCGCATTTTCATACCAAATTAGTTAGTATTATACCAAATTTGACAATTTAAGCGTAAAATGGCACGATTTTTTTTCTTCATGCCCCCCTAAAAAAATTCTTTCCTCCCCCCCCCCCCCCCCCCCCCCCCCCCCCCCCCACCCACCACATTATGAGGCTGGTGCCGCCACTGCTTCCATACCTATACACTGTGAGAATAAGGTAGTCCCTTTTCAACATATTGATCCTAAAAGACATCGTTTTGACTTAAATGAGTCAAAATGATGTCTCATAGGACCAATTAGGAGGAACTTATTTTTTAACTTAATAACTTAATCTAAATACGAGGGGCAGTCAATAAATAATGAAAGTGATCATGGTATGGGATGCATGAGTGATTCTATTGAGGGGATAATGTGATCAATACAACGTATGAACCTTTGTCTTTCAAACGATACACTTTTTGAGTGTTAGATACCTTTGGTTATGTAACGTCATTAACATAAACACAATAGGTTTCAGACACTGACTGAAATCTGTCAATTATTTTGCTGGATATGTAGTATGTTGAATATGGGTTGATTGATAAATTTGCATATATCTCGGCAATGCAAGCATAAAAACAGATAACACTTGGCACATAGTTAGAACACATACTTATCTCTGTTTGGCACTCTTTTTAGATCTGAATGCCTTAATACGAACAAGAAGGGACCATCTCAAATACGCTTTTATTTAGCAAAATCCGCAATAATATACCTTAGAAAACAACAAAGGATAAAGAACAATGGAGGGATTATAATTTAATAAATTGTTGTGGGATGTAAAGTAATAATAGTGTGGATTTCAGAAGGAACTGTTCATAAAATGTCCTCAAACCATTGAAATTATATGACGATTACTTGCACAATACATATCTAGTAGCTCTAAAGATAACAGTAAGAAGAGAGGTTGTGGCAGCCATCTTTGATTGATACATTCATGTATATCTTTATTTTGACTATCACAATTTTTTTCACATTGATTTAAGCATTTTTCATTATTTCTGATTAGAATTTGAAGGCACAGTGAGCTTTTATCTGGTAAATTTCATGATTTTAGCCATTTTGGGCCCATTTCAAAATGATCTGCCGTCTGCGCATGCGCATTTTTTCTGCAGGTTTCATGCGAATAAGTTCAGATAATTAGTTAACTATCATATGGAATCTCCAAAACTGGTTAATTGCTTGAATTTTTCCTAAATTGTTTGATTTTCCGCAATATTAGTGATTCACTGACTGGGCATTTTTCAATGAAAATTAGCTATTTGAAATACTGATATTTGCATACTTTTTATTCGATTGCCTCTCCTTACTTTTTCCTATTATACTACATATATCAAATTACACAGGGATTAAAGTTATTGTCTTTTTTATCATACTTACGCGAAAAAAATAAAAAGCCTGGCACAACAGGAAGTTGAAATCGTTAGTATTTCCGGCATTCCGGTAACTTGTACACAATGATACGGTATTTGATTAATGTAATTGTCAAATATAAAATAATTTCAAAGCAGGAGTCACAATCATTTTTCATAGAACTTGGGATAGCCTGCTGAAAGGTATAAAAGAAGAAAAAAAGTTTTTAACCTTAGTCAAGAATCGACTAAGATCTTGTATTGTTTTGATTTCCGTTTAATCTTTGGTTGGCAAGAGACAGGAGCATTGGTCAATATTAACAATTCACTAAAACCATAATTTACAATTGAATATCGGAGGCTCATTTCAACAAGGTGACGTAATCAAAAATATAAAAAATGCTATTTAACACTTTCCACACGGCTATGCATTGAAATAAGTACAAACATGCCTAGTATTGGATCAGTAATCCTTGAGGTAGATTTTGAAAGTTGGGAAAGATTTTTTAACAATCTGTTTTGTATGGTAAAACCAATAGCCGCGTGGAAAGTGTTAAGTTATCTTCTTACTTCTATTTCACACAACACATTTAGAAGAATATCCTTTTTAAGTTTCTTCTCAACAATATGAAGAGGTCAGAGGGTATCTAAAGTTACTATTCTTCTTAAGTTACTAAGGGAGCACATCAAAACTCGACCGCCCGGCAACCGCCGGTTCCGTGGGGTTCCGTGCGGTTGCAGCCGGTTTCTATTGTTCTAAACAATGATATGCGTTCCAACCGGGCGGAACCGGCGGTTGCCGCGCGGTCGAGTTTTGATGTGCTCCCTAAGGTAATATTCTTCTTATCCAAAGATTTTTTTTTTATTCTTTACTTATGGATTACAAACTTCTGTCAATTTAAGTTTAATAATCTTATGTTTAGGATATATTCCAAATCAAACATTCAATTGGAAGGCAATTCCTGATTGAACTCATGAAGCAAGGTGGATAACCCTAAACTGGAAAATTCTCCACCAAATCTACACGACCAAATTAATGGAGAAAGAGACATCAAACATCTGCAGTTCGTGTAACGTTATTGACTATATGTACAGAACATTTCTTTTTCTTGTGTATAACGGTTAATGGCACATGGGACCATGCCAATAAACTTATTTCTTCTAATTTGAACATTTCGTTCAAATTTTATTTTGAAAAGGTTTTATTCGGGATGCATACATCCAACACTGTAAATATAATATTAATAAGTGCATCAATTATTTTTGTGTTATTGCTAAACTTTGTGTTAGTAAAGTTGGATACGGTAACCACCCTAATATGTTTTTCTTTTTGAAGCAGAATTGAGAATGCGTAAGGTAATTTGACTTTTGTCATTTGCCATAATATGAAATGTAAGTTTGTTTCCACACAATTTAAGGGGTTTTAAAGTACATTTGTTCTACCATTTTAATCATGCAATGTTGTTGTGTTATAATTTGGATTTATTTTATATATGAAAGCAAGTAATAATAAATGCACGAGTGTTTTCAAACACTGTGGAATTCGTCTTTTTTTTAAAAGAAAAGTTGAACAAATGTAATGGTATTGTGAGTAATGTGATAGAAACTTGCAGCGTGTGTTAATTTATAGCCTATATTATGGGGCCTCCGACAAGTAGACAAGTTTGGTATTATTATAATTCTAAAAATTTCTCGATCGAAACATGTTTTCAGTCAGTTCGATACTGCAAATTATTTTACCGAAGATATCAAGCTTTTAAAATGAACGACCCTCTTGGGACACCCTGTATCAATCAACGTAATCATAAACGAGGATTTATCAAAAGATCTTCAAGATTCGCGCTCGTCGCAAGTTTCTCGCGAGAATATGCATAAACCAATCTGACACCGCTGACCGTGATTGGATACAAGACATCACATGTCAAAGAGTATGCAATTGTCACGCAGTTCATTGGTTAAAAAGCACACAATCATCATTCCAAGCCATTCTCTGTGAGTCTTGCATATAAAGAATTTATACCCTAATACATGGTGTCCCAAAAGTGTCAATACCTTTTTAAAGTTTTATAAGGTATCTTCGGTAAAATTATTAGCAATATAATTACAACTGAAAACATATTTGGATATAGAAAACTTGCAGAATTATTTTGAAACCAAACTAACAATAATATTATTGTCTATCTGATGTGTTGCCAGAGTACAGTTGAACATTTTCCGAACTGTAAAACTGCATTTTCAGAATGTAGTAAATGTATTTTAAGCGGGGTTTTTTTGTTGCGCAAAAGCCACATGAATAGAATGTGAAGAACCTGCAAGACTTCATTACAGCTACAAACACCTGGCGTCCTGCAAATTAAACAATTCGTTTTGTGAGTTACGGTATGTGACCAAGCCTTCAAGCGTGTGTTATATATTACACTGCAAAAAGGTTGCTTAAAATACGTTGCTAAAAGTACTTTTATCATCCGTTGGTTGACGGGTTGATTAAAATTCATTCAATATATGTAGATAGTTAGGCGTTGTACATGTTGTATAAAAGTAAAAAATCCCCAGCGTTGAGCAATTCGTCGAAAACAATGTCCTTAAGGGGGCTGTACACCTTCAGCATAGCCTACGTAAAACTGCCGTAACTTCTTCATTATTCATTTAATCTATGCACATTGAAAAAAGTATCGCACCACTGCTTTTTTGTTGAAAAGTGCAAATGTGGCCTCGAATTTTGCCACCATGGTGTGATATTAAGGATCATTTGTTTGCGTAAGCTGTCCAACAAAATGTTGTACAATAAAAGGGCCACATTTTAGTTTGTGACGTAATCGATGTAATGTTTTTCAAGGCCAAGGGGAAAATGCATGTTTTTGTCCAAAAACATGCATGAAACAAGTTTGGGTATAACTCGATATTGAATAGACTTTAAAAACCTAAAATAGTCATTATATTAGTTCTGTATTTGGAGCAAGAAATGTTCCATTTAGACGTTATAGGCTACAATGCAGTGAATGAGTCCAAATATGCCATTTTTTTGTTGCTCATAAATTCAGCATATACGAAGAGATCACCGTTGATTTTTTTTTTATTTGACCTAGGTCAACACTTCCGCAATATTGTCATTTGAACTTATTTAAAATTTGACCTATTTTGACCTTTGACCCCATAACCGTTTGGCGTACGAAAAAGGGAGTTTTTTCATGTTTGAGGACAATCGGGCATCTTTTGAAATTTGACCCCAGATGACATTTGACCTTGGAAGACTTGAATGTGTTACCAAGGATTACAACTATAGAGATTAATCATTGGGCCTCTGAATATCGCGTTATACCCAAACTTGTTTCATGCATTTTCCCTTTGGCCTTGAAAAACATTACATCGATTACATCACAAACTAAAATGTGGCCCTTTTATTGCATAACATTTTGGTGGACAGCTTACGCAAACAAATGATCCTTAATATCACACCATGGTGGCAAAATTCGAGGCCACATTTGCACTTTTCAACAAGTGGTGCGATACTTTTTTCAATGTGTATATATAAAAGTATACAGTTTTTTGCAGAAAAGGTTTCAATGAATCCAACCATGACAATGAAATTGCCCATTTTGGAGAAAATTATAAAAAAACACGTTTTTTGACCCATTTTAGGTTCTGCAAAGATAACTCAAAATATATTTTGTCAAATTTTGTTATAGGCCTACTAGTTTTATTATATTCCCAATACAATTCCCTAGGAATCGTTTTTGGGCTTTGTTATTTTTTGAATTATTGACCAAAAAGTACCAAAAAGGTCCCAAAAAGTGCCAAATATGTGATTTTCATGATTTGTTGGCACCTTTTGGTCCAATTTCGCAATTTAGTGGTCTAAAACAGAGTTTTATATCAGTGTTTTTGTACATATCCCTATGGAGCCCTATTTAGTAGTGTGACCCCTTAAAACGTTGGTGGAAACTGTTTCTGTTGCTAAAATATGTTGCGTAAAAATATTCCACTTTTGGCAACTGTTGCATGAGCATTGAGGAAAATCACGCAACAGTTGATGCAAGTTACGCACATGTGAATTTTAGGCAACTGTTGTCCAAAAAAGCCAATTTCGTGATTGCGTCATTCAATCATTATGACGTCTTGTGCACGAGCAACTGTACGTTTGCACGAGCTGAGATCTCTGGATCTGGATAAATTATAATCTGGTAAATAAAACGGTGAATCCGCATCAACATCAGAGTTTGTGACATCTGACAGGCGTTTTGTGAGTCCGGTTTTGAATGTTTGAAGCTTGGTCTGTCAAGAAGATGATGTGATAGATCGGTCTAAATCTCTGTGGTCGTCCATGTAATAAGCCTTATTTCGTCATGTTCGTATAGGTTTAAAATGCCCAACAAATCACTAAATAAAAGCCCACAACCAATAAACAATAAAGCGTGACACATGATTGCAGGTAGAAGAAATCAAGACAGCTATGTTGGAAAGGAAGATTTGGAGAAGCATCGTGGTTCGGGAATATCACCCGCCATAAGTCAAGTCAAGTAAGTCACGTATGCCTTCTCTTAGGGATGTCGTGACGTGTTCTTCAAGTGGGTAATGTAGGCTTAATCATTTGATATAAGAGCCTATTATGGACCCCAGGGCAGCGAAGTATATGCTTTAAGGGGGTATGCATGCCACCAGGGTATTGTGACGCAGGCTTCAAGTGGGTCTATAATAGGCCTATTATGGACCCCAGACCGTTATCATTTATAGCAACTAAGTAAAACAAACAAACAAAAACAAAATGGAATTGACTCCTCGAAGTTCTATGCATGATGCATCTTTCCGCGAAACCTGGACGGATATCGACGTTGATATATTCTCTGTAAATCTGTAAATGGAAAATAAATCTATAGCTTATTGTAATGCACTTGATCTAGAATTGTGTTTTAGAGTAAAACGCAGTTTATGATTTTCCGTCATACATTCATTTTACTCAGAGCTTCCTTGCCAGAAATCTGATCGGGGGACTGGGGGAGGGTGGTGTAATAGGAACACATTTTTGCTGCAACATAGGACGAAAAATTCAACTCATGAAGTCCTAAAAAAAATGCTTAATACTGCATTTGAAATATTTCTGTGCCTTTTTAAAATTAGCCCAGAAAATTGTAACATTCTCCCTCCCTCGCTCTTTATCCCTGCCCACCTTTGCTAGTTACCATGGTTTACGCCCCTGATAAACATGCTTGGTGTCATTTGTCATATTTAATGGTGCTTGTGTTTGCCGTCTTTGCCGTCATACATATAAAATGTGATATCTGAATTTCTGAAGGGAGACAAACGTTACTGACATTGCGTTTATTTGCGGCATGTTGACGAAAAATCAAGAAAAAAACCGGGAGAAAAACACATTGCAAACCTCTTATCTGTCCAAACAAAATTACTACATCTATGAAAATGTGAAAACCACAATTCGTGCGACCGAATTCGACGAGCTAAAACTGTACATTATCGAACATAAATGGAGATCTTTCGTTTTGTGATTGGATTTCGATATTGTTTTCGATTACTCACTTTAAATTTGGATTAATACACTAGCAACCAAATAGGACACCTTGCAAGCTGCAAATTGAGAGCTGGGAATCCACTGAACTACTGTGTTAGCTTTTTGATATTCTAGGGTTATAAAAATTGATGGAAATTCTTGAAAGTTTATTTATATGAATTTTGGATATTCTTGAGACATTATTATTAATAAAAGGAAACATTCTCAGTAATGCTGAAATGATTTAGAACTGTAGTGTGCCCAGGTCATGTGGGTGCTATGAAAAGTACAGAGAATTTGGATGGTTTACATTTACAATATGAAAGTACAGGTGTCAAAATGAAACTAAATGTCCATCCCAAAAATCAAGTGTCAATATCTGTGAGAGATTAAAGACTTTTTCGAGCACTGCTCTGATTTGGTCATCCCACCATAGTATATTAATTGTATTTTCATTGTATCATTGTATGTATCTCATTTGTGGTGAATAAAACTGAACTGAACTGAAATGAACATGAATATATTATAATAAAATCACAAAATAGCTTTATTGGTTAAATCAATTCCGAATTTCACTCATAATTTCATAGATTAATAATAGTAGATTCACAGACAATTATTATTTACCGGTGCTTATAGAGCGCATTTCCAAAAAAGATCAATGCGCTGTACAAATAACATACATCAAAAAATGGCATACAATTATATAACAACAAAATAACATCAACAACTTTAAAAAATATGATATAAAAGATGCATTACAGCAAAGCACCACAGTTGTATAAGAAGTATTACATAATTTACACAATAATCAGTTACAAAATGTTTAAAAATACGAATGAAATGACAAAGTTATATATAATTTTAAAAACCCTAGGCCAGGAAGTGAACTAATGTTTAGGAAAAAGGTGAGTTTTTAGAAGTTTTTTGAACTTTTTCACACTGTTTGCTTCACGAAGAGACCTAGGTAACATATTCCATAAATTGGGTCCTAAAACAGAAAAACATTTATCCCCATAGGTTCTGTTGGTGGAAGGGGTCACTCACAAGACGGGTTGTATCTTGAGTTGACCTAAGACCGGCATGCCCTAGTGTATACAAACAAATGAGATCTTGCAAATATTGTGGGGATGAACCTTGTATACAATTGTACACATGCACTAAGATCTTAAAATCAACTCTCTGCTGGACCGGCAACCAATGCAGCTCACGAATCAAAGGTGCAGCGCTAGTGCACCTATCAACATGATAGACAAGGCGTGCAGCGCGGTTTTGAAGCCGTTGGAGACGTTGCATATCTGATTTTGACAGGCCACCAAACAAAGAATTGCCATAGTCGAGCCGAGAAAGGATCAAAGATCTTACTGCATGTGCACAGGTTGTTCTATCAATAAATCGTCTTATCCTCCAAAGATTACGTATATGGAAATTAACAGTACGACATAGCTTATTTACATGTTGTTTCATACTGAGACTACTATCAAATACGATACCAAGATTCGTAATACAAGAAGAAGGGGCGATCACAGATCCACCTATTTTCAAATTAATGTCCAGGTGGGACACTGCTTCAACATGCCTAGGAGACGAAATCAGGAACAGCTCAGACAATTTGTGGTTCCTCTTTACCCTTTAAATGGAATAGGTCCAAATCAATAACCGATCGGTCAATCGTTTATGAATCTACTACATTGTTACATTGTGCAAGTTAAACATGTTAAACAAAATGCAAAGAATACCTGAGCGTTAAGAAATTCCCATTTTTGAATTACATTAACATTTAATATCGCGACTAATCCTTTAAAGAAACGTGTTTGATTTAAAATACAGATTGGTAATACTTAACTTCCCGCCCTGTGAATTAAACAATCTTTGAAAGTAATTGTGGACACGTGTATTGTTTTAGTAGATTTTTAATTCTAAACATGATGCAACATATCCAGGTTGACTTTTGGTCGGCGTCTAAAAGTTCATAACATTTCTTCATCATGTTCATCACTTTTATGCACGGACCTGCGCAGGTACAGGGTGTCCCAAGAGTGTCGATACTTTTTTAATTTTTATATCGCCGATAAATTAATTTTTACGGTGTGAAACTGAAATTACATTTGGACGGAGAAAACCTGTAGAATTGTTTTGATACCAAAGTTGCTCCATTTCAGAGGTCCCTTAACACTTTCCACGCGGCAGGCGTCTGTAGACGACATTCCAAAATGTCTCAAACTGTTTAAAAAATGTCAAAATTGTTAAATTTCATAATCATATTTGGAATCACCATAAGAAATACATTGAAATAAGTACAAACATGTCTCGTATTGGTTCAGTAATCCTTGAGATAGACTTTGAAAATTAGGAAAGGTTTCTGAAAATCTGTTTTTATATTGTAAAACCAATAGCTGCGTGGAAAGTGTTAATATATAACACACGCTTGAAGGCTTGGTCACATAACTCACAAAACTAATTGTTTAATTTGCAGGACGCCAGGTGTCTGTACAGCTGTAATGAAGTCCTGTAGGTTCTTCACATTCTATTCATGTGGCTTTTGCGTAACAAAAAAACCGCTTAAATTACATTTACTACATTCTGAAAATGCAGTTTTACAGTTCGGAAAAAAAGTTCAACTGTACTCTGGCAACACATCATATAGACAATGTTGTAAGTTTGGTTTCAAAATAATTCTGCAAGTTTTCTATATCCAAATATGTTTTCAGTTGTAATTATATTGCTAATAATTTTACCGAAAATACCTTATAAAACTTTAAAAAGGTATTTAAACTTTTGGGACACCATTTATTACGTGGGAATAAATGCAAGACTCACAGAGAATGGCTTGGAATGATTTGATTGATTGTGTGTTTTTTAACCAATGAACTGCGTGACAATTGCATACTCTTTGACATGTGATGTCTTGTATCCAATCACGATCAGCGGTGTCAGATTAGTTTATGCATATTCTCGCGAGAAACTTGCGATGAGCGCGAATCTTGAAGATCTTTTGATAAATCCTCGTTTATGATTACGTTGATTGATACAGGGTGTCCCAAGAGGGTCGTTACCTAAGCTTGATATATTCGGTAAAATAATTTGCAGTATCGGACTGACTGAAAACATGTTTGGATCGAGAAAATGTATAGAATTATAATAATACCAAACTTGTCTACTTGTCGGAGGCTCCTCAATATAATAACACACGCTGCAAGTTTTGATCACATTACTCACTTTACAATTTGTTCAACTTTTCTTTTTAAAAAAAGACGAAATTCCATAGTGTTTGAAAACACTCGTGCATTTATTATTACTTGCTTTCATATATAAAATAAATCCAAATTATAACACAACAACATTGTATGATTAAAATGGTAGAACAAATGTACTAATACTCTTTAAATTGTGTGGAAACAAACCTAAATTGCATAATGCAAAAAGACAGAAGTCAAATTACCTAATACGCATTCTCAATTCAGCTTCAAAAAGAAAAAACATATTGGGGTGGTTACCGTATCCAACTTTACTAACACAAAGTTTATCAATAACACAAAAATAATTGATGAACTTATTATATTTACGGTGTTGGAAGTATGCATCCCGAATAAAACGTTTTCAAAGTTAAATTTGAACGAAATGTTTAAACTAGTAGAAATAAGTAAGTTTATTGGCATGGTCTCATGTACCATTAACCGTTTTACACAAGAAAAGAGAAAGAAATATTCTGTATAGTCCTATATAGTCAATAACGTTACATGAACTGCAGATGTTTGATGTCTGTTTCTCCATTAATTTGGTCGGGTAGATGTTGCGGAGAATTTTCCAGTTTAGGGTTATCCAACTTGCTTCATGAGTGCAATCAGGAATTGCCTTCCAATTGAATGTGTGATTCGGAATATATCCTAAACATAAGATTAATCTTAAATTGACAGAAGATGGATAAGAAGAATATTACCTTAGAAACTTAAGAAGAATAGTAACTTTAGATACCCTCTGACCTCTTCATATTGTTGAGAAGAAACTTCAGAAGGATATTCTTCTAAACGTGTTGTATGAAATAGAAGATAAGAAGATAACTTAAGAAGAGTTCAGGATTGTAAGAAGAATAAATTCTTCTGTAATCACGTGCTGTAGATTCCTTACATACCATTCAAGTGGCTTTTGAAAAAAAGGTTTTCACTTTAGGTGACGAAAAAAAGAAAAGTGCAGTTTTACAGTTTGGAGAAACTTTCCTCTGGACTTTGGCAACACAGATGGCTGTTATAATGTAAGGTTGTGGCATCAAAATAATTCTACACCTTTTCGCTATCGAAATATGTTTCAATTTTTATACTGCGTAATTATTTTATCGGATATTTAAAGCAGCTGTAAAACGGTATCGGACCTTTTGGGACATAATGTGCTTTTATAGTCTATGTTCGAACGCAAATAGGTGAAAGAAAATCTTATCCAATTATAGTTTACATGATTGTAGAGCTATTTCTAAATATATAATCTTAACACTTTCCAAGCGGCAGACGTCTGCAGACGACATTCCAAAAATTTCACAAAATGTATTAAAAATGTCAAATTATTGAAAATCATTACCTTGAGATTATGCATTGCATTAAGTACAAACATGCCTAGTATTGGTTCAGTAATTCATGAGATAAGACTTCGAAAGTTGGGAAAGGTTTCTGAACAATCTGTTTTGTACATGGTAAAGCTAATAGCCGCGTGGAAAGTATTAAATAGCATTTTCTATATTTTGTGATTATGTCACCTTGTTGAAATGAGCCTCCGATATTCAATTGTAAAATATAGTTTTAGTGAATTGTTAATATTGCCCAATGCTCCTATCTCTTGTTTGCCAACCAAAGATTAAACGAACATCAAAACAATACAAGATCTTAGTCGATTCTTGACTAAGGTTAAACATCTTTTTCTCTTTTACCTTTCAGCAGGCTATCACAAGTTATATGAAAAATGGATGGGGTGGGGTTCCTTCCTCCCTTGAAACTATTACATTAATCAAATATCATTGTGTACATGCAAGTAACCGGAATGCCGGAAATAATATTATAACGATTTCAACTTCCTGGCGAGCCAGGCGTTTTATGGTACGTCTATATAGTGTGCTTGGAAAATGACGCATTTGGATTAAGTTGATAAGTTGGCCATTTCCCTCCTATGAGACATTATGTTGACTAATTTAAGTAAAAACGATGTCTTTTAGGACCAATTAGGTGAATAGAGACTACCTTATTCTCACAGTGTATAGGTATGGAAGTACTAGACAAATCCATGGTTATAAACTTGAACTAGGCTCTTCGTTATTAGAATTTCCACCACTATATACAATTCCGTATGTGATTTCAACTCTGTAAAACAGTCCTACTTTCAAGCCGTTATTCAGCCAGACAAGAGAAAAATAAGAAATGTGACAACCGACAAATAGACACTATTTCAAGACGCAATACAAAAGACTTAACTCGAAATGCATTTTAATGGTCACGCCAAGCAATTGTAAAAGAAATATTCATTTTAGAGACTTAAAGTTGAAAGGCCGCTTAGTCGCGAGAAATCCCAGAAGCACCACGTTTTATCCAAGATATCACGGGTTGCATGTAGCTGTCAATCTTGCCTAGTCCGGTAACCTTTTGATCCGCGTGTTGTCCATAGCCTACAGCGTAAAAAGGGGCACTCCTTTTAGAGAAGCTCTCCGATGCCATCCGTACCCGATTGTGTTTTGATCTCTCTCAGAGAGACATAAAGAAGCCCGGGATCTCTTGACTGAACTACGGTTGAATAAACGGAATGCATCCACGAACATCCGTTTAGCTCTATATCATACACTCTTAGAAGGTCAGGATCAAATACATGAGTAGATTTCCGGCTCACTTTGTTTTGATCCTTTAAGGATCATTTTCGGATCGTTTTGATCCGTTTTCGGATCGTTTTGATCCGTTTCCAGATAGATATCAACAAACGGATCAAATTCACCTTGATCAACTTTGATCTGATTTCCGGATCAATTCGATGAAAAAGTTCATTGGTCAATAGGTGACTGACGTCACCCTTTCGCAAACCGATAGACGACAAGCAGACGATCTTTTGAATTCGGTCGCCATTGAAACAAGGGTGAAATACCGCGGTAAGTTATCCAGTCTAATCTGTAAAATGTTACATGATTTTGTCGGTAAAGTAGTTTTATTTTTTATGTTTGAACATGCTCTATTCTTGTGAACAAATTTCTTGTACCTGACCAGTGCCATCAGTACGATTGTCGGTCAAAATGCTCCTCACAAAATGTCACGATCACTGCGATGTACTAGGCCTACACGATGTAGTAAGCTTACTGCACTCGATATATAGTCTGCAGTGGGTCTCTTAGAAGGTCAGGATCAAATATGAGACGAAAAGGATCAATTTTGATCCAGAAGCGGTATCACATATGAGCTTACCCTTTCCGGATCAAAGTGATCCGACAAGCAGGATCATTATTTTGATCCGTTTCAGTATCATTTGACAGAAATATTTGATCCCATTTCGGATCAAACTTTTTGATCCTGCTTGTCGGATCACTTTGATCCGGAAAGGGTAAGCTCATATGTGATACCGCTTCTGGATCAAAATTGATCCTTTTCGTCTCATATTTGATCCTGACCTTCTAAGAGTGTAGGGTTTTCATAGTGGCTGGGATTTCGCGCGCTATTTTCGTATATCTCGGTTCCTTTGCTTCAGCGCAACGAGTCTCATAGCTTATATTGCCTTAAAAATAAAATAAAAAACTCCTTTTCACAGAATCCCTAAATCACTCGACATAGTGTACCCAATCCGCGACCCGTTTCAAACCATCAAGACCTTTATAAAATGCTTACCCTAAAGGCGTTCAATCGACATGTCATTGCGTATAAAATACTTTCATTCATGTCTGAGAAATAATAGGGTTTGGTAGAGGAAGGTTTAAAACCATAGCCTAACGATATAATTAAGCTAGATTTCCATTTTATCGCTGGGTACCAAAACCTTTTATCTAGTATATTCAGTCATATTTCCATAAAACATTTCGACAATAATGAACAAGATTGCTTAAAGATGCACTTATATTCTTCAAGTCGTCTGATGTCAAACTCTTATTTTAGTGTAAAAGTGGAGTACACGCTGGTTGAAATTTTATGCCGAGTGCTTGATTAAAAAGAAATCCACCGAGGTATTGTTTTGTATAACCCCGCAGTTTAGCACATCGACGTTATACTGAAACATAAACTTTCGGATATGGTGCCGTATATCTTTGCAATTCATTGATATTCCTCGCCATAAACATCTCCCGTAATGTGAGGATACCAATAAGGGATTAGCAAGTTATTATATCAGTCGTGACCTATGATATATTAACACTGACAGATGATAAATGTGTGGATTTCTTAACTAGAAATCGTGTCATTTTGAAAAACGATATCTCGGTATAATTAGTCAAAACATTGCCATGTATCCTTTTTGATGATAGATAGAAAGACAGATAGATAGAGCTATGGCTGAGTGCATGTATGATACGCACCCCGTCAACCCGAGTCAACGCCCGCCCCTGGAAATGAGGATAACAGAGCAAAAATGGCGGCAGTTGTCGCCATGGTAACTAAGTGGTTTAATGGCTTTTGTAATGCGAAGAATCATCATAAAATGACTGATAAATCAGGCAAGTATACTTACAGGGAGGTTGTATACGTGTACTATATAGGACCTGTAAACATGGTTAGCATGGTTTGTAGGCCTACCACTTTCACCCGATCAGAAAAATGATCTGAGAACCAGAGTAGATTACAGATTTCTTTTTAATAGCTTGCTCCATCGATGATTTAGCCTATATTTAAAAAGTGATGCGATGCATTAAATTCCTAGGTTTAACCATCTTGATAGCAGATGAAGCAATGTGCTATCAGCAGTAGATGGCAGATGAAGTACTGTGCTAGTATCAGCAGTATAGTATACAAATATTTAATGCCTGAGAGTGTGATAGTAAAAACTATATAAAATAAATAAACCTGTAACCTGTAATAAACCTGTATATCACGAGGTCAAATTTGGATTTTTCCATCACACGAGGCGCAGCCGAGTGTGATGGAACAATCCAAATTGAACCAAGTGATATAGTTTTACTATTGCACAAACAAAAGGCATTCAATATTTGTTTTATATCATGATATCGCATTATTTTTTTCCAGCCATAATGATAGTAAAAACTATCACATGGTTGAAATCAGGCCTATCATGATATAATATAAAAATATTGAATGCCCGAGAGTGTGATAGTATACAAACTATATCACAAGGTCAAATTTGGATTTTTCCATTGCACGAGGCAAAGCCGAGTGTAATGGAATAATCCAAATTGGACCGAGTGACAGATGAAGTATTGTGCTATCAGCAGTAGATGGCAGATGAAGTACTGTGCTATCAGCAGTAGATGGCAAATGAAGTGCTGTTCTGTCAGCAGTAGATGGCAGATGAAGTAGTGTGCTATCAGCAGTAGATGGCAGATGAAGTAGTGTGCTATCAGCAGGAGATGGCAGATGAAGTACTGTGCAATCAGCAGTAGATGGCAGATGAAGTGCTGTTCTGTCAGCAGTAGATGGCAGATGAAGTACTGTGCTCGTACACAGGGTGTTCCAATAAAAATTGTGACGCTCCATTAGGTGATCGTAACTTCCTAAATACAAGTTCGATAAGAACAACTGAAATAACAAAATAAAGGCACATCAAACTGTCATGGAAAACTTTCCTGAAGCCATCTTGTTCAGCTTGAATAATGAAACATTGAAACTAATACGCGCAAATCGCGCAAATAAAATTCATTTTTAACAAATAAAAGGTCCAGCATGAAGTTTTTAACGTCCCCCACATACTATATTAACGGTGGTAGTCTGATTTAAACCCAAGTGTTTATTTAATTCTATCAATTACACCGGGGAGTGTGTCAACGCTACAAAATCACACAAGTAGATATATGAGTTTCCTTGATCAGGTGTTCCGTAAACGCCCTCCTCTCTGTATTTTGTGTGTGGTTTTATTGGTTTGGTTGGTGTACAGTTGACTATAACGGTTTTCCTCTAAAAAGTGTTTGAGGTAAAATATACACTAGCAACCAAAAGAATTAGGACACTTGGTATTGATGTCAAAATCATCTCATATATTAAATTTGGAGTGTTATGAGTGGAACAAATATGTTGCTGAATCTCTTCTCATTTAGGGAGCACAGCAAAACTCGACCGCGCGGTAACCGCCGGTTCCGCCCGGTTGGGACTGCATATCATTGTTTAGAAGAATAGAAACCGTCTGCAACCGCACGGAACCCAACGGAACCGGCGGTTGCCGGGCGGTCGAGTTTTGATGTGCTCCCTTAATAAATTCATGTGAAATTGAGAAAACATGTGCCTTGTTCAAATCCCAATGCAAATTTCCCATTGGAAAATAGCTCATGAATATTTAATCAACCTCATTATAGCCACTGTACTCCTATGGTGGGTAGTCTGAAAATTTTGACTTCCTTTGAAAAAATCCTCCTCAATTGTTTGTCAATGGTTTCACATCACTCAAGTAAAACCAATCCCAATATTGTCACTAGTCTTTAATCTATAGAAATAATAGGCGTATACGACGGGTATTAAACAAATTATAAATATTTTAAACAGGTTCGCCGTCGTGGATAGAAAAGAGACAATTATGGGAAAACGATCTCGCCCGGGAATCGAACCCAGTGCCACAAGTATTACCCGGAGTAGCTCGGGCCTATACAAGTGTAATAATCAAGTGCCGTCCTCCCTGTAGAGGGAAAATACATAGAAATAATAGGCGTATACGACGGGTATTAAACAAATTATAAATATTTTAAATTCGGAATGAAAATGGAAGGTTTAACGCAACTGCTCTAGGTATGGCACAAAGTAGTCCTCTGAATATATAGTATTGAAGTCGTCTATAAAGTGTATCTTGAGAAATCTTATTACGCGCTTTCCGTCTTGTACTTATTTTAAGCTTAGCGTCATTTCCAAGGATGTGCCATCAGCTGGCAGTCGTCCGGAAAGTTTACGGGTGTATAATATTAATAAAGATCATTTCTGACATTCCCTTTAACAAAAAATGCATATGTTGGTGGTTATAACAACGCTTGTGAACATTGATCTTAAACTATATTTTAGACTTGGCTGAAGAAGAAAAATATGTATGTGATTTTGGAATATAAACTTTCAATTTCAATTCCTATTTAAATGATTATCAGGGGAAATCTGCAAACCATTATCAATATGTTGTAACCGATTTTACAAGTATATAGTAAGATATTATTAATGTCGAACAAAAAAGATTATATATCATGTCCCAGTGTCATGTTTGGTTCTTTTATTGCAGGGTTATAAGTTTTAGTATGTGTCTTCTTTTTACTCAGTCATATGGTGTGTTTCTTGTGGTAACCTGGTATAATTTTAGTGTTTTAATGTATATTTTATTGTAAATCTTGCATTTTCAATGTATATTTTGTGCATACTTGTAATTGTAATATTGTGCCAATATAGCCGGTTGGCTGCGATGACAATTAATCATACCATGAAAAAATAATTATTATTAAACAACCAAGTTTGTGATTGTATTTTGACTCTTCCGGCCGTTCTTCATCCATAATTCATTTTTGGTTTATAATACCATGTCAACTGTGTGCTCAACGAATAATGTTGTACGGGGATAAACGACAGAGGAGGGCGTTTACGAAACACCTAATCAAAGAAACTCATATATCTACTTGTGTGATTTTGTAGCGTTGACACACACCCTGGTGTAATTGGTCGAACTAAATAAACACTTGGGTTTATAACTATACTACATCGTTCTAAAAGACGACCATTTTCATTTTTAAAATCCCTGAAAAAGTGCATGTCTACTGTCTTTACATTTTAAAATCGTGTAAACATTTCTCCCTCAAATTAAAAACAATTCTCACGCCGTGTGTTGTTGTCCCTCGGTTTTTTCAAACGTGTCATTCTGAATGAAAATAGAAGGTTTAACGCAACTGCTTGATGTATATGACACAAAGGTAAGTCTTCTGAATAGTATTGAAGTACATGTAGTCTATAAAATGTATCTTGAACAATCTTATTCCGCTTTTTACGTCGTGCACTTGTTTCGAATTTAGCGTCATTTCCAAGGATGTGCCATCAGCAGTCGTCCGGAAAGTTTACAGATGTATAATACATGTATAATAAAGATCTTTTCTGACATCCCCTTTAACATAAAAGTGCATATGTTGGTGGTTATAACAGCACTTGTGAACATTGATCGTAACCTATATTTTAGACTTGGCTGAAAACGATATGTGATTTAGGGAATATTAACTTTCAATTTCAGTTCCTATTTTAGTGATTATCAGTACGCTAAATACAGGGGAAATCTGCAAACCATTATGTTGTAACCGATTTTGCGAGTATATATAGATATATTGGTTAATGCAAGTCGAACAAAAAAGATTGTATATCATGTCCCAGCGTCATGTTTCGCTCTTTTATTATTAAACAACCAAGTTTGTGATTGTATTTTGACTCTTACAGCCGTTCTTCATCCATATTTGTTTGGTGTATAATACCATGTCAGCTGTGCGCTCAACGAATAATGTTGTACGGGGATAAACGAGAGAGGATGGCGTTTACGAAACACCTAATCAAAGAAACTCATATATCTACCTGTGTGATTTTGTAGCGTTGACACCCACCCTGGTGTAATTGGTCGAACTAAATCAACACTTGGGTTTATAACTAATATACTACATCGTTCTAAAAGACGACTATTTTCATTTTAAAGTCCCTGAAAAAGTGCATGTCTACTGTCTTTACATTTTAAAATCGTGTCAACATTTCTCCCTCAAATTAAAAACAATTCTCACGCCGTGTGTTGTTGTCCCTCGGGTTTTTTTCAAACGTGTCATTCGGAATGAAAATAGAAGGTTTAACGCAACTGCTTGATGTATATGGCACAAAGGTAAGTCTTCTGAATAGTATTGAAGTACATCCATATGGTCTATCAAATGTATCTTGAACAATTTTATTACGCTTTTTACGTCGTGCACTTGTTTTGAATTTAGCGTCATTTCCAAGGATGTGCCATCAGCAGTCGTCCGGAAAGTTTACAGGTGTATAATATAATAAAGATCTTTTCGGACATCCCCTTTAACATAAAAATGCATGTGTTGGTGGTTATAACAGCACAGAACATTGATCTTAACCTATATTTTGGACTTGGCTGAAAACAATATGTGATTTAGGGAATATTAGCTTTCAATTTCAGTTCCTATTTATCAGTACGCTAAATACAGGGGAAATCTGCAAACCGTTATGTTGTAACCGATTTTGCGAGTATATATAATAAGATATACTAGTTAATGCAAGTCGAACAAAAAAGATTGTATATCATGTCCCAGCGTCATGTTTCGCTCTTTTATTATTAAACAACCAAGTTTGTGATTGTATTTTGACTCCTCCAGCCGTTCTTCATCCATAATTCATTTTTGGTTTATAATACCATGTCAGCTGTGTGCTCAATGAATAATGTTGTAAGGGGATAAACGAGAGAGGAGGGCGTTTACGGAACACCTAATAAAGGAAACTCATATATCTACTTGTGTGATTTTGTAGCGTTGACACACTCCCCGGTGTAATTGATCGAACTAAATAAACACTTGGGTTTATAACTAGACTACACAGACAACGGGGAATCATCTCATAACATTGACGTTAGCCCATGGCACGGTAAGGTTTTTTGTTATTTGACAAAACTAATGTCCCTACGTACGCCGCCAGTTCATTATCACAATTAACAATATTATGAGAACTTATCTAGTCATTCTATAGTGTTGGGCGCGCACATTACATCGAAAAAATATGTTAGCAAGATGCGCTTTGGTTTCATCTTCCCATGGTGTGTAGCATTATCAAAGGCACGAAAGGCCAATACAACAGTCCGATGTATCTGGATATTAAAAGATTAAAACAGTCGCCAAAAGGAACAAGAGACGATAACAAGAGTAAAATAAACGCCTCTAGAGAAACCGTTCATATTACACTACTATATACCCAATGTACGCGGTTAACAGGAAGCTTTTACAAGGGGTAATTGAAAGCAAGACTAAAGGGCGAAGCATCGCAAATCAGCCATATTTATCGTGCAAACTTTGAATTAACGTATTCACCGCGGGGTATTGCTCTTTATACTCTTTTTTTCAATTTTGCAATCGCGTAAAAAGTGGATAAAATTCAGTTGCCTTTTTAGATCTTAAGATTGTTATTTTTATTAACCCAGTATAAATATACCAGGTTTTATGACACTTTTTACCGCAAAGTAAATTAATCCCCAAAGATCGTTAGTTAATCATTATGAATGGTCCCTAGAGTTATGTTTATATCTGATTATATTTGTACCGTTCGGGATTACTATGATACTGATATAAACAGCCTTATTCAGTAGAATGTGTATTTATTCGCACAAGCTTGTTTCTTTTCTAGTTCCCCGGATATTTCGAAAAAATATCTTTATGCTTGCGTTCAGTAGGTCTTTTTGGACAAGACTTTTATCTCAGCACAGTATTAGGTTTGTGATAGACTTTATGGGTTGTCCTTATATGAAAACCTTTTTTAATCAATCAATTTCCATAATCGGCGACCTTCAAGGTATATTGTAAGGTGAGAAAAAGATCCAGAAGAATCTATTTTAGATGAAAACTTCAAAAGGTGAGAAAAATAAGGTGAGAAAAATATCCCGAAGGATCTTTTTTAGATGAAAACTTCAAAAGTAATTTCTTAAAGGGGGTGTGGACTCTCCGTACAGCCTCCGTATAACTGCCGTAACTTCTTCATTATTCATTTAATCTATATAAAAGTATACATTTTCTTGAAGACAAGGGTTCAATGAATCCAACCATGAACATGAAATTGACCATTTTGGAAAAAATTATAAAAAAAATGTTTTTTGACCCATTTTAGGTTCGTGCAAGATAACTCAAAATGTATTTAGTAACATTTTGTCATACTAGTTTTATTATAATCCTAATAAAATTCCCTAGGAGTCGGGGTTTTTTTTATTATTATCTTTTTCTTTTCTTTTAATTATAGACCAAAAAGTGCCAAAAAATGTGATTTTTTAACCAAAAATGGTGATTTTCACGATTTTGGAGGTACAAAATCACGTTTTTTGTATGATCCACCGGGGAGTGTGTCTACGCTAGAAATGCACACAAGTAGATATATGAGTTTCCTTTATTAGGTGTTCCGTAAACGCCCTCCTCTGTCGTTTATCCCCTTACAACATTATTCGTTGAGCACACATCTGACATGGTATTATAAACCAAAAACTGAAGCAAATTTCCTCTCCACAATATATCACCTCATTCATAATAATTGGCGGGATATTTTTTTAAATGATGCTTTTAGTAACGACAACTAACAGGGGGAAAAGTTGGTTTTTGTATGGGATGTCATTTATTTGTATTGAACATTGTGTGCTATTGAAACCGGTCAGACTTGTACGGATGAGCTGTGATTCTTGTTACTGTGTGAGCACACATTAGGCAATGATACCCACTGAAAATAACTTTCATGCAACTTTATGCTCGGTTGGTATGGTTACTTAAGTCATCATAACTTTAAAGGTATCCACTCGAGGTGTCATATTGTGGAGAGGAAATTTGTTCGTTTAAAACATATCTCATGGTTTTTATACCGATTACTGATTTAAATTAGCTAACATTAAAACACCTGGTCTGGAACTGTTTGTGTTAGTTGTAAATGAGTTGTAAAGGTAGGATTTGGTTTGTTTCATAAAGAAACAAGTCATGGTAATTGAAAAATGGACCAATATCTTGATGATGGTCTTCCTTTCGTTAATCGGTGATCGACAGAAATAAAAGCAATATATATGTTTGGGATGTATTTAATGCTTTTATTAATCTGAATATAATGTGTGGTCATTGTCGACAAGACCATTTGGACCTTTAAGTGTGCTATCTATACTGAAGACATTACGTTTCAAATGTAAAAAGGTACATAATGAGAACGTTTTAACACTTTCTACGCGGCTATTGGTTTTGCCCTATACGAAATAGATTTTTCAGAAACATTTCCCAACTTTCAAGGTCTATCCAAAGGATTACTTAATCAAAACTTGGCATGTTTGTACTTATTTCAATGCATTTCACATGGTGATTCCAAATATGGTTATGAAATTTAACAATGTTGACATTTTTGAAACATTTTGTGAAATTTTGGGATGTCGTCTGCAGCCGCCTGTCGCATGGAAACTGTTAAGGGCTCACTCCAAAAGAGGGAATTGGAAAGATAAAACAGAATACAATTAATTGGACTCTATTGAGGTTGAATTTCACAGATATTTTCCACTATTTTAAGAGAAGATGTCAATGTTTAAAGGGGAAAATGAAGAAAGAAATATAGAGGCAGTTTGTCTCACTCTTTCAATTTTAATTTAGTGTTATCACAAAACAATTAATATCTTCAGTAGATAGCAACGAATTTTTTATCTCTAATATTTATGAAAAACATTTTTATTTTTTTAAAGTAAGTTTCCTATTTGGAATTTTCTTACGAAAATTTTATCAATGTTCTTCTGAATTCCTGATGAAACTATTCCATGATTTTTATTTTTTGATAAGCAAAATCTTTGATAGAATTATGTTGCTATATATCTGTGATAACACTTAACAGTATATTTTGTTATTTACGAAATAATCTGTACAGACCATTCGCTATGCCATTGATTTCATTGCCAAAGCTATCATAAGTATAGCTAATTGTTAATATACGCAGTTAATAGATTGGGGTGATCTTGCTCCCCCTATACTGCCCTCCCATGTATGGCTCTGAATAATTCAACATTAACCCAATACAACATATTCTGTTTATTGTTCTAACCCCTTTATCTCTATCCAAAACGTGTCATTTAAACAATTTAAATTCGTTAAATTGGCGACGACCTATCGAAGTAGTCATGAATTTGTCGGGAAATTGTGTGTTCTTTTAGAGACAAAAAATCCATTTATTTTGGTTAGATTCCTCTCAGCGTCTTATGAATTTGTTGATGATTTATACACATCCCGATGTGTTTGCGAGGATATTACACTTCCGGCTGATCGCTACGATTGAATATATTACAGTTAAACCACAACAGAAAATGTTTAGACCTGCCAAACGTTTCTTTTATTATATTGACTATTTCGTTCCAAACGGAATTCGTTTGTATTTGCATTGCCCCGTGCTTCAGTATCGCGAATCGGTTAATATACAATTACGTGTTATTGTTTATCCTTTGTATTTATTTCACAAATATTTATTATAGCATCAACCGTTTGCTAAATTGGCATCATTGCCATGCAGAGAGAAGCAGAAATGTAGGTCTGTTATGGCGTAGCATATTAATGCACAACCTTGTACTTTTAAGTTTTTTTCAGTCGAAAGATTTACAGAACGCAAAATGCATCAGACATATTAGTGCATCGGCATTATTGTCTTCATCCATTGGCGAGTCAATCATTCATAGTTGCATTTTCTCTTCTCTCATCTTTCTGGCTCCACCATACATAATGAATGGAGTTCTGATGTCTGTCTGTATTGCCCTTCAATATAATATGACTGGTGATTTTACAAATTAAAATTGCATTATATTGAAATGCGCGCTGATATTATGAAACATAAACAAGGTCACTTATATATATATGAGAGAGTAAGTGTAAATATGGTGAATTACTTTAATGTTGCTAGATTAATACTCTGTTAAAAGAACAAAATGTGTTTTAATAATGATATAATCCGTTTCAATAAACTAGAAAATACCCTACTAAAGCACCTAATGAATGGCGACGAGGGGGCGTACCAACTCAGTCACCTTTACGACTCAGTGATCTAGAAGGCGTCATTATCAACTGCAGATGACGTCATCAGCAAACAGTCTAGAGACACTTCTAGATCTGGATCAAACACAATCCACTGAGGAAGACAACAGATCAGTTGTCGAAACCCGTATGGAAAATAAGTAAGTTTCCTATTTGGAATTTTCTATTAAAGACAATTTTATCATAGAAAATACCCTTCAGCCTTTACCGGGACTTCAGAATTTCTGATTTTTCCACCTTACAAGAGTTCAGTATTCCCGTTAAGCATGTTTAGACAGCGTTGCTTAAAGGCATATTATGTGATCTTTTCCAGAGAGCGCCCTCTATTCATTATCTTTTTTAGAAAGTAGATTTTCTTGCAGATTTACATTTCTGATCATAAATCATACATACATTCCAAGTTACAGAGCGATACGATTCCTAATTACCTCAAAATCATGGTTTTAGAGTGAATTTAGAGTGAAAATAATAAACTGTCGGATTATCCGACAGTTTATTTTCACTCTTAAATCATGATTTTGAAGTAATTAAGAATCGTGTCGCCCTGTAACTTGGAATGTATGTACGATTTATGATCAGAAATGTAAATCTGCAAGAAAATCTTCTTTCAATTTTTTTTTGGATGTTGAGGGCGTTCCCTGGAAAGATCACATAATATACCTTTAATTATCGTCAGAAAATAATATCGTTTTTACTATCGTCAGAATCGCTTACGTTTCTTCCGGAGACATCATCATTATCTCTCTTGATAAGATAGCAGCATATCGTTACTTTCTTCGGGAAATAATATCTTTCACTATCTTTAGAAGATGTCATCGTTTACTATCTTCTGAATATAGTAACATTTATAAGCATCGCTTATTATCTTTAAAAACACCATCGTTCACTATATTTAGAAGTCATAATTTTCTATATTTTTGGAAGATAACATCGTTTACTGTCTTTTGAAAATGGTGGTTTGAAAATGATCATCCTTCCCGACTTTTTATATTCTCTGAAATTTTCTTGGATAAAAAGATTGACAAATGAAACGGTGTCTACTTGGAAAAATATAGCATTATTTGAATTTCAAAAACTCAGTATTGGTATCGATATATTCAAATGTAATTGTAATTTTAAGTCTTTGAATGAAATTTGTCTACAAGAAATAAACCACATGGAATCATTTTACCGTAAGCTTGTTTAATTATGGTTAAAATGTTAAAGAATAACAAACATTGATGAAATAAAGAATGAATGACGAACAAGAAATTCTTTGGAATAACGAAAATATAAAATATAATGGCAAAACATTGTACTTCAAACATTGGATCCGAAATGGCTAAATTATTGTATCTTCATTGTGTAACAAAGATGGTTCAATACGATCAATGCAGTACGTTAATGACAAAATTAAAAAAAACACCTAGTGGTGTCATGTTAGATTACCTAACGTTACTCTCATCCATTCCAGAAAGCTGGGAAGAATCTAAAAATACAAGTTCAAATAAAGTCAACCAAAATGGTATACAAAATAAACTGACCTTTTATCCTTTAGAACAATGTACATCTAAAACTGTTCGTTTTAGACTGATTTCTGACATTTCTGTCAAACCAATTTGCCAGATTTTCTGGGAAAGAAAATTTCCAAATTATAATTATGTATGGGAGACCATTTGGAAAAACATACTGTCTCACGCCAATGAAGCAAGGCCAATAACTTTAAACTGGAAAATACAGGTTTATTTACAGGTTTATTTATTTCGCATATACAACATATCAATACAAAGTCAGAGCAAAATATTTTTACAAAACAATAGCATACGTATATGCAAGGCGTCGTTGAAAAAAAACTCACGAAGAGCTTACATGTGTCAACGACTGGAAAATCTTAAGTAATATATATCCTACAAATATTCTTTTAGCAAAAATGGGACAAGATTTGAAATATCACTGTTTGATAGGATTATGTATATAGAAAAGCAAACATCTGAATGATATGGCTAATTTGAGAATACTTTAGTTTTAAATAAAAGAATTGTGTTTAATAAGTATGTATGTATTCTTGATGAGATATGTGATTGTTTGATTACGAAAAACATAGAATCCCCTAGAATAACACATTGAGCTTCGATTAATTATTTACTTTTACTTACTTAAAAGTGAGAAATACACAAGTAACAAATACAAATTTTAGGCTCTGAAACATTAGATTTTGATATATTTATTTAAAAAGAGTTTAAAACTATCAAATGATTCAGTTTATTAAAAGTGTTTTACAAAATAAGAGATTATTAAAATTATAGATGTTTTGAATGTACCAATCTTTAAAAAATCTATTTGTTATACTGTATGACTTGTCATGTGATGCAAACATGGATTAATTTCTGAATGTGTGAATATATGTATTGTGATAATGCTATGCAAAAGGTGTGAATGATTGAAAATAAATTTGAAAAAAAAGAAAAGTTAACTGTCTTCGGAAGATAACAACGTTTACTAAGAAAATGTCGTTTACTATCTTCTGAAGATCGTGATCTGAGAATTACGAGGTTCTAACTGACAATTTAGTCATGTTGATATATGGCCCTTTTAACACAATAATATAAAACATAAGAAATTGAACCGGAAGTGCGCGTCTATAAAATCATCGATCTTATAAACACCAATCCAAGTTGTATATCATTTTAAAGCTTAAAATGACGATTTCAGAAATACAAATATCACAAAAAAGACGGAAATGTCATTTAGAACCTTGTACCTCTCAGCTCACGAGATAACAATATTTACTATCCCTAAATTGAATACTTAATACTTTACTAAACTTTATTATAGATATCGTTTATCTTTTGAAAATAGCATCGCCTACCATCTTGTAAAGATATCATCTTTTGCTAACTTTAGAAGATAGCATAGTTTGCTATTGTCTGATGATAGCCTTGTTGATTATCTTTTGAAGATAACATCGTTTACTATCTTCTGAAGATAGCATTATTTACTGTCTCTGAAGATAACATCGTTTACTATCTTCTGACGATAGCATCGTTTACTGTCCTCTGGAGATAACACCGTTTAATGACTTCTGGTGATAGCTTTGTTTGCTATCTTCTGAAGATAGCATCGTTAACTGTATTCTGAGGACATCATTTATTTATTGTCTTCTGAAAATAGTATTGTTTACTATCTTTTGAAGATAGCATTGTTAACTGTCTTCGGAAGACAACTGTGTTTGCTGCTATTTTTTGAAGATAGCATAGTTTGTTATTTTCTGAAGATAACATCCATGACATCGTTTTACTAATTCCAGAATGTTTCATAGTCTATCTTCTGAAATTAGAATTGTTTGTTATCTTCTCTGGAGGGCCTATAAAGAATCGTTTGTTAGAATTTTCTAAAAACAGATCGTGTTTTGTATGTCTCATAATCTCTGTTTTCTTATCTTCTTATAAAATTGAGCATTGTGTAATATTACCTCAATGGCTTTTGTATTGAACTTTCTGGAATGCAAAAGAGGGCCCCACCACGCGTGATTTGCTATGAGATTGAAAAGTTGAAAAGAAAACTTTGTTTACCGCCAGGGGTAATTTTGGTATCAAACTGCACGTCTATAGTAAATCATCAAATGAGCCTTCGCGTTCCTTTCGCTCGCTACAAGGTAACTAGGGGCATTTTATGACGGAGAGTGATTTCTTGTGTCTTTGGTAAATTCAGTCGCACGCAAAGCCGTGGTTTGATGTCGCCCGCAGGGCGCGAGGAGTCATGGCCTGGGCACCGTGACTCTAGTCGCTTGTCGTGTGCGGAAATGAGCTAGGCAGTGGGGTAGGCAGGATAAGCATACGAGCTTTCTGCTACTGCACGCGCGTTCAGCTCATCTTCACGTTAGCTGTCAGTATCAGTTTGTAACGATGCGAATCGCCCCAGCCCCCAGGTACTAGTTGCAATATACACTGGATCACAGGAAGTCATGTATCATGCGCGCATGAGCGAACTCGTCCCGTGCACTAGCTCCGGCCCGGCTCCACGCCCCGACAGAAATTGATTTCAAAATTAGAGCACGTTTCTTGAAATACACCTCTCTAAGTTTGCTGGGTATAATACCACGATGGATGTGTTTGTGAATTAACGTTGACAGGGCAAGCCAAACGGCCGAGGCGGCCTAGACTTTAATGCAGCGCCAGAAAGGCATTAAATGCGAGGCATGATGCATGCTATCAGACCGAAAATTTCAAGCCCAGAAAATTCGTTTCCTGGTCGCTTCGGTCCATGAAAGCATTTTCAGATGAAGCGGTAAAGTGGATCTCTCGAGGCCTTGAGGGGAAACAAATTTCCTTTTCTTCGTTTTATTCGACAACATTTCACTCTCCTTTTTTCCTCATCCCCATCCATCCCATCTCTCATTCTCGGCACGTCACTATTCTGTGTCAAAAGCCAAACTCGAAAACAAAACTACTTTTCGCCATTTTTTTCAATTCTCACCAATCATGCACTTACTTGACACAGAAGGATTTTTTTTCTTCAATTTCCACCTAATAAAGTCCTTGTTAATGCTCATATAGTATAATGATCACTTTCGTGCAAAATGTATATAGGCTTTATGAGGCTAACCAGCGCATTTAGCTCGGGGGTTAAAATTACGCGGGTAAATCGGGCTGTAACGGTCTGCTAAGTAAATCAGTGGCTACAATCGAATGTGGCAATCACTTTGTGTGCACTATATTTGATCAGAGCATTTTAGTTAGGGACCAAATTGGAGGTTGATCAAGTTCAATTGTATCGTTTACTTTTTGAGATCAATTGGTGCAATTACGCGAGTAATCAGTGTAACAAGTTAATACCAATTTATCATTATAGGAAATTTTGACGCGAAACTGAGCCGAACTATTTGTTTACGGATCATCGAGTCGTATCCCTCGACGTCATTTGACGGTATTTGTACGAGGTTAATTTGGAGCTATGTTATGTCAATTGATGCCGTTGGTTAAGATGGTGCATTCAATCAATGTACAACTGTTGTTTTCTTAAACGGTTGATTATTGTTTTATGTATTCAATTCGTCCATTAATGTTTTCCACGTGCCTTACCTGTAAACAAAACATCACGATCGATGTGATTTTAAAATGGGGATCATCAATAGAAGTTCGAGATTTGCGTAATATTTTCTCGCGAGATTATGCCTAATTCTTTAAATGGTTGACCATGATAGGATATAACATGACACAAGTTAAAATATTATGCAAATGATTTATTCCTACGTATTGGTCATTGGATAAAACAAACAATGATATTATCATGCAAATAACTCTTAGCCATTCTCTTGCAGGCCATTGGATAAGACCTCTCCATATCACGAGCCTTAGCCCATATTAGGTATGTTAGGTCAATGCATGAAAGTCGTAGCATGTTTAGCACTATAATAGACTCGTGCCTCCCCAATACCCCGAAACTATAACCTACGTAGTGTAGTACTAGTAGTAGAGACCCCGCTCGCTTCGCTCGTTACAAAGTTACACTTTCGGGATCTACCGCTAGATCTAAGCATGTAACGAACTTTTTGACGCCGACCATAACTCAACCTGGATATTATCCGTCATGTTTGGAATTAAAATCTTACTAAAACAATACACGTGTCCACACTTAAGGAGGTTGTTTAGTATACACTGTGCACTGGGCGGGTATAGTTCAATTACCAAGCCGTATGAGTGACTGAACACGTTCCTTTCAGAAGATTCGCAATAGTGCTTCACCCCAACCAGCTCATGATAGGTACATTTGACTGACCACTCTAGGCCTACACCAGTCTCGACACCAGTACATGGCATTTGGCTATTCCATAGGCCTACACCTCCTATTGAGGTGCATGACCTTCTTTACAAATCACACATATTGTATTGCAAATGGAGTCACCCATGACAGGTAATCCCATTAGCAATTCTCACTCCCTGTGGAAAAGATTACGGTAACGTCTTCCATTGTGGGGTGTAGGGATTTCAAATTGAACATCCCAATAAAGCATTTCAGTTTGTTCTATTTCATTAGACATACAAATTACATCGCGTCAGGATGGTAAGAATCTGTTCAAAATGACCCATGCACGGTACAGAAAGCGAGGCTCAGCCCTCACCACGCACTATCACGCCACACTGCGTGGTGGTTTTACGCAGGTTTGTGCATGGTTTGGCGCGCGCGCGATGAGGGGAGAGCCTCGCTTTCATTAGTTAAATGGCGATTGCGTGCAAGTAGCGTATTGGTCGAATACGGTCGATAGCAACCAATGAGAACGAATCTTTTACTTTGAGTCTACTCAAGGCCCGATAATGCACCAACCAACCAACCAATATCGTGAAATTATAACCAAAGACCGTAGGGAATGACTGCACTTTGAAATGGATGTATAAGCCTGGGGCTTTATAACCAAGTGATCCTTTTAGAAAGCCACAGGCTTTCAATGACATCTATGTATGCTAACGTGTATACAAAGACAAACGAAGCTGAAATAGTGATGGAATTGAGAGGCAAGTTTTCCACAAGAAGGTAATAAAAATACAAATAAATGGGGCTCTGATGTAGACTCAAGCACTTAAATTGATGATAACTCTTGATCCCAATATATGCGATTTTTATTATAAGATTAAAAGTGTATTAAATGGCCGAATCTGCTCTGTTTTATATGACTGCGCTATGCTTTTGATATCTCTGTATAACATTTTTATTTTATATTTAGTTTCTTTAACTGTCCTTGCTTTTAGACATAAGTTCACGAAACGACCACTGCAATGTGTTGGTAGAAAATGTTTGACTTAAAGGGACATTAAGTGGTGTTGAAAAGTTTAAATGTTTAAAAATTTACTTCAGAATTCAAGATGAACATTAAAAATCGCCATTATTGTTGTTTCTACTAACAAAAAACACAGCAAAACTAGATTAAAACAATATCATCGCTATTTATTGAAAAACGCCCTCTATGCAAATATGGTTCACGTTATGTATCACGCGTACTGCACAGGGATACTGTCGGACGTAAAATGCTGGTCCCGCGGGATAAGCATTTTTTGAATCGACGTTTTCTTGTACAAAAAGAGCTGATTTTTCTTAATCCTTATAGGTGTAAGTTCATACATGTAATACAATTATAAAAATAAACTAATCTCAGTTTTTATCATAATTGAGGGCGCTGCCTCCAACACATCTCTTAGTGTCCCTTTAAGCTGTATAACACAGTCATAGAGCGTGTTTCTACTGGACACTGGAAAGTTAACGCCGCTAAGTTAAACTTAACGGTAATTAACGCTTTTTTAACTTTTTAACCCCCCCCCCCCCCCCCCCCCCCCGATCAATATTATCATTTAAAGAATGCTTCAACTTAAATCATTATCACGGGTATTCATTTAGTAGAGTTATTAGTTTATGAATTGGCAAATAACAAAGTACACCATTTCTTATTTTATCTAAAGACACTCGTCTACTTGTAGGACCCGAACGCCGTAATATTTGCGAATTCAAAAATACTCGCTGGCTACATAAATCTGTGTAATGGCTAAGAACAAAAATGCAGTTTTGCCTTTTTTTCTGAAATGTATTGGAGTTATTGATTATTATGACAAATGGTGGTATGTTTTAAAACATTTTGGCGTAAAATTTATTACGTCACAGGCGTGTTTAAATAATGTTTCATCTCGACAAGTGCTACGTCATTTGTTGGGGCAAGTGGTCCGAAGGGATATGGGGCAAGTGGTCCGCTTGCAAAAACTTATTCAAAATTGTAAAATTCATTTTGAAAATTAGTTGTTAGTGTCAATAAAACATGACTCGGTATTGAAATGTGAATAGAATATGAAATAATTCACATTATTTCTAGTTCTTAGACATTTTGGGGCATTTCGGGTCTAATACCACTATTTCTGCTATTGAAGGATTACAATATGACATGAAATTGCTTTAGAATGATTTAAAACCTTGGTATTATGAATTACATCTTTATTATATTTTGAATGGTGTCTGTAAAGATATTTGCAATGACGAAATATCATGATTTATGTATTTTATCCACTGCTTATTGTGTATATTAACCGTTGGGTCATCATTGTCATGTTGACTAACTTCCCCTGTAACATGAAAAGCTGGCTAAATATCAAGTTGGTTTATTATAAGTACTAAATGATGATTATATGAAATAAATAAAATCATTAAAGAAAGGGGTATATATAGACAAATGTATGGGGCATCTGAATAACACAACCATGTACCCATTTAGCTAGGTTCATACCGATTTATGTAATAAATGTGCAGTCGAAAAGTTCGCTTGCTTTGTACATCATTAGTATACTGCTATTTACACGTTAACCACGAAAACTGTATAAAACATGGGTTTTATGAGACATGTATCCTTTTTACATGTTAAATAATATGGAAATGTGTTTGTAAAGAAAATTCTGCCTAGTTTCTGTGTTGTCATTCCCTGATTTCTGTGTATTCTAACCGTTGGAACATATAGGACCAGTTGCCCCAATGATGGGGTATTACTGGTCCGTGCCAAGTAAAGTTTTCAGTTAGTGGTAATTGGCCTCTTCTTTAGATATTTTTTAACATTGATTATATGTTATATGTAAACAGTTACATGGATGATATTTTCATAGCGATTCCATAAATATTTACCCGAGCTTTAATCTTTTATATCATGAAATATGCTTAACCGGACCAGTTGCCACATCCTCCCCTATATGAAAAGAATATGGCGTAAGCATGGTAATAATAACTGTAATTGCGGAATAAGGGGAATTGCCTTTTTTTCCAAATTCGCCTTAACGTCGTATAAACAAGGCACGGAATCGCCTTAACGTAATTTACACAATGGACGGAATAAACTGCATTGTTGGGATTCTCCTTAAACAACACCTAAGCAATTAAAGGTTACCGGAATTGAAATAATCAATATTAAAATAGCGATTTCAACTTCCTGGTACCATGTCTACGTGCTACACGTGTCTATGTGCCACACGTACGTTTCATGGTAGCCTATCGTTAGTGTGTTTGTAAAAATACCAATGCATTCCGATTGTTATATAACGGGCTATTCCAGAAAATAGATGCACGCCCCCTATAGAGGGGTAATTTTTCAATTCGGAAAATTCTCGGATTTCCAAGAGCAACTTTCAAAAACAAATCTGGATTTTCGGTTCAAATTGATCTAAAATAAATCTGGATTTACCAAACCCCTCTGTAGTCGTCCGACTAGGAGGCAGATTCTTCGGAAATCGCTTCGGAAGAGGGAAAATTCCGATTTACACTTAAAGCTAAAAAACTGGAAATCAAAACCCCTCTTTAGGGTGTGTGCCCTTATTTTCTGGAAAGCCCAACCAATATATGTTATAGGCCTCGATCACATTTTTTTTATAGAATTTCCTCCACTCGACAATTCCACGTGTAATTTCAACCCTATGAGCAGTCCTACTTTCAAAAAAGAAGTACGTTGGCGACAACCGACAAAAACAGACACTATTTCCAGACACAATAGAGGACTTAAAACTCTAAATGCTTTTTAATGGTCACGCCAAGCAATTGTAAAAGAAATATTCGTTTTAGGGACATTTAAAGGTTGAAAGGCCGCTTTAGTCGCGAGAAATCCCAGAAGCACCACGTTTTATCCAAGATATCACGGGTTGCATGTAGCTGTCAATCTTGCCTAGTCCGGTAACCTTTTGATCCGCGTGTTGTCCATAGCCTACAGCGTAAAAAGGGGCACTCCTTTTAGAGAAGCTCTTCGATGCCATCCGTACCCGATTGTGTTTTGATCTCTCTCAGAGAGACAGATAGAAGTCATGGATCTCTATACTTTGCTTCGGTTATAAACAAGGAGTTTACCATTGAGCCTTTATATAACAATCCGTTCTACTGGCGGAGATTTCGCGCGACAGACTTGTTTAACATCCCGACCACTTTGCTTCAGAGCAGTCCTCTCAAAGAGCCTAACTAGCTTACCATGCCTTAAAAGCCCTCCTTTTCAGAAAATCCCCAAATCGCCACGTTTTCTCGACATATCGTTCCCAATCCGCGACCCGTTTCAAACCATCAAGACCTTTATAAAATGCTTACCCTAAAGGCGTTCAATCGACATGTCATTGCGTATAAAATACTTTCATTCATGTCTGAGAAATAATAGGGTTTGGTAGAGGAAGGTTTAAAACCATAGCCTAACGATATAATTAAGCTAGATTTCCATTTTATCATGTTTATCGCTGGGTACCAAAACCTTTTATCTAGTAGTATATTCAGTCATATTTCCATAAAACATTTCGACAATAATGAACAAGATTGCTTAAAGATGCACTTATATTCTTCAAGTCGTCTGATGTCAAATTCCTGAGTGTAGAAGTGATGTACACGCTGATTGAAATATTATGCCGAGTGCTTGATTAAAAAGGAATGCACCGAGGTATTGTTTTTTTATAACCCCGCAGTTTACCACATCGACGTTATACTGAAACATAAACTTTCGGATATGGTGCCGTATATCTTTGCAATTCATTGATATTCCTCGCCATGAACATCTCTCGTATTATGATGATACCTTAAGGGATTAGCAACTACGATATCAGTCGTGACCTATGATATATTAACACTGACAGATGATAAATGTGTGGATTTCTTAACTAGAAATCGTGTCATTTTGAAAAACGATATCTCGGTATAATTAGTCAAAACATTGCCATGTATCCTTTTTGATGATAGATAGAAAGAAAGATAGATAGAGCAATGGCTGAGTGCATGTATGATACGCACCCCGTCAACCCGAGTCAACGCCCGCCCCTGGAAATGAGGATAACAGAGCAAAAATGGCGGCAGTTGTCGCCATGGTAACTAAGTGGTTTTAATGGCTTTTGTAATGCGTGCAATCATCATAAAAATGACTGATAAATCAGGCAAGTATACTCAGAGCGTGGTTTTATATGTACTATATAGTTCCGGTAAACATAGTTAGTACCATTTTCATCCGATCGGGAAAGTGATCTGAGGACGAAGTATTTTACAGAATTGTTTTTAACACAATTGTGCCGTTGTAGATTTTGCTTTTATAAGAATAAAATCCACTCAAATTTTGTGCGGTATCCGTCCAGTTATAGTTGCGCACTGACTATAGTAAGTGTGCTTTTCCCCGAAATGCTATCAGCATTGAAATAGTAGTAGAAGTGGCATGATATCAAAAGTAGACAGTAGCTGTATATACGGCTGTATCAGCAATAGAGGATGAAGTGATGTATGCTGTCAGTCGTAGATGACAGATGAAGAAGTGTGCTATCTGTAAAAAATAGTAAATGACGTAGTGTGCTATTAGCAGTAGAAAGCAGATAAGTAATGTGCTATCAGCAGTAGAAAGCAGATTAAGTAATGTGCTATCAGCAGTAGAAAGCAGATTAAGTAATGTGCTATCAGCAGTAGAAAGCAGATTAAGTAATGTGCTATCAGCAGTAGAAAGCAAATTAAGTAATGTGCTATCAGCAGTAGACAGTGATTGAAATACAGTGTGAGTCAAAAAGAAGTTCGTTCGAGGTACCTGTATATTTTGTGAAATATTTTTTGACAGGTTTGCATGCAGGCCGTGGAGCTAGTACTTGTTCCATTGACACCCTGCTGGACCACATTTCGGGAAGGCATTCTACAGTCTTGCCACATATTGACTTTCAACCCCCATTGGGCTAATTTTCCAAACTAAAATCTGCTCTATAGGGATACTACATTGTGACTTTTTTCAAAATTTAAATTTTTGATTTTACAAAATCTGAAATATCACTAGTTTTTATAACAAATTGAAGTTCAAAGTTTGAATTTCTTAACACAACAACTTTCAAAAGTCACACTGTAGACTTCTAGTTCCACCCAGCAAATTATCCAAGGAATGATCGATACCGAACCAACAGCAATAAACAGGTGGTGTGAAATAAATCAGAGAAAAGCTTGAAAAGCGTGGTTAGGATAGTCTCAAATTGTTAAAGAGATGGAATTGAAAGTACAGAAATTAATATTTGGGTTTTTTTTAATTTGACATATCAAAGAAGGACGTATTCAAATTTGACAAACCAATGACAGACGCATTCAAAAAGCCCATTCTTCCGCTCATATGGAAACAAGAATCACTGAAATTAAATCTTGCTATCAAGAGTTGCCGGTTTGAATAAAATAATCAGTTTTTGAAGCTGTCCACGAAATGTGTTCACAGCGAGTCATTTTAAACATTCAAAATAGATTTAAACCAGGAAGTTTCAAACACACAGTAGAATGGTACGCATACAATCATTATCTGTAGCTAAAATTGAGTCAACACTGAAATATTCCCTTTTTGTCAGATGTCGTATTTCATAATCTGAGGAAGTCATGTATATCCGGGTGTAGAACAATTTCTCTCTGAAATTATAATGATTTTTAAATATTTGTTTTCCTGTACTCTTTGCTCCTCACTGAGATGGAGAGTTTCAAAGGATTTAGCATTTCGTGGAAATCTCCTATCTATTAGAATAGGCATAACTCTTGATAACAAGGATCAAATTCAGGGATTATCTTTTCATATGAGTGGAAGAATTTACTCTTTGTACACGAGCTTCATTGGTTTGTCAAATTTGTTTGGTCTTTTTGGAGAAAAATATTCATTTCCGTACACATTCTTTTTGAATCACTCTGTATTGAGCCATCGGTTATCAGTAGTAGATTATAAATTAAATAATGCACTATCATCAGTAGATAGTAGATGAAGTAATGTGCTATCAGCAGCAGTAGATAGCAGAAGCAGTAACGTGCTTTCAGCAGCAGATAGCAGATGCAATAGTGTGCTAGCAGTAGCAGATGAAGTAGCAGATGAAGTAATGTGTGATCAGCAGTAGATAGTAAATGAAGTATTGTGCTACCAGAAGTTGAGAGTAGGCATTGTATCAAGTAATGTTGTGTCATCAGTAGATAGTAGATGTAATAGTGTTCTATCAACAGTAGCTAGTGCATGAATGAGTGTGGCAACAGAGTCCACACCACTAAATGAATGATGGAGCAGACGATGAAAGGCCTGTTGAATTTGGTGCAATGACACTGGTCTAAGAGATTGATATGAAAATGCTCTAAAAGTTGTTGTTTTTTGCTAAAATTTTGATCAGATGATTTTTACCTGAATATTATCAAACAATCTTAGTGAAAATGTTCTTCTTTTGACCAATTTCTATGATTTTTTAAGCATTTTAAAGATTTCAATAATTTATTAGAATTACTTAAACCTGGGCTAGGCCTGGGCGCTCTGTAAACATGCGTATCTTTGATGGAGCACATCTCGAGAATTTGGCCTTGACCTTACCTTTTTTCTCGTTTGCAGAAATGCTAAGATTATGATCTTCTTCCGAAATTAAAGTAACCAGTCGCTTTATATACGAGAAAAAAAGCATCTTATTAGAGGTCATTGTGCACAGTAGGCAATGGGGATTTATTTAGTGGTGTGGTGTGGATCCAGCAGCAATATATGGTAAATGAATAAATTGATTGTGCTAACAGAGCAGCAGTGTAGAAAAGAGTGAATGGAATGATAAGATATTATCAGTTGAATTGATACAACAAAGTGAGAAAAATGAATCATAGGTTGATTCACGATATAACAAACATTTTATACGCACGGTCTCTTGTTTACATAACGATTACAAAGTATCAATTTCAGTGATTCTGAACAGTAAGTTCAAATTTGGAATTATCTCTATGAAATAGTCTTATTATAACGATTACAATTTGTTATCATCAAAATCCTGTTTTTTGTGAAATGTGTTAGCTTCAGTTTTACCTAAGAAGTTAAATAAATGGTAATTAATTCAGGTGACCTATGTGGAAATATTGGGCACCAATGCCAAAACCGTCTCGCTGTAATGATTAATATAAGGGGCGTGAAATCAGGTTTATCTCACTCACTTATTATGATTTCTGAGCATGTTTTGCCTTAACTATTAATACATGTTTAACCCAGTTTAATCGGTGTTCTCTATATTACTGTATAAGCTCAAGAACGTGTATAATAAAATGTGTCAGTATTAAAACTTAATTTCGATGCCATGTATGCGACACATTATCACAATTAAAACTTATATCAAAACAGAGATGTTGTTACTTCACCAGTTCATATCCGTGATCAAATCGAATGACATGAATATATATATAATAAAATCACAAAATAGTTATATGGGTTAAATCAATTCCCAGAATTGACTCATAATAATATACCCTGTTAGTATAACCGTCATGTGTATTAAAAGCAGAGTATGAAGACCCGGGCATAAGAAGCCCATATTATTTAACTTTAACAATGTGCTCAGTGAAAATATTGTAAAAAGTTAATTATATGAGTGTGATATATGGAATCAAGAAAAGGCGCGTTTCTTAGTCATGTTGTCGTGATAAGCATCGTTGATATTCTTTTGACCTCAAATAGATTTCAGAAAACTGAGTTATTGAATATTTTCCTCAAAAAGAAGGAATAAATCACAAACATAGAATATCGTTTGGAAGCATAGATATATCTTTTGAAAATATGAAAAATATATCTGAAAGCATTGACTTTTTTACACACCGGTACAGATTTGACATTTTCTGTATTTCTCTCACTCAAAACAATGGATAGGCTATTCATTTCAAAATGTCAATGTAAATTTACCAAAATAAGAACACCTCTGAAAAGCAACAGATATTTTACATTAAAAGTAGATATATTGCTCTCGAAAATAGTAATCCAAAAGCAATTTATATTTATGTTTCCCGAAACAAAATTTTGTGTTGTAAAATATTAAGTGAATTAACCTTGCAATTTTACGAAAACAAGAATTAAAAGATAAATGTATCACTTTATAGAAAGAATATATTGATATGTCAGCTGTTGGTATGTACTCCAATCGATTAGATATACCGAATGACATTCCACCATGCACTTGTTAACTTAACCGCAATTTATCAGCTATTCATCAGCATAGGATATTTACCAACAACATTTATCAGCTGTTGGTATATACTCTAATCGATTAGATATACCGAATGTCATTCCACCATGTACCTGTAAGTTAAACTAAACAGCATTTACCAGCTATTTATCAACACATGCTATTTACCAACAGCATTTATCAGCCGTTGGTATGTACTCCAATCGATTACAAAAGACATTCCACCATGCACCTGTAAACTTAACAGCATTTACCAGCTATTTATCAAAACATGCTATTTACCAAAGCATATATCAGCTGTTGGTATGTACTCCAATCGATTAGACATACCGAATGACATTCCACCATGCACCTGTAAACTTAACAGCATTTACCAGCTATTTATCAAAACATGCTATTTACCAAAGCATATATCAGCTGTTGGTATGTACTCCAATCGATTAGACATACCGAATGACATTCCACCATGCACCTGTAAACTTAACCAAATTTATCAGCTATTTATCAGCATAGATATTTAACAACAGCCTTTATCAGCTGTTGGTATGTACTCCAAGCGATTAGACATACCGAATGACATTCCACCATATACCTGTTAACTTATTAACCGCATTTTAAATAGCTATTCATCAACATAGGCTATTTACCAACAGCATATATGTCAGCTGTTGGTATGTTACTCCAATCGATTCATACAGAAGGACATTCCACCATGCACCTGTAAACTTAACCAAATTTATCAGCTATTTATCAGCATAGATATTTAACAACAGCCTTTATCAGCTGTTGGTATGTACTCCAAGCGATTAGACATACCGAATGACATTCCACCATATACCTGTTAACTTATTAACCGCATTTTAAATAGCTATTCATCAACATAGGCTATTTACCAACAGCATATATGTCAGCTGTTGGTATGTTACTCCAATCGATTCATACAGAAGGACATTCCGCCATGCGACACCTATTAACTTAACGCATTTCAGCACATAATATATGCCAGGTGAGAGAGGCCCCTGCTACGGAGGCTTTTTCACACATTATTTTCAAGGCAGTGGCGTAGCTAGGATTTTTTTCAGGGGGGGCAAGATTTCTGAAATTTTCGTAAAAGGTTGCCCCAATTTTTTTTTCAGTTACCAACTCGTGAATTTCACGTAAGTGGGGGGGGTGGGGGGGGGGGGGGGGGGGGGGGGGGGGGGGGGGTAGATGTCAAAAAATTTCGCACGGTCAAAAAAAATCGCACAGTACATGTATTATATGTACAATGTACCCCCCAACATAATCAGTCTTTAAACATTTTTTTTCCCTATTTCATTTTTTTAACCCATTTTTTTTTTTTTTAGAGGGGAGGGGGCGGGGGCACAAATGGTTTTTTTCCGTCAGGGGGGCATTTGCCCCCCTGCCCCGCCCCTGAGCTACGCCACTGTTTCAAGGTATCTGCGTCAAGATAAGGAATCTTTTTCACAGGGTAAGCTCGATTTAACACATCAAAGCATACAATATATGCCAGGGTGAGAGAGTCATCTGCTACGGAGGCTTTTTCACACATTATTTTCAAGGTATCTGCGTCAAGATAAGGAATCTTTTTCACAGGGTAAGCTCGATTTAACACATCAAAACATACAATACATGCCGAGGTGAGAGAGTCACCTGCTACGGAGGCTTTTCACAAATTCTTTTCACGGTATGTGCGTTACGATACGGAATCTTTTTCACGGGTTCAGCTCCATATAAAAAAAACAATGTTACACATTTTGTTTACGATAAGGGCTATACAGTAGATTTCAGCTGAGATATTGCGATGGGTGATTTGTGAACACTTACTGTGCGGATTTCGCTAAATATTTTCACAGTATACGTTTCACGTTAACGAGTCTTTTCACTGGTAAATCTGTTGAAACGCGCCCCTTTTTCACCCATGGGTGCACGACATTCATCAAATATCACGTAAGATCTTTTGGGGATCAGGTTAAAATTTGCACTGAAAATGCCAGGAAGAAAAGTCTTTGTTAAGCAGTTAGCGATAGCTCTTTTCATTGAACAAACACTAATTCATTAATAATCTATTATCCAAGTAGCAATTATTCATAAATATTTCATTAGCGAATATAAGCTGTTGAGCCACAACCGATTTCGATCTGATATCTTCAGTAGATAGCACAATTTTGATCATAAATACCGTTTTATACGCGTTTTATGAACTAAACACGTGAATGCTTTCAAAAGCCTCACAAAGACGGATCTGATGGTTGAATACCGCGGAGATTTTTCAAACTGATGCCTGCTTTCTTTCCCTCATATTGCCAATGTATTGAAGCGTCAGCATTGATTAGCGAAAAGAATGTTGACGAGGCGCTGCGTGTCTATCGCCATATTTACAGGCCGCCAAATATCGGCGTATCGCCTCGCGGACACCCTGGTACGGCTCCCTCGGACTGCATTGCTAATCAGCAGCATGATCAGTACTTATAAGGTATATTTGAAAGTGTATTTTTTCATTTAACAGAGATGTAAGCAACAGCACGCGTGTGTAGTAGGAAAGGAAAGAGATATCACGGGGAAATAACGCGCGCAGCGAAGCGAAATATTAGCCCTTTAGGCGATTGAAAGAGCACTGTGCTATAAAACAGTATTGCATTTTAAAAAGCCATTTCGAAAAGCCTCATATCCTATCCTGTCTCTACATGTAGTAGTCGTAGTATCTCTGAGCCTATGGGTCGCGCATAATATTGATTTAACAGCCAGTGGCGTGGCATGATACAATCATTTCAACTGTGGTTTTACTTTCCCCGCCGTCGGAACCGCCACTGGTCAGATTTGTTTCAATAACTATCTATAGACTATCTTTTACGCGAGTGCCTGCGGACTCCTCTACTGCAATCCAATGAATCCCCCCATCCATTGCCGACTTCAACAGGTTAACCGTAAAACGTGCTTTTACATGGCACTCGCTTTATTGTCAGAAATACGAATTCCTGTCGATTTCACGCAACTGCTAATCTAACATGGTTACTTTTTTACTATCGCACCACCAAAATAGCGAGTGCGTGGTCACGAATTGCCGGCATATTTTCCCCCCAACGTAAATCTCCTTCATTACGGCACTCGAGTAGTTGTAGCATCGTGAAATTCCTCACTTCTCTCCTCGGGCTGAGCTAGCTGGCTCACTTGCTCGTTTACTCGATGATGATGATGATTTACGTGTGTAACAATTGTACAAACTCGCTAAATTGGATTAAATTTATGTGAGTTATCTCGTTTGATTTTGCAAACGCTATATACCCGTATCCCCTTAAAGCGTTGAATGCCTGAGACACGGAAAATTACATTACTTAAGTCTGTCAAGTCGCATCGTGCACTCCACGTGTTGGATTTATCAACTAAATTTCTTCTAACAACAAATGTGAGAATAAACAAACCCATTACATAAGGTTTTTTTGCATGATGCGACTTGAGCCCTAGAGGCTTCGTGGTTTTTTTATTGTACTCACAGTAAGACGATATCAGATCACCGCACATTTATATGGACTAACAATGTACCTCCAATAAGAACAACAAATTGTTAGACAAGGCAAAGTGGTTGGTGTTTATGTGGCGTTGATCGCTGCACTACGGGATTCATTTACTCGTATTAATTTTAAGTGGATCTTAAAAATATTATTGTAATCATCAAACAAATACCACTAGGCTCCACGGACGGTTATCATACGGGTAGGTACACGACATACTGTCAAGGGGGAAGTCATGAGGGATATTAGGGCAGCGACATGCCGTAATGAGCATTACCCGCCTCAATTATTGAGGATTTCAAATATTGTTAACGTCTTTGTTAAGCACAATAAGGGATTTACTTTAAGATGCTAAAATCTATGGGGATTTTATTTTGTCCTGCAGTTATTAAAGGTTAATTTGGGCATGCTTTGCCGCGGGAGTTTTGGATGATACCTCACAATTCATATAAGACTTGTTGTGATGTACTTAAACGTGGCATGTATCAATTTATTTTCAGTTGTTTTGTTAATGCCACGCAAAAGTTGTACTTTTAAGGATAAGCACAGTGTAAGTTAACCGACCTTGGTCATCCAAATGGCTAAGAAGGTTAGTGAAAACAATGTAACCAACGCAGAAAAACACTCCAAATTGAATGTGTTTGATCTTCTAAAAAGGGACACTGTCGAACATCCTGATTAATGCCGACGGGACTTAACTTTTAGTTTAATCCATAGTGGTACATCATGGTCCGTGGAGTCACCAAACTGTTTCAAACCGGACCAGATCCAGAAGTAGCATTAAATGGTCATTCGTCACTAAGGAGAGAAACAGAGCATTACAAATCACTACGCAGGTACCAGAGTGACATAAGTCACTTAGGAAGGTAGAAAATCATCATAAGTGCCTATTAGGTTGGTAGGAAAGCTAAATTAGTGACTTAGGAAAGTAACAGAGCATCGGATGTCAATGAAGAAAGTATCAGAGAAACACATAAGTCACTCAGAAAGCTCAAAGAGAGTCATAAGTCTTTGAGGAAGGTAGCAAGAGGAAGTTAACATAGGTTCACAAGTAATTGAGGTATCAAAGCTTCAAAGATCACTGGAAAAGGTAGCAGAGCGTTCAGAAGTCATGAGGAATTAAATAAAGCATTATACGCCACTGAGAATGACAGCATAGGTCACTAAGTGCGGTAAGCCTCTGAGGAGGGTTGCAGAGCGTCATACGTTACCGAGGAAGATGGTAAAACGTCATAAGCCACTAGGAAATGCAGTAGAGCGTCATAAGTCACTGAGGAATGTGACAGAAGAGTGTCATAGTCACTGAGGAAGATGGCAGAGCGTCATAAGTCACTGAGGAAGGTAGCAGAACGTGATAATCCATAAAGGAATGCAACAAAGTGTCATAAGTCACTGCGGAAGGTGACAGAGCGTCATAAGTCACCGGGGAAGGTAGCAGAGCGTCATAAGTCACCGAGGAAGGTAGCAAAACATGATAAGCCATAAAGGAATGCAACAAAGCGTCATAAGTCACTGCGGAAGGTGGTAGAGCGTCATAAGTCACCAGGGAAGGTGTCAGAGCGTCACAAGTCACTGAGGAAGGTGGCAGAGCTTCATAAGCCACTGCGGAAGGTGGCAGAGCGTCATAAGTCACTGAGGAAGGTGGCAGAGCGTCACGCGTCATAAGTCACTGAGGAAGGTAGCAGAGCATCATGATCATAAGACGAAACAGTGCTATTACATTATAATATTGAGGGAAATACCGGGTGTATCAAAAGTAGAAATATCTCGTAATAAACTTTGTGTTTGATCTAAAATTTGAACTCCTATATATTTTAACTATTTATTCACTTATTTATCTGTTCGTGTAAGTGTTAATTAAAAGTTAAAATTCGATTGTGATTCATTACCGTGTTGTTTTTTCAAAATATGAGTCTCAAAATCATTGTCTGGTACCGTAACCATGGTAATGGAAAAGCGTCTGTGTGCAGTTCTATAGTTGCTTACTGTAGTTATATGAGTTATATTCCCGTTAGTTTTATGGTAATATCAGTATTGATATTTTTTCCATTTTAAACTTTGTATAGCACTGTAGCTACTGTAAGAAGTAAGAATGATCATATCAGGGATCCCTGGCTTGTGATCGGTCAAACAATTTGTGATGCAAGTATTTGTTTAAACCGGAGCAATTTTAATCTATATTCTATGACCATTTCCGCTAATACCATACCAAATTATTTTGGGTAATTTTTAGGTTAGATGTTAATCTAGGGTTAATGATAGGTGTTATATCTATTGATAGACAGGTCATTGACCTCAAGTCAAAATTAAACCTGATCCCATTTAAACATGACTTACACATCGTAGCGATTCTACATCATCACTTTCAAATTGTGAGCGACTGGCCGGTCGAATCTGTCAAGTAGCCGATAGCGATTTTTGTTTCTTACTCCACTCTAGCAACTGAAACGCCTCGACCAACAACAGCAAATATGCCTAGATTGATTATTAATATGAAATGTTCATAAACATCATGTATTTGAATTAATAATATGAATATGATTTGAAAATATATGAAGTGAAAGACAATATGATTTCAACATACGATGTGAAGCGAAAGACAGAATATAGTATACGAAATTTTCACTGAGTCTTCCATAGGACTAACAAATATCATGTATTAAAGCACTGTATGAACTTGGTACTTGTTAATGTTAGGATAATCTATTGCAGCTGTGCAGCTAAACTTGGATGTGGTGTAGTGATGACGTAATACAGCAAGATATTGTGCAAGTAGCAAAGGTGGAATGGAGATAGAAGAAGGTATCTCCAGAACAAACAGTGGAAGTGATGACTGGACGAAAATCTCAGGGTGCACTATACATGCTATACAGGGTGAATCAAAACGACCATTTGACCTTGATGGATGCATTGAACCATATTATTGTTGTTGTCTGTATAAAGCGTTGTTAATCTATATAGTTTATCCTCCCAAAAAAATGAAAGTAATCGACGGACAAGTAAGCAAATTGTGACACGTTTTCTAATATGTTCGGGTTTTTCGCTATTCCAATGGGATTTACACAGTTTAAACATGAATATTACTGCAGCATAATGAAATGGAGAGTGAGAGTCTACAAACAAGACATCGTGTCTGTAATTTATTACAGGTTCCTGGTATATTAAATGAGCCAAAGATGGTAAAATATCGTAGAAATAAATAGTTCAGATGATAATACTTCACAAACTACAAATATTGCACAAATAAGATGTCCTGAAAATACTTTGTGTCTTGATATTTGCACTTAAAAGTCGTTCACATTTGTAAAGGAAAATATTTGCGATATTAGTTCACAAATTATACGGTCTGAGTTACGGTCTTCTGTTAAAGGTTGTTTGTAAGACATTAAATACAATGTTAGCTTCCTTGCAATTCAAAATAGAAATCAGTTAGTTGTTTGCTGATATTAATTTTTTTATGAAGCCTTCCTTCGACATGGCCACCATTTTGCTGAAGACATGTAAGTATGTGCCCTGTCCAACATGTTGCGAACAGCTCGTCTAACCATTCCCCTGTTGAGGCGTGGGGATGCACTTCGGCTCTGACACGTGCCTCCACTTCTTGAAGGTTGACTGGTGATGCAGATATTCAGATTTGTCTTTTTATTTGACACTTTGGTATCAGAAGATTAACTGCTTATCCCAGAGTTAAAGAATTAATATTTCAGGAACATTTTGACAGTTGGTGTGATCATAATGACCATTTTAGCCAAACCAATTTACTGTGTGTAAATCCCATTGGAATGGTGAAAAGCGCGGTCAGCTTACAAAACTTATCACAATTTGCTTATTTATCAGTCGATTACTTTCATCTTTTGGGAGGATAAACTAGATTGATAACGCATTATACAGACAATAACAATTTCATGATTCAATGCAGGCATCAAGGTCAAATAACCGTTTCAAATCGTGCACTATTTTTTTGATTCACCCTGGGTTTGGCAGCTTACAGGAGTCTGGATCCAGCTAGTGGAAGCATCGCCAGGATGGATGGCATGGCGCGCGGCTATCATAATAGATAGGGCTGAGACTGTAGTGGCTGGATAGGCTATTCCAGATGCGGATGATATGAAAATAATATAATTTATGAACAAAAAGATAGATATGAAAGATTCACTGCATGGCCCATCTCTCGAGCTCGGGATCAATGGCTCTATTCGTAGCATTTTTGATTCTAAGTTATTGTTTGCTTCTCCCTACCCCATCCACTATTTATCCAAAGTATTTAAACTTGCAGCTTTTATCAATTCCTTGATAATCTGTCACAAAGGTTAATTGGGCTATTCCATTTGAAAACCATACCCCCACCCTCCCCGGACCCTGGAACCTCTTCTCAGTCTGATTAAGATTAAGGCCATGTCTTTCGCAGAGGGTGTATTGATTACAACTGGAACAGCCAATTTAATCTCTTATTTTGTTGTTGAATTCTTGATAATTCACTTCTGGTATCTCAGTCCGAGTGGTAATTAAATTTAGGGGTAAAAGTGCTTAAATTTAGGAGTAAAAAGTGACTTAGAATAACACACCGCTGTCCAAGAAAGTAGGTGCTGCCAGAAAGCTACCCCAGAGGTAAGCTTATTTACTGTTGTAAGAAACAATAATTTCAAAAAATAACACCAAAACCATTGCAAATATTATACGAGACCTTCCAACAGCAACCATGCGGACGACATTTGATGAAATCCTAATAAACGTATCTCTATGACCGTCAAAAGAAACCCTAATTGTTACGGCCATGTGTTTTGAACTCACCACCCAAAAAGGGTGGTGGCGTTGCATTTTTTGGTGACGAATCATCCATCTCTCTCTATTAACTCAACAACTAAATGTGGTAGAGCTATGGTTGAGGTGTCATGTGAAAGCCTATTTATCTAGCTACATTGTGTTAATAAATCAGGTATTTCTATAAATGTTTGGCTGAGATATGATTGATTATGTTGTGAAAGTCAGGGGTGGTGGCGGTGGCGGCGGCGGCGGTGGCGGCGGCGCTGTGTGCAATCTCTATGGGGAATATGGAAAATGTTCCCAATTCTACGTTCAATTTACTATAGCTCCTCATCCCTGTATGGTACAAACATGATTTTGCTCTCATTTTATAGATTATTTTATATTCTATAAGATTCTGTTTCAACAAATGTGACCACTATTGTGCAACAATTGTAATCATGAATCGATTGCGTTGTCCTTGGCTTTTTCCTATTCGCTACACAGTGAACTTGCCCTAATTCATCGGTTTTACATACATGACTATAACAAAAGAAATATTCAACCGATGATAGCAAAATTATACATTTTTGGAAAGCTCTCAAATAGGGGAATTCAAAAATGCCATTTAAATCAGGATAGGGTGCATACCAAAAAATATATACTTGTAAACTCTAATAAATATGAAATTTAAACGTTTGTGCTCATTTACTTCTCGATATAGTATATTTCAACGTGTTTACCATTAACAACTATTATGTTCTGATGGGTAATTGCATGAGGAACTTAAATATGCCCAGTAAAATTATGATTGGGATAGGTATAAAATTATTATTGAGCTTAAATCAAAATATGAAAAAAATCGATAATTTTTTAACATTCTTAATCACAACATGTTACCATCAGGTCTTATCTAATTCCAATAGCATATTTGGATTCCTTGTGAGATGACCGTTCAGAAAATATATACTTTTTATGGGGTAGAACAAATAGTTATTGCGATATGCTAATTCGAATCTCAGATGGTGTAAAATGTAAAAATCTGGACATGCAACGGTAAGGGTGGCGAGTTCAAAACACACGGCCTTACACCAAATCACGCGCCGGTGATACCCACCCGCGCATCAGAATCAAGTGTTTTCTTAACAAAAGATGCAACGTGCCTTCAAATTGATACATAAGGCAACCAATAAAGCTCTTAAATTTGATATTAGGTTAGATTTCGTTATTGTATCAAAATCATTGCCACTTGATTAGCTTTTTTGATATTAACAAATTTGTTGAACATCAATCAAAACAATCTTTTTAATCGTGTGCGTGTACACACAGCCCACAGATTTTGTTCTCCAAGATATGTCGTATGGGGTTTGTGTGGTGTGTATGACGAGGTGACGTTCACTCTTTGACTTAAACATGAATTCAAGTCAACAACTTGAAGACGGAATTGACCTGAGGTCAGTACACTCTTTGACTTAAACATGAATCCAAGTCAATAACTCGAAGACGAAATTGACCTGAGGTCAGTTCTGACTTCCGGTTTCGAATCGACCTTAGATTGAGAGGATTAGGATTTGGGTATCTTTACTTCAATTACATCGTTGCATAGTAAAATATTATTATACGTCACTAATCAGCAATAGTGTCATCTTGTTGTATTTGCAACACTTCGATATTAGGAAGATATCTATAATGTGTATAAATATACAGCGTTTATGATAGATAGGCCTACCTGAAGAAAAACACACTTAGTGCATTTTTATCAAACTAATTACCCGATATCTTTCACTATACTAGCTCTTGGTGTTATTGGACATAATTATTGCATATACTAGCTATCCATAGTCTCGCTCACAAACATCCAAAGGTATTCGTAGGTTAGGCAACTACGTTTTACCATACTGATGTGTTAAAATTTGAACATTTCTATTTGCGTTTAAGCCGACACCAACATGACCAATGAATCAACTATTTGCGTTTAAGCCTATGACCAATGAATCAACTTGTAGTTCAAAATACAATTCAGTATAAATTGCGCGATAGTCCTGGAGCGTGATACTCCCAAGATGCGGATATTCGACAAACTGGATCTGAAACATTTTTATGAAATTGTTGCGATGGGGTCTATTATATATTCATTAATTGTATCATATTTTGAGTGAGCAATTCTGTTAAAATTTGAGGTCACGTTTAACATGTTACAAATAATTAGGAAGTCACTAGAAAAATCTAAATAAATTTAAAAAATCAAATCTAATTTTCTGTAATTCCGGCAATTATTTTACAACTTACTGTATTGTGTTCCCAAAGATTGTTATAGACTATCAATTATCAATTACTCTACTGTATCATTTTTTGTAATTCGTTTTTAAGGTATATATTTGTCATTTTAAAACGTAATGTTTAAGCGAGACATTGCTCAACACGCCGCAAGTCAGATGATTCCGCGTTAATACTTTCTGCAGTAGCCTTACGTCCAAGCCAGTTAACACTGAAGTAATTTGAAACGAATAATTGTCTTTTATAGATCCCCCCTTGTGCATACAAGAGGAAATTGTGTTGCTAAACTCGTTCTTTTCCCGTTTAATCTACCGTGAAGAAATGCTACACCACACATTAATTTGAATCTGACGATATTAACTTAGATTCAATAAGCACCAGTCAGCCTCGTTCATAGACATGAGTTATCAACAATGGAACGATTTTTTTTTTAAACGTCGTCTGCAAATACATTATTTTACTTTATATACCGTCAGATTAATATAATTTGCACGTTCTTCCCCCGCCGACTATAGGCAGGCGAGAGTTAGCAACAAATAAAACGTGTTGCGCTCAATAACGCGCCGAGAAATTCGTGTTTCTCATCAAATTCCTTATTATCATGGTTAGCGATTTTAAGTGCCTGGAGTACCGAGATAGGATCGGCGCTAACACCTCTTTACCTGAATACGGCTTTATTACAGTCCGTCAAATCACCCCGAAACATTCTGCCCTACAGCATGTATAGGATTTACTCAGAGATAGTAGTTTCATTACATTTAATCTACTGATAATTTCCTTCAGTTAAGGGAGATGGCAAAAAAAGATTTATAGCGTGCACAGTACAGTGACAGGCATATGGATGTATACACGGAGAACGTATGAACAGTTGCCAGCAATGAGATTGTTATAACTTTAACGAAAGACGGATGAACAGTCTCAAGTAATAGATATAAATCAATTCAAGAAATTAATAGATGATCTCACAAGTTCTTTTTGACTGGCTCTTGATCTTTCAAGGCCATTAAAACCATTCTGGCACCATGAGAGAAAAAATAACAGTCACACTGCTATACATAGTTGGCAATAAAAATAGAAATGGCGAAACAATACAATCTTAGCACATAACATAAAGGCTATATACACGGTTTCATAGTTAAAGGTTAGTGACCCGATGATGGCCTAATTTTTTCACATGCTGTTTACTATTCCACATAAAGACATATCATAAATATTTCAAAGTCTGAGTTAAATTACTCACGTGGTTTTTATGATATATCATAGAAGAAAAAATACACTTCAAATTTGCCCATTGAACAGTACACAAGCGCCTAACCGGTGGTACATCTGTTTTGACGTAAACTACTCTCAGGCCTACATGTGTTTTGCTAGTTTGTATAGCCATATAGAATGGCAAACCCTCTAAACGTTCTGCCCTACAGCATGTATAGGATATACTCACAGACAGACAGAGAGTAATTTCATTACATTTAATCTACTGATAATTTCCTTCAGATAAGGGAGATGGCAAAAAAAGACTTATAGCGTGCACAGTACAGTGACAGGCATATGGATGTATACACGGAGAACGTATGAACGGTTGCCAGCAATGAGATTGTTATAACTTTAACGAAAGACGGATGAACAGTCTCAAGTAATAGATATAAATCAATTCAAGAAATTATTAGACGATTTCACAAGTTCTTTTTGACTGGCTCTTGATCTTTCAAGGCCATTTAAACCATTCTGGCACCATGAGAGAAAAAAATAACAGTCACACTGCTATGGTTTAGAATAATCCGTACATTTAATATGCTATCTAATCAGTAACAAAATTGCAATTCGTTGGCAATTAAAATAGATATGGTGAATCAATACAATCTTAACACATAACATAAAGGCTATACACGGTTTTATAGTTAAGTGTGAGTTAAATTACTCACGTGGTTTTTATGATATATCAGAGAAGCAAAAATACACTTCAAATTTTCCCATTGAACAGTACACAAGCGCCTAACTGGTGGTACATCTGTTATGACGTAATTCACTACTCTCAGGCCTACATGTGCTTTGCTAGTTTGTATAGAGTCATATAGAATGGCAAACCCTCTAAACGTTCTGCCCTACAGCATGTATAGGCTATACTCACAGACAGACAGAGAGTAATTTCATTACATTTAATCTACTGATAATTTCCTTCAGTTAAGGGAGATAGCAAAAAAAAAGATTTATAGTGTGCACAGAAGTGACAGGCATATGGATGTATACACGGAGAACATATGAACGGTTTCCAGCGATGAGATTGTTATAACTTTAACGAAAGACGGATGAACATTCTCAAGTAATAGATATAGGGGAATATGGGGCAACTGGACCGTGGGGCAAGTGGACCGAAATGAAGGATTTTGTAATTGTATGGGCATACTGCTTTCTTTTGAACAATACGACTTTTGTTGATACTTGACATATATCTTTACCTTCTACAATCCAAAACATTTGGAACTTTAGGGTATTTACACATGTGATTTTTCTCCATATCTTTGAAGCTAACTCCTTGAGTGACTGATTGAAAATTCACAGATAGTATGGGCGATATATGAAGATGGGTTTAGATCATGTTTAATGTACTTTATATGATTGACAGATATGCAACAGTACATATACATGCAGTACAGTCGTCTTAAGATACTAGGTGCATATTGCATTTGATGGGTGCTATATTGTAGTGTGCTTAGGGACTTTCCGAAATATGATTAAAACCATAGGTTGTGGTTGAAATGACCGTAAAATGGCGCATATTGCTAATTTGGGACATTGGTGGTTTGGATTTCCGATCAATATTATCATTTAAAGAATGCTTCAACTTAAATCATTATCACGGGTATTCATTTGGTAGAGTTATTAGTTCATGAATTTGCAAATAACAAAGTACACCATTTCTTACTTATCTAAAGACACTCGTCTACTTGTAGGACCCGAACGCCGTAATATTTGCGAATTCAAAGATACTCACTGGCTACAGAAATCTGTGTAATGGCTAAAAACAAAAATGCAGTTTTGCCTTTTTTTCTGAAATGTATTGGAGTTATTGATTATTATGACAAATGGTGGTATGTTTTAAAACATTTTGGCGTAAAATGTATTACGTAACAGGCGTGTTTTAATAACGTTTCATTTCGACAAAGTGCTACGTCATTTGTTGGGGTAAGTGGACCGAAGGGGTGTGGGGCAACTGGACCGCCTGCAAAAACTTAATCAAAATTGTAAAATTCATTTTGAAAATGAGTTGTTAGTGTCAATAAAACATGACTCGGTATTGAAATGTGAATAGAATATGAAATAATTCACATTCTTTCAAGTTCTTAGACATTTTGGGGCATTTCGGGTCTAATACCACTATTTCTGATATTGAAGGATTACAATATGACATGAAATTGCTTTAGAATGGTTTAAAACCTCGGTATTATGAATTACATCTTTATTATATTTTGAATGGTGTCTGTAAAGGTATTTGCTATGACGAAATATCATGATTTATGTATTTTATCCACTGCTTTTTGTGTATATCAACCGTTGGGTCATCATTGTCATATTGACTAACTTCCCCTGTAACATGAAAAGCTGGCTAAATATCAAGATGGTTTATTATAAGTACTAAATGATGATTATATGAAGTAAATAAAATCATTAAAGAAAGGGGTATATATAGACAAAGGTATGGGGCGTCTGAATATCACAACCATGTAACCATTTAACTAGGTTCATACCGTTTTATCTATAAAAACGTGCAGTCGAAAATTGCGCTTGCTTTGTACACCATTAGTATTACTGCTTTTTACACGTTAACCACGAAAACTGTATAAAACATGGGTTTCATGAGACCTGTACCATTTTTACACGTTAAATAATATGGATATGAGTTTATAAAGAAAATACTGCTTAGTTACCCGTGTTGCCAATCAATGATTTCTGTGTATTCTAACCGTTGGAACATATAGGTCCAGTTGCCCCAACGATGGGGTAACTGGACCGTGCCAAGTAAAGTTTTTAGTTAGTGGTAATTGGCCTTTTGTTTGGATATTTTTAAACATTGATTATATGTTATATGTAAGCAGTTACATGGGTGATATTTTCATAGCAATTCCATAAATATTTACACGAGCTTTAAGCTTTTATATCATGAAATATGCTTAACCGGTCCAGTTGCCCCATCCTCCCCTAAATCGATTCAAGAAATTAATAGACGATTTCACAAGTGTTTTTTTGACTGGCTCTTGATCTTTCAAGGCCATTAAAACCATTTTGGCACCATGAGAAGAAGAAAACAGTCACACTGCTGGCTTAGAATAATCCGTACATTTGATATGATATCTAATCAGTAACAAAATTGCAATTCGTCGACAATTGAAAATAGAAATGGTGAAACAATACAAAATTAGCACAAGACATGGTGATATACACGGTGGCATAGTCAAATGTGGGTTACTAGCTTTTGACCCTAATATAGTTTACATGGGGCTTCTACTATACCACGTGAAGAAATGTCATAAATACAGTCGTATTTCAAAACTGAGTTAAATTGCCCTTGTTTGTTTTTTATGATAGAAGCAAAAATACACTTCAAATTAATGTTGCCCATTTGACGGAACGCAACGCTTTAAAAGGTGGTACATCAGCTTTAGAGGTAATTCACGACCTTTTTACCCATAGCATTTCATCTCAAGGAAACCACTCTCAGACCTAACATTTTGCAAGAGTAATGATAAAAAAATACCAAAATCTCTATTTTGATAAGGAAAAGTGAGTTTGATCGGTTACACAACCTGTTATCATACTTGTGTTGATTAAGTAGCCTACGTATGTAGATATTTATATACACAATATTATCAATTTGACGGCCGTCCTGGAATAATACCATTTTAACATAGATACATCGAAATCACTCAACCATCTTCTGCACATCTCTAATAGTAAATTAATCAAATTGTCAAACTATAGAATTGTGATTATTTTGAGAATTGTTATCCATTTCCAACGCCCTCGTACAATATATAAATTATGCTTCGGTATAATTATATAGCCACAGTCCGGCTGACCCAGAACCATTCTGCTCTATAGCATGAATAGGATTTACTCACAGATAGTAATTTCATTACATTTAATCTACCGATAATTTCCTTCAGTTAAAGGTAGATGACCCGATCACATTTTCATAACACAGATTTTTCTCAAACATATGGAGATTTTCATATCATATTATGAAAGATCATATTTTTCTGATTAACATACTGAAATTTGACGGTCCAAATCAGTATGATTACGAAGAACTCGGTGAAATAACATCGAATTACCGCGAAAAGTGGTAACCACCAATATAGTTTGTGTACAACTCAATGGGCACATTTCACGGCATCTTGTGCGTCTAAAATAAGAACCATTAGAGTTATGCAACTCAAACTTTGGAATACGACTTTTTTGAGGATGACCTTTCATGTCGAATAGAAAACTTTAAGTTGAAAATCGGAACATCTACCTTTAAGAGAGATAGCAAAAAAGATTTATAGCGTGCACAGTACATTGACAGGCATATGGATGTATACACGGGGAACGTATGAACGGTTGGCAGCAATGAGATTGTTATAACTTTAACGAAAGACGGATTGATTTATATCTATTACTTGAGACTGTTAGTCTCAAGTAATAGATATAAATCAATTCAAAAAATGAATAGATGATCTCACAAGTTCTTTTTGACTGGCTCTTGATCTTCCAAAACCATTATGACACCATTAGAAGAAGAAAAACCGGTCACACTTCTGCACCGTCAACATAGTTTAGAAGTTTCCGTACATTTGATATGCATATCTATATCTTATCAGTAAAGAAATTCAATTTGTTGGCAATCATACCAATATGGTAGCCAAATTCATGATAAATAGAATTGGATATGGAAATGGTGATACAATCCAATTTTAGCACGTAACATAAAATTATATACACGGTTTCATAGTTTAAAGATTGGTGACCAGATTTTTGCCTAATATTTTGAAGACATCTCATCATATGAATACACTTTAATATTCCAACATTTGAGTTAAATTGTTCAAATGATTTTTATGATCATGATGATTGAAGCAAAAATACACTTAAAATTTGCACATTGAACAGTTCACAAACTCCTACAGGTCATATATCACTTTTTATGTAATTCACGACTTTCTCATTCATAGCATTTCATCTTAAGGGGGGACTCAAGGAAGGTTTTTTTTAATTGGTTGAATGCTGTAATTATTAAACTATTAATCAAATGCAAATAAAAGTATACATTTTTGGAAGGGATTTGGGTAATCAAATGCATATAAAAGTATACAATTTTGGGTCAGAGAATCCATTTTTGGCATCATTTTTGCCAAACGATGTTGATTTTTTTTGATTTTTAAATCACACACACAAATCACTTTTTTGACCAAATTTATTTGGGACAAGCTAACTAAATTATTTTTAAGTAAAAAACGCCCAAAATTGCTTGATTATACTATTAAGACACTTATCTAATGCCGATTTTCTTATTTTTTTCTTCAAATTTTAACCAAAAATTGCCAAAAAACGTGAGACTAAAATGAGGAAAAAAAATCACACGCCGACCGTTGCCCCTCTGGACCCCACCCGAAAATGCTCTACGCTCTATTTGTTCCAATGTATATTGTATGTCAGTAAAAGGTCGTTTGCATCAAAAGTTATGCAAGTGTCGTTGCAATATTCTAAATATATCATGTCTTATGAAACTTCGTGGACTGTGCATTAAGAAATAATGTTTCTTAGAGGCGACACACCCTAAGAGATGACGACACACCCTAAAAGTAGACGAAGTGCTGTGTTCACAACGTAGAATTGTGGATTAAGTATTATGCTATCAGCAGTATAGATAACCAATGAAGTATTATACTATCAGCAATATATAGCAAATAACGTTTTGTGCTATACCAGCAGTACATAACCAATGAACTATATGCTAGTAGATAGCCGATGAAATAATGTGCTACCACCAGCAGTAGATATAGCAGATGACGTTTTGTGCTATCAGAAGTATATAACCAATGAAATATTATGCTATCAGTAGTAGATAGCCGATGAAGTAATGCTATCAGCACATCAGATTACGTTTCGTACTATCAGAAGTAGATAACAAAGTATTACCAGTATAGTATCAGTAGGGGAGGATGGGGTAAGTAGTCCAGTTAAGCATATTGCATGATATAAACGATAAAGCACAGATAAATATTAACCGAGTTGCTATGATATATCATCCATGTACATATTTTAATATAGCATATAATTAAAGCCAATGCAGAATTGTGCTATCAGCAGTAGATAGCCGATATAGTAGTGTGCTATCAGCAGATATAGCCGATTACGTTGTGTGCTACACACAGAAAACACTATGTAAAAAAATTACACAAATTATGTAAAAAATACACAATCTGTGTAAAAAACTCCATAATACTATGTAAACAGTTGTGTTAAGCTTTTGCATATAGGAATTTACACAAGCTTGGGTATATATTACATGTTTTATGTAAACTCTTACATAATAATTATGGAGTTCTATATTTACATAATTTTTGTGTGTATCAGCAGTACATAACCAATGAAATATTGTGCTATCAGTAGTAGATAGCCGATGAAGTAATGTGCTATCAGCAGTAGATAGCAGGAGGCGTTTTGTGCTATCAGCAGTAGATAACCAATGAAGTATGATTAGCCTATGCTATCAGTAGTAGATAGCCGATGAAGTAGTGTGCTATCAACAGTAGATAGCCGATGAATAGTTTGCTATCATTAGTATATAAATTGTCAAGGAGAAGCATTTTTATAATAATGGCTACACAAGATTTGCCCAAAAACTTGATGTTGAAAAATAAAAAAATAATCATGGTTACCCTAAACCAGTGTCCACTCTCAATTAATACTGTATTACAAAATTTAAACTGATGTGATAATAAATGATATTATACAAATACAAAAAGCTATCGACAAACCTTTTATTATCGACATTAGGCTATTTATGCTAATAAAGTGCCCTAATTGCCGTGATTCAGGCTGATAACTTGAGCATAGTATCGGTGTATTTTAAAGCGCAGTAAACAAGGGCTAATGAATACAGTTAGAGTCCATTATAGCCATTATACACGCTATGCTTCGTCTAGCCATTCTTATCCATCCACCCAATATACATCATCATGTCGAGCAATTACGACGGTCTTTTAATTGAGGAGACATTCTTTTGTTCATATATGACCATCAATTTCAAAATGTACTTGTACTTTATTGTTGTTATGTGAGGTATATGAATAATTTCTAGGGCGAAAGAACAAAAGAATCGAAAGCATCAAAACGCTGTTTTTCGGTTTTCTTTATTGTTTTTGATATTGCACACCAGTTGACATTGCGTGACGCGCGTGACATGTTAGATATATATTTGTCAGTATTTAGCTACACGTGTGAGGGTGTATGTACATATAGGAAGAGTGGAAATCAATCATTGGCGTTTTGTAATGTTTTTTTTATTATAGGCGGGGTCACCATTTGACACAATACAAACGTTTGAATTGAATAATTATATATTATGGTTACGATTGAGCAAATACGTTTTTTGAACTATTATTTTTTGAACATCGAAATGTCAAATATAAAGCAGGTAACCAATCCACGGTGTTTAGGCCTTCAATAGACAATAATAACATTAACACGCACTGGCAAATGTCCCAACAAAAAATAGGCAAGGACATTCACCGGCGAGGACTAGAAAACCCCGGTCTCATATGACTTTAAAATGCCGTATATCAGCAAGGACCAGTGGCCGAGTGATTAAAGGCGCCTACCTAGAGCATGTAGAGTTCAGGAGACAGGGCTCAACATGATTCTTGCACCAAATTAAATCTGTTGACAAGATCTTTAAAATGACACATTGTTACATTCCCATGTATTTGAAATTTTAGTGTGCTATACCTATAATATTATATCGAAATGTCTGCACAGAATCCAGGTTTTGATGTTGCCTAAACTCGCTCAATTTGGACACCAAAGTAATTCAACTTTCATTATTCTCTATATAATGAAATAAGTATTATTATTTCTATGATAAGTAAACTAGTTTTCTGAACAATAATATACATTTACTGGTGTGCTTACTTGCTTAATTAACTCGGGTGGTGTCCCCGATCTACGATGGCTCTCTCCACACTTTTCGGTCATGCATTGCTGTCTTAATGTTATAAACGTGTCTCCAATCCAGTATCTTGCTTGAGTAACTCAATAAATGTCAGAGCAGGTCTTCCCGGTTTTCTTTTGCCATGCATGGGGATCCAGTGGGGATCCAGTGCACCAGTTTGGATACTGGCTCCTCACTTCTGAAACAGTGGCCAGCAAACCTTGTTCGTCTCTTCTGAATCTTCTGGTTTATTTTGGGGAGGTCACCATACAATTGGGTATTTGGTATAATGTTATTTCCAGTTTCCATCCTGTAACTTGGGAGTAAAGGTCCAAGCTTCGCATCATATAATAGAACTGACTCTATACCGTTGAGGTAAACAGGCGAAGTTTGAATTTCCGAGAGAGAGTTGACTTCCATATTTTGGTCATTTTGCTACATGCTCTCCATGCTACTGGTGTACCGTATAGCTAAATTATCAAGTAAAAGGTAAAATCTACTCCAAAGAGTATAATAGTTTCAATTGGACATGTTCATGGCAACATAAATACATTCTTATTCTAGATTAGTCAAATTCGACACGGAAATGGTCAAATCTGGCACAGAAAATTAGTCCGCGGGGAAACTATAACTTATTAGTCAAAATAACACGGAAAAATGTGTCACCTTTTTTTGACACTGAAGTGTGTCAAATGTAACAAATATCCGTTAAATTTTATTTGTTAAATCGGAATCGGAATACTATTCAAATGATCATTTTGACCCGGATATTTGTTCCATTTGACACACTTCAGTGTCAAAAAAATGTGACACATTTTTCCAACTCATTTCAGACGCATAACGACCAATAAATTGATCAGTGTAAATCACAAACATGTGTCAAAAAGAAATGACACGGAAAATTTGACTAATCAAGAATAAGAGTGTATACTTAGATATCAGAATTCAAGAATCAGAATGTTATCAACACTTTGAAACCAAACTATATAATCAATATACAACTGACACAGATATTTTTAATTAAATTCACAAACAGTCCGTAACAGGTAAAATAGTTGTGAATAGTGTGGGTCTTTATGTAATTTTTAGACAATTTATTCTTTACATTTCACTCTCAAAATAAGTTAGTTATTTCTATACAATAGACGTATATTTTTAAACCTTTTCCCGCCTAAATAGGTCGCAATAATGTCTCATACAACATTTGTGTATGCATATGCCTAACTTATTTTGAGAATGTTGGTCAAAGTCCCGCACGAAAAATGAGACATTAACAATTTTCTAATCGTATTTGTATTATTGCCAATCAAACAGTATACAGTGTGTGTATATCAAACCAATACAGTGATTTGAGCTTCGGGAAAAAAACAATAGCTGACGGGACACGGGGAGGCGAGTAAATAAAAGAATTATTTGGCTTGTCCAAATAATTCTGTGTTGCTCATGCACTAGGATTAGGATTGCCAGTTTGTTTTCCTGGCTTTCTAGACGCCCTCGTTTTTACTACCTCAGGTTGACCAATCCCGTGATGGGATTTGTCATACCGCGAAATTTGCTTTGTTGTTTAGTCGCGCGGATCGAAGCATTTTTTGACCTTCCCCTTGTTCTCCATTTTCTAGTCATATCGTTTCTGTTTCATACCGGGAAACATCTCCAAAAATTTCTGTCTCTACTCATCGGATTTCGCGATTCGCGTCAATTGTTACAGTGTTTTACCTGTACAATTTTAGCACCGGCTTTCAGCTGTTACGTGTAGGATCTACAGGTTTTTCAACTCTTCAAATCTTCTTCATCTTCTATTGAATTACCGCACTATATATACTGTTATTTTCCGATCTGTGTGAGTAGATTTATTTTAATTATCTGATCGTTTTTCTATTGGCCTGTTCTACTTTCTGCCTATATAAACACGATGGCCCCTAAGAGACGGCCAACTAAAAGAAAGGCTACCGATCAAGGTCACGAACGCCAAACTCGCGCCCAGGCGAGGGCTATGAACGATTTGTTACCAGGCCCGTCGTCAGTATCAACAAACCAAAATCATAACATCATAAATCAACCTCCGCCTCCGCATATCGCCCCTGTACAACAGGCCCGTGGCCGGAGCCGCGTCCGTAACCGTGGCCGGGGAAGAGGCGCAAATATTGGGCGAGGAGGAAGACAACAAAGACACCAAAGCGTCGCTGTCCCAGTACGCGAGGTTTTTAATGATGACGTATTGGACGTCGGAGTAGACGAGGAGGACGCCTTGCAGCTTGAAATCGCTGGCGATGACCAAAGACAAGTGGCAGAGTCTGTTATCAATCATCCGCCCAATGTGCCCAATCAAGTTAACCAGCAGGTTCAGAGGTCAGCGCCGAATCAGGAGGTGAATTTGGATTCTTTTTCTGGCAGTGGCAGTGGACGTGGTGTTGTTGGTGGCGGATTTCGAGTACAAAATGCAGCGCAAAATGCAGGTCCTTCGGGCAGTGGCTATGCTCCGCTTAGACACGGTGTTGTACAACATTCTAATGCCGACCATCTACTACAAGGAAATGCTGGTGAGAATTTTTTTAATAATTTTGGGAGGGTTTTGGCCGGTGGAGTTGGTTTACAACCTACTTCATGCACTTCCCAATCTACTGATAATAATATCAATTCCATGTCCAATAATTCTACCGTTAGTATGAATAATAACACGTTCAATCGCTCGAATGCAAGTCAGTCATGTACACCTGATAATATTGGTTATGGGCTAAGTATGGGTAACAATAACATGTCCAGTTTCAGTGTACCCGAGTATCCTACCCCTTATGCATTAACATCCATATGCAGCCCCTTGGGCGAATGCCTTCCACATAAATTGCGTGATAGAATTGTCAAGGGCGAGTACGTTGATTTTGGCCTCTTACTTGATAAAGGGGAGGCTATTTCCAGTCCAATTGAATCTCCCGTCTTGGAGATAAATAATATGGGCCAATTGGTGATGAGTCAGGCTAAAAATCATCAGAAAATTTCATCCATACATTCATGGACTAATGCCTTCTTTATCTATGCAGCAGTCTATTTGGCTGCTCATCCCGCTCACACCCAAGATCTTTTGAAATATGGCCAAATTATCAGAACTGCCGCTGCTAGATTTCTAGGTTATGGTTGGAGGCAATATGACACTCAATTTCGCTTACGCAAACAAATGCGTCCTCACAAATCTTGGGCTTCAATGGATGGTGAATTGTGGAACCTTTATATCGCAGTACCATCTCCATCTGTACCTCTAAATACTTTACTTGATAATAATTTACTTAAATAATTGATTTTTTGATTTTTTGCTTTTTCTTCCCCTTTTTGCTTTGCTTGTGTTTTCCTTTTTTGTTGTTTTTTTCATAAAACAAATTTTATTGCACAGGTCGCACTTGGATCGTTGGCGACAGCTTTGTTGATTGGGCCGGCAAATACAGAACACAACTTAAAGGTGGTGGTGCAACTTTTTGGATTGGTGAGGGTGGTGCCAGGCTAAGTAGAGCGGTAGAGATGTTACAATATAACTTGTGTCATCATCCATTTCCCTCCACTATTATAATGCATGCAGGTACTTGTGATTTGCACACTGCCCCCATATTTGACTTAAGACAACGCGTTCTTGACACGCTGACCACGGTACGTAATCTTTTACCCCACACACGAATCATTTGGTCAGATATATTGCTCAGACGTTACTACCATGACGAGTCCAAGGCAGGTGGTGGTAAGTCATGCGTCATCACACTTAACAAGTACGCTTTCAAAGTTTGCAGGTCTATAGGTAAGGCACATGTGGTCCTACATTATAAAGTTATCCACCCTTCAGATAAGTCGCTGTACAGATATGATGGGCTGCACATGTCTCCCAAAGGCAATGATGTTTTGAGACAATCTCTGCAAATGGCCCTTCTTTATTTCAATGATTTTCCACAGGCGTTGACCTTCACCACCCCTTCTGATTAAATTTGCAAATTCACTTCTTTATGCTCTTTCGCCAGGGGGGGGGGGGGGGGGGGGGTCTGGGCAAGTCCCCTCATAGGCCCTTGTTTGGCAGTTTGGTTACACCTTTTTGATCACCCGAGTCACATTCTTTTATGTTCATTTAATATTTGCTTTTCAGAGACAATACACATTTGACAAATGTTTATTAAATTACCTCTTCTACTTTCAGTAGAAGAGTGGTTGGGAGATTTGCTGTCAGCTTTCCCGGCTTTTGTTAATAAACAGGTGTCAGCCTTGTACGTCAAGTTAGATTCTCCGAGATTTCTTAATCTGGAGTGGTTGGGAAAAGTTCGCTCCTCCGGGCGCTCAGATAAATTTAATCTTGATCTCTGTTCATGAATACCGCTATGGCGTGGGAAAATATTATATATATATATTCGTCCAATATTTTCATTTGTCATTATTTGAGTAAATTTGGTAATTTGATGTCAGATAATGAACTTTACAATTGTGTTTTCTACGGATAACAATTGAGCAGAATGGCCAATTTTGATGGTCTGGATTCTCACAATATAATTCTATGTGTCACTACGAACATTAATTTTATAGACACAATAGAATTTCATGAAGTACATTTTAAATGTGCAAATACATAATGTGTTAATATGGACTATAAATTTATTGACACAATTGATTAATGTATTAATGTGACCTTTCAGGCAATTGATTAATGGGACCTTTTAGGTCCAGATATTACGTAATACGTAATTTGACAAAATATCACTAAGTGCACTATAAAAGTGCATCTATCAACTCCATTTGGCAGGAGTGAGATTTGACCATTTATAAATCTAAAATAAATGAATTTCCGGTATGTGGCGGATTAACGCTCCACATGTTAACTTTGCGTGTGCGTCCTTTTTCTTTGTAATCTTAGTGTCTAGGAGCAATAAAAGAATTATTTGGCTTGTCCAAATAATTCTGTGTTGCTCATGCACTAGGATTAGGATTGCCAGTTTGTTTTCCTGGCTTTCTAGACGCCCTCGTTTTTACTACCTCAGGTTGACCAATCCCGTGATGGGATTTGTCATACCGCGAAATTTGCTTTGTTGTTTAGTCGCGCGGATCGAAGCATTTTTTGACCTTCCCCTTGTTCTCCATTTTCTAGTCATATCGTTTCTGTTTCATACCGGGAAACATCTCCAAAAATTCCCCACCCACCCACCCTCATTGCAAGTGGTCGGTGGCGCGGCAGTTTGGTTACACCTTTTTGATCACCCGAGTCACATTCTTTTATGTTCATTTAATATTTGCTTTTCAGAGACAATACACATTTGACAAATGTTTATTAAATTACCTCTTCTACTTTCAGTAGAAGAGTGGTTGGGAGATTTGCTGTCAGCTTTCCCGGCTTTTGTTAATAAACAGGTGTCAGCCTTGTACGTCAAGTTAGATTCTCCGAGATTTCTTAATCTGGAGTGGTTGGGAAAAGTTCGCTCCTCCGGGCGCTCAGATAAATTTAATCTTGATCTCTGTTCATGAATACCGCTATGGCGTGGGAAAATATTATATATATATATTCGTCCAATATTTTCATTTGTCATTATTTGAGTAAATTTGGTAATTTGATGTCAGATAATGAACTTTACAATTGTGTTTTCTACGGATAACAATTGAGCAGAATGGCCAATTTTGATGGTCTGGATTCTCACAATATAATTCTATGTGTCACTACGAACATTAATTTTATAGACACAATAGAATTTCATGAAGTACATTTTAAATGTGCAAATACATAATGTGTTAATATGGACTATAAATTTATTGACACAATTGATTAATGTATTAATGTGACCTTTCAGGCAATTGATTAATGGGACCTTTTAGGTCCAGATATTACGTAATACGTAATTTGACAAAATATCACTAAGTGCACTATAAAAGTGCATCTATCAACTCCATTTGGCAGGAGTGAGATTTGACCATTTATAAATCTAAAATAAATGAATTTCCGGTATGTGGCGGATTAACGCTCCACATGTTAACTTTGCGTGTGCGTCCTTTTTCTTTGTAATCTTAGTGTCTAGGAGCAAGGCTTGTCATAGCGTTGTTAGCCAGCCGGGCATGACTTTCATTTCCTCGCCAATGCAAATCTGATGAACAAAGAGAAATGGAAACAAAAAGCAACAAGTATTACAGACTTTGTGTAACAAAAACGAAACAATATTGTGTTATTTTGCCTGTTGGGTGAGCACGTGTAATTAAATGTTCTGTTGTTATAAGGCCGTGTAAGAAATTAAAACAGTTTCTCGTCCCGTCGCACATATATTTTCAGTAATTTTGTAATGTTTGTTTTTATCGTACTTCATGAACAACATTCTTTTTTACATGTTGAGATTTTGGTAATAGATTTACTTGAATCCAATTGAGAATTAAGTGAGTTTTACGTATATTTAACTCCCCAGAATCATGAAATAAAATACAAATAAACCAAAAGGTTTCTAATAGGTTTCGTTATTGGTGATAGCGATCAAAATCAGTTAGTATTATATTGATTTAAACAAATAGGCATGTGTTCACTTGAATATTTCGATTTCTGTAATCAATTCACTTATATGAACCCATTGTGATATTTATCAAAATTCAAATTAATGACGTCCAAAAATAATCTCAGTTTCACATTTTTGTTCTCGGGGGATGAAGGAATATGCTATCAGCAGTAGATAGTGGATATTATATTGGGCTCAGACCAGTAGACTTCAAAGACGATAACTCTTGCGATGATAAACTATTTCTTTATTTTTATTTGGGCCTAATAATAATAATAATGAGATATTGCTCATCAGGCTATCAAAGCAATTTTGATACCCGTCGTCTTGATCATTGTTATTCAGCTCATTTCCTCCCCTAACTATGTCGATGATACACCGAGAGACGGACGACCACGGTTAGTCTGCTAGTCCTGTTAATTTCCTGTATAATATCGATTGTATTTTTAATGAAGTAAATACTTCATTAACAATGTGTTAAATGTATACATTGCTTTAGCTTTACTTAAACCTATAGTAAGCATACTTTAAGCAAACACGTTCAGCTAATTTCTCTCATCAAGTGACATTTATACAATTTGTTACAATTCATTTCATCAATTTTGTTCTATTAGAGTTATATATTATCCATCATTGTGAGTTAATGAATGGGCAGAGAGGATTGTGTGGATATCCTGAACTTGTAAGGTCGTATACAGGCTTTTGAGTTTGACGATTAAAACTAATGCTCTTTAATTATCGTCATTATATGCGAGTCCTCTTAAGGTAAATTGAGCTTAATCAGCTATTAATACTACTTTGATGGTGTATCAAGCGTTAACAAATAGACTGAATGTACTGAAGCTGCATGAAGCTGACATTCTCGTATATTAACACTTTCCACGCGGCTATTGGTTTTACGGTTTTACCATACAAAACAGATTTTTCAGACACCTTTCCCAACTTTCAATGTCTATCTCAATGATTACTTAACCAATACTAAGCATGTTTGTACTTATTTTAATGCATAACTCATTGTGATTCCAAATATGGTAATTAAATTCAATAATTTTGACATTTTTGAAACATTTTGTGACATTTTGAAATGTCGTCTGCAGACGCCTGCCGAGTGGAAAGGGCCAAAAACAAAGATGTTACGTGGGTCAATGTGCAAATTGCCCTTTTGGGCCCAAGCTTACAAGTCACTGGATGAAACACTACAACACAGATGTTAAAGGACTGATTAAGGTGTTGCTTTTTTTGCAAGCAATCACGAAGATAACCTCTAATCTTTTACGGAATAAAATTGTAGTTCTCTTCGGCTCTCCTTGAACATTGTACGATGGAAGTAAGGGCCTATCCGTTCGTGGTTACATAAAGGTTTTCAATGTACAATACGGGGACGAGGCAGTCTTGGACTTCAATCAGCATACACTGCAAAAACACCGGTGTTAAAAATAACACCATTGGTGTTGTGAGAGGTCCACACCAAAAACATTTAACACCGGTGTACAGGTGTTAAATTTTTGGTGTTATATCAACACCATGTAGTGTAATTTTAACAACTGCAAGTGTGAAAAATAACACTGTAAGTGATAATGTAACACCAAGATAGTGTTAAAATAACACTAATTGGTGTGGACCTCTCAGAACACCGAACGGTGTTATTTTTAACACCGGTGTTTTTGCAGTGTATTAAGCCAGCGGAACAACACTTGCCGATTATATTGGTATTAGAGGCTCGACATTACAATGGTTGTCTTCGTACTTGGTTAATAAGTTTTCACGTGTGTGTATATAAAATGTAATGATCATTTTCAACGTCGCACAAATTGGATGTCAGCGTGCCTCAAGGATCTGTTGTCGGACCCGACCTTATGATTTACATTTGTGAAATCATCCGCAAACGTGGTCTATCGTGTCATTGCTATGCGGACGACATAAAGCTATGCACAACATTTGACCCCAAAGATGACTGCATTGACGATTTAAAATCATCCCTATACCCAAACCAATTTTCTACCCATGTAGAGTATCTGATTCCATAAATCACGTAAGCTAATAGCTAATTAATCCAACTCTCATCCTATAGAATACCATAACCCTATAATACCCGTAGTATGAACGTAAATATTGGTCTTCGTGGGTCGCAAGTTGCGGACGGGTTTAGGGAGAGGTATGACGGGTCAGAATGGCGTACTGTGTTATTTAGTTGGGTATATCTATTTCTCTTTTTCAAAGATTTGTCTTAATACATAAGTGAGATGGATGTCTTGTTGTCATGTCATACATTGCGTATCGTTTATATATAGACACAACGAAAGTTCAAACCTTTTAATCTAAAGTATCTTAATTTCTACCTTTATATTGTATCCTGTGATTGATTTATGTCCAATTAAATATTAATTTCGAGAAATCAAATAATCTCATGCGGAGATTGTTCTACGCCAAGCATTTTACAGAAATAATGAGAAAAATATGGGTTTCTTCTGATATCAAAATATGTTGATCTCCCCCCCCCCCCCCCCCCCCCCCCCCCCAAAAAAAAAGAAAAGCTAAAGTGATCGGGACATCCACTTTTAAATACGAGCAAAGCATTGATGGTCCAAATCTAGAAAGGTTAGTTATGGCAATGTTACCGGACTGGTGAGTCGATACGTGAGATTGCCAATGATTCGTCATAAACATATTTTAATTCCTTCCAGTTTCTGTTCGATGTGTTTTGTAGGCGTTCGGCAATCGTGTGGTGTGAAACTTTAATTTCAATCGTACGGTGATCATTAGTTTGTCCTATTTAGCTTACCAACTAAATACAAATATATTTAACTTTATTTGACATTTTCACACGCAATTTGATACAATTAAAATAATTGTCAAAAGTAAGCGTGGCAATTTTCCGCATGATTGTTTACTGATTACCAGCTACTTCCAAGTGAAAAGCAAAGCAAATTTGATGAAAACGTATTTTTATTTGCCTCTATACTATGACACTGGGCTGATGGGAATGGCGTTGAGCGTCAAACAATAACCAACTAATTGATTTAATGAAGATAACATGGACATAATTAATATCATTTGTCGGTTGGGTGTTTTCAGTGTGTCGAACGGCGGTTCTACGGTAGTATTGACGATTTGTAGACTGGTACTTCCACCTGCACGGCACACTCCTAGCTTAGTGCTTAGTGCTTAGTGCTTGTAACTTCCTAATTGCAGCTCAGTATGGAGCTATTCTGGAAGCCCTCTGAAACCTAGAGGATGTGGATTTTTGTACAGGTAACAGACCCGGGATGATCCCCTACTCTTTACGATGAGGTCTGCAACTATTTTAACGTGTTCAGGGTGAATCGTCTGAATACACGGGACCAACGGCTTAACGTGAATCTCCGAATCACGGCGAACTGACACTCACTGTATAGACCTGCACGTTGTACACAGTGAATGGGGTAGAGGAGAAATTCTACAATTAAATTTGATATCAGCTTAACCACGGAAAGAGACTCCGATAACTAACACTCACTGAATTAAGATTTGATTGTAGAATTTCCGACCTAGATAGGAACTTTTTGGGGTGAACAAAGAATCCTGGTTTCAAGGCGACTTGAACCCACGATTGATAGCTACTGCAGATCAGGCATTACATGCAGAACAGGTTTTGGAACCTTGGTCGGATCATAGGTTTGCTATATATATTTCACACGGACATAATTGAGTTCATTTTTATATTCGTTTACATTCAGGGATGACAAAATAATAGGCGGTTCCCTAATAAGCTCCTATATAATGTACATACAGCGTGTCCCAAAAACTGGGTTCAAAAGTTTGCGAGCTTATAACGAAATAAGTAGGAATTATGGATAGTTTATATTTAAGGATATCAAACAAAATATACCTGACCTTAATTGGGTAAATTTAGAGACCAATCCAATGTAATTTTTTTTTTGAAATACAAAGATTTGAATAGAGCGTGTTCAGAACCCATTTGTCCCGATTTAAGGAATAAACCATCCGTGCGTTGCATGAAACTATGCGCTATGTGCAGTATTCATGGCATGGGGTTTATTATCCGAAAGAACTTAACAATAACACGGAATACAAGAACATTTTTGTAAATGTTTACGTAAATAATGAACTTGTATTATTGGTATATGACCAAGATAATTTTATTTACTGCCCAAGTCTTTGTAAAGAATGAATGCAAAGGCAAAACATTGACGAAATCACAACAATGTGCAATTGCAACACATCGGGGCGTTCCTTGAAAAGTGGGACAAATGGGTTTTGACCACGCTCTATTAAAATCTTTGTATTTCAAAAAGTTTATATTGGAATAATTACAGAGTTTAACCAATAAAGGTCATGTATATTTTGTTTAATATCCCTAAATATAAACTATCTATGTTTCCTACTTTCTTAGTTGTAAACTCGCAAACTTTTGAACCCAGTTTTTTGGGACACGCTGTATAGATCAATTCAAACGATAGAATTCACTATAGGACTATAAAAATAATAGCAACTGCACTGTTATTTCTTTGAATAAGTTCATCTGGATTATTTGTAGACATAATATTGAGATTTCTTTGTGTACAAATCCAAAGGAAGTGAAAGATGTTACTCCCTGTTGAATGACATTTCACCACCACCTGGTAGCTTCACCAGACTGGCAACTCTGATTCCTGCTCACTGTTATTGTTTACAAAATTATAACAAATCTATGTTCAACACCTGTTGAGAGCACTGTTTAAAATAAAGTTATATCTTCTTTCATATTACCAATACTCAATTAATCGTTTTTAAAGTTTACCGTTTACCACATAAGAAATTGTACCACATGAGATCATTATGTTATAGCTAATGCCATCATTACTGCCTACACTTTAGTGTTTAGTTGCACATGTCCTGTCCGGTCTGGTTTACACATATCCTGTCCTGTCTCTTGTTTGAAGTCCGTCTTCTTTGTAGCAATAGGACTGCGTCTATATTATGATTTGATTTGATATTATTTGGGTCCTACGACCCTGGATAACCCAATAAGCTTATAATAGCTTATTTCCATTGGGGTCCGTTAGATGTGTGAACAGATACAGACCAGGATGATCCCCTACTCTTTACGAAAGAGCTTGTAACCTTTTAACGTGCTCGGGTATTGCTCTTCCGATGCACGGACCACCATTTATACGTGACTTCCGAACCACTGGTGTTTGTTGTTGTTGTTGCTGCCATTAGTAAATCGTCACAATCATTTCGCTTCATGTACCAGGCTACCGACACGGCGCACCCAGTATCAGCACTTAGATTGTAATATCCTCTAATAGCACACAGCTATGCAATGGATAACACCGGTAAGGGTTAGGGTTAGGGTTAGGGTTAGGGTTAGGGTTAGGGTTAGGGTTAGGGTTAGGGTTAGGGTTAGGGTTAGGGTTAGGGTTAGAATTAGTGTTAGGGTTAGAGTTAGAGTTAGAGTTAGAGTTAGGGTTAGTTGTGTGTTACCTATTCGTTTCGATTTGTCCGCTGTAATATCAGGTCGTTCTGATGGACACGCTTGGGTTTTCTTGGGAATTGTATACTGAGAATTGTTTGCTTCCGATTTGCCTTTGAATTCTTGAAATCCATACTATAATATTTCCAACATGAAAAACATTTTTACCGAGGCGAGACAATACTTAGAAATTAAAAGATAATAAAAATAAAGTCTCACAAATTACAGACGCAACGCAACAAACAAGAAAACACACACACAAAGAGATACAAACTGTCGGAATAATAGTATAGATTCATGATTAATTACTGATTTTAAGGGCACACGCTGTAAATATCGATATTTCCTGTATCAGCATGAAGTCAGATATCCTTGCAAATCAGAACAGTATTGTACACGCGCTATATTTTGCCCTGGGGTGATGCAGTCGCCTCGGGGTTGCATTCATGAGATTTCCTACATGTATAGTATACCGGATCAAAAGACCAGGAAACATGCGCTTGTACAATGCGGAATCATGTATGATTTCGCAGAGAAATAATTATTATATCGAGCGCCAAATTTAACCGTTAATTAAAGCGGCTTGATTTGGTTGATTGATTGAGTGATACTATTAATAGTGCAATGAAAGAATCGAACTATTTCTTTTCGATCGTCAGTCAGGTTAACACTTTCCACGCGGCAGGCAGCTGCAGCAGTGGCATAACCAGCGGGGGGGGGCACTGAGCTGCAGACGACATTTCAAAATTTCACAAAATGTTTCAAAAATGTCAAAATTACTGTATTTCATTACCATACGAGGGTCATTCAATAAGTTCTACCTCCTCCCTCATAACATCGCTAATATTAATGTCAACCTCATGACATTTGTCATGATTATAGCTCCGAATCATAGCTACAAATGTGTAGTAAATGATAATTGATATCTGTTTTACTTTTGTTATGACGCGGTCAAGGCCAGAGAGAGATTTTGAACAACGGACACAGAAAATTACCTTAAAAATATACATATGTTTTCGGGTGTTTTTTCGTATTGTATGGTTAGATATAAGAGCATGATTTAAATACTGAAAATGGAAATGAATGAATGATATCTGAATATATTACAGTATTATAATGTATACATTAAATTGTAAACAATATTAACTCTTGTAGGCTTGCAAATAGTGTACTATCAACTTAAATGTATTGATATGCCTTTGGCATACCAGAATACTGCCATCAGTCAAATTTTCGTTGTTACAACTTAAGCCACAATGATGCCTCGAATGTTAAATCTTTACCATTATAGTCACTTTATGAGTTTTACTTATGTGCAACCTTCAGAATAGTCAAGCAGGTAGTCAATGATAGAAAATTATCGCTTTGACAGACTTTAAACCCCTCCATTTAGTTCGATATATTGAAGATCGCTTAGTTATCATGAAAGTCAAATATGACTTTTTACAGGGCTCTCTAGGGGAGGGGTAAACTGAATGGTTGTCCTGACCTAGATCTGGCTAATCAGAGGGCATATTTTTTCCAAACCAATCAGTCAACTTTATTGTCTACAGTGTGTTTAAGAGATATCTGACATTTAGAACGGTTATAATTGACCGATAGATATGTTTTGCCTCTTACAATAGGCCAATTAAAAGGCACTTCGGCGATATTTTGCTATTTTTTATCCATTTCCGTCACACTAAATCGAGGTTTGGTTCTCACTGCATGTCCGGAAAAGTACAACCAGTACTCAGATCGATTTACATTGGATTTGTAGCTGAGGTTCCAAGCTACAATCGTGTGATATTTGATAAGACTGGCTCATATAAGGGACGCACCATTTGATTTTCAGGGGGGGGGGGGGTAGGAAGTTGGGTTCGGGGGAGAATTCTTTTTTTTTGGCCGCCGCAAGGGGTGAATTTTTTTTTTTGCGCCGCCGGAGGCTGCAATATTTTTTTTTTAATGTATCCATTCATATTGAGTTGGGTGGGGGTAGAATTTTTTTTTTTTTTTTTTTACTCATCGGGGGGTGAATTTTTTTTTTTTTGCCTGCATAGAGGGGGAATTTTTTTTCTTCCGAAAACTTTCTACCCCCCCTGAAAATCTAATGGTGCGTCCCTAATAATAAAGTTATAAGGTAGGAGGTAGAACTTATTGAATGACCCTCGCATATTTAGAATCACCATGAGAAATGCATTGAAATAAGTACAAACATACCTAGTGTTTGGTCAGTAATCTTTGAGATAGGCTTATCATATGTACATATAATCTTAACTACTTGCTGTTTGGGTGGGCCCAAGACTCATGTTATATGATATCTCGTTCCCGACACCGGCTAATTTTGTCCTAAAAATAATTCAAAGACCTTTTAGTTTTACTTGGTTCAATATTAGCCTATTGCGCAAATTATAGTATGATGGATATAGATAGATATTGATAAAAGTTATTTTTGTTATCGTCTCCGTGATATCTTTGAGCTCGACAGCTTGTCTCAGAATGATTGATATCGGGAAAGGTGCATTCATTTAGCTATGAATACCATTGTAAATGATTCGAATGCTTATGATTATAACATCTGCAAATATCTAACTTTCTTAGGAATTTAAATTTTGGAAATCGGACGTTTATGACATAAATGATTAACTCTTTTGCAAATATTATTGACTCTACGTTTGACCAAAATTACCTCTTTTGAAACTCGTAAAATCATTGACCATTGTACGGCACGAAGCTCATTTAATTAATGATATGCAGGTAATTTGATGTGTCCTCTTTTAATTTACACTACATATTTTTTGTGTGTGGGGTAATTGTTCAGCTTCAGTGATAATGGTGATGTGAATGTTCTCAATTGAAGTACGTCGAAAGTGAAAAACAGGTATTCATCGATTTTCAATATTAAATGTTATGTCATATATCCTGACGAAATTGACAGAGTACACTGTTAAAACACTGTTTAAAAATTTGTTGTTTAAAACAATTAAGCCAACATTTTAAATTTTAAACAACATTGGTTAATAAACTTTGATTTTCATAAATTTAACCAATAGTTGTTTAAAATTTAACCAACATTGTGCAAAAATATTAGTTGAATTGCACAACAGTTTTAACAATGTTGGTTAAATTTTAAACAATTATTAGTTAAATTTATGAAAATCAAAGTATGTTTAACCAATGTTGTTTAAAATGTAAACAATGTTGGGTAAATTGTTTTAAACAACAAATTTTTAAACAGTGTTTTAACAGTGTAAGGATGGGAAACATATTCCCCATTATGTTGCAGCTACATATTAGGCTTGGACTGCAATGTTGTTTTTATATTTTTAATATTTTTAAGTTTGTCTAAGAAAGAGCGCGCACGTAGCTTTTAAATTTTACATTTTAACGCATACCTTTTTTTCCCCATTTTTTTCTTGAACTTTTGAAAATGATGGTGTGAGCCAAGTTGTGACTGATATGGAATGTGATGGGTGGGGTTTCGATTACGAAGTGCGTAGATCATTAATTATTAATGAGTGCATGATTTTAGAATCTAAACAATGTTTTATGTGGATTACCATCACTTAAAGGTAGATGACCCGATCACATTCCGATTTTCAACTTGAAGTTTTCTATTCTACATGAAAGGTCATCCTTAAAAAAGTCGTGTTCCAAAGTTTGAGTTGCATAGCTCTAATGGTTCTTATTTTACACGCACAAGATGCTGTGAACTGTACCCATTGAGTAGTACACAAACTATATCGGTGGTATACCACCATTCGCGGTAATTCGACGTTATTTCATTGATTTCTCCGTAATTATACAGATTTAGGCCGTCAAATTTCAGTATGATGATGAGAAAAATACGAGCTTTCATATGATATGAAAATCTCCGTATGTTTGAAATAATTCTGTGTTACGAAAATGTGATCGGGTCATCCACCTTTAATTAATTTAAAGACCGTAAAAAGCAATGCACCTTACGGTATTTGACTAGCGTAAAAAATTTGTATTGAATATCCTTACACCTTTGAAAGAAAAAAAGTTACCGAGAATGGTCAGAAATATTGTTTGTAACATTAGAAAGTGCGCCCGACCACTATTTGAACCATTTTCACATTTTCCATGTCTGTTTTTCTTTACTATATTGCCCGACTAGACATGCTAGAGGAGGTCGCTGTTAGCCATTCCTAGCCAGGTTTTTTATGCCTGCTTGTTTCTTTTTCCCAATTTTTTTCTTGAACTTTTGAAAATGATGGTATGAGCCAAGTTGTGACTGTATGAAATGTGGTGGGTGATGGGGTTTCGATTACGAAGTGCGTAGATCATTAATTATTAATGAGTGCATGGTTTTAGATTCGAAACAATGTTTTATGTGGATTACCATCAAATTAAACTAATTTAAAGACCGTAAAAGCAATGCACCTATACGGAATTTGACTAGCTCAAAAGACTTGTATTGAATATCCTTACAGTAACACCTTTGAAAGAAAAACATCTAGTTACCCAGAATGGTTAGAAATATTGTTTGTAACATTAGAAAGTGCACCCGACCACTATTTGAACCATTTTCACATTTTCCATGTCTGTTTTTCTTTACTATATTGCCTGACTAGGGTTGCACACCACCAAATACATCTCCCATATGTTTACACGTGAAATGCACAATTTTAAAATGGATATTTCTCGACGTTATAAGAAACTGGTATCTTGAAATTTGGTTTCAACTTGAAGATGAAAGCCATGACTACTAACTCAACAACTCATATATTTGTCAAATTGTTGATTTAGATGATGGCGTCAGATACCGGAAATTCCCTGAACACAAATGTCTCTGTTAAAATATTAAAAAATCATCATTGCATCAATTTTTTTGGACCTGAAGAACGCTGATGTGTCTGTCAAAATTCACACTATATTAATTTCGCCATAACATGTAGTAAATACCCTAATTTTAAACTGTAATTTACAATAGGTCTCCCGTTTCGGCATAGAAACGGGCCGGTTTTGGACTATTGCCTCAAAGGGGGTAGGGCCAGACGTTATTTAGTGGTGTGAAACCCTAGAGGAGGGCGCTGTTAACCGTTCTGAGCCAGGTTGTTTGATGCCTGCTTGTTTCTCCACTACTCCTGCCCACTATTGCTTCAGCTTCAATTTGTGATACAGCGCCAACTAGTGTCGAATCAGACTATGATGATTTTGATGATGGGACCATGATGGCAACAGTGGATTAAGCAATGTTTATACATAGTAGTAGATAGTAGATGAAGTAGTGTGCTATCAGTAGTAGATAGTAGATGAAGTAGTGTGCTATCAGCAGAAGATAGTAGATGAAGTAGTGTGCTATCAGCAGTAGATAGTAGATGAAGTAGTGTGCTGCTATCAGCAGTAGATAGTAGATGAAGTAGTGTGCTATCAGCAGTAGATAGTAGGTGAAGTATTGTGCTATTACTATTAGCAGTATATATTAGATGGAAGTATTGCGCTATCACCAGTAGATAGCAGATGGAGTAGTGTGCTATTAGCAGTAGATAGTAGATGAAGTAGTGTGCTATCAGCAGGAGATAGTAGATGGAAATAGTGTGCTATCAGCAGTTGATAGTAGATAAAGTAGTATGCTATCAGCAGAAGATAGTAGATGGAAATAGTGTGCTATCAGCAGTAGATAGTAGATGAACTAGTGTGCTATCAGCAGTAGATAGTAGATGAAGTAGTGTGCTATCAGCAGTAGATAGTAGGTGAAGTATTGTGCTATTACTATTAGCAGTATATATTAGATGGAAGTATTGCGCTATCACCAGTAGATAGCAGATGGAGTAGTGTGCTATTAGCAGTAGATAGTATATGAAGTAGTGTGCTATTAGCAGTAGATAGCAGATGAAGTATTTTGCTATTAGCAGTAGATAGTAGATGAAATATTGTGCTATCAGCAGTAGATAGTAGATTAAGTATTGTGCTATAAGCTGTAGATAGTATATGAAGTAGTGTGCTATTAGCAGTAGATAGCAGATGAAGTATTTTGCTATTAGCAGTAGATAGTAGATGAAGAAGTGAGCTATCAGCAGTAGATAGTAGATGAAGTAGTGTGCTATCAGTAGTAGATAGTAGATGAAGTAGTGTGCTATCAGTTATAGTATATGAAGTAGTGTGCTATCAGCAGTAGATAGCAGATGGAGTAGTGTGCTATTAGCAGTAGATAGTAGATGAAGTATTGTGCTATCAGCAGTAGATAGTAGATGGAAGTATTGTGCTATCAGCAGTAGATAGTAGATGAAGTATTGTGCTATTAGCAGTATATAGTAGATGGAAGTATTGTGCTATCAGCAGTAGATAGTAGATGAAGTATTGTGCCATGAAGTAGTGTGCTATCTGTAGTATATAGCAGATGGAGTAGTGTGCTATTAGCAGTAGATAGTAGATGAAGTATTGTGCTATCAGCAGTAGATAGTAGATGAAGTAGTGTGCTATCAGTAGTATAGGGTGGTGCGTTTAAAGATGGCCTACCTAATAATATATAGCAATAATAAACCATACTAACCTTCAAAACACAATACTTTCATGTAAATTCAGTTAAAAATGTGAACATTAACTAACCTGCTTATGAACTATACCTACCCTGGTTCTCAATATGACATTCTTTTTTGCCGGCCATATTGTAAACAAAAATCATGTCCCTTTAAATTCTGGACCTTTAAAATCAACACATTGACGTTACTTCCGGTATCACAATTCACTTAAATGGCTGCAAAATCCGAAAACAATAACCAATTTCCACCATTCAAAGTGCTACATGCAGGCTGACATCTTGGCTATGCAAAAAAGTTGTTGCCCTGACTCTGCTGCTCTCATGTGTAATGCCAGAGGCTGTTAACCACGATTCCAGCTAGGCAATACCTTAAAAGTCAAACAAGACTGAAGCTACTTCCGGTATCACAATTCACTTAAATAGCTGCAAAATCCGAAAACAATAACCAATTTCCACCATTCAAAGTGCTACATGGAGGCTGACATCGTGGCTATGCATAAAAGTTGTTGCCCTGACTCTGCTGCCCTCAGGTGTAATGCCAGAGGCGGTTAACCGCGATTCCAGCTAGGCCATCTTTAAACGCACCACCCTATATAGTAGATGAAGTAGTGTGCTATCAGTTATAGTATATGAAGTAGTGTGCTATCAGCAGTAGATAGCAGATGGAGTAGTGTGCTATTAGCAGTAGATAGTAGATGAAGTATTGTGCTATCAGCAGTAGATAGTAGATGAAGTATTGTGCTATGAAGTAGTGTGCTATCTGTAGTATATAGCAGATGGAGTAGTGTGCTATTAGCAGTAGATAGTAGATGAAGTATTGTGCTATCAGCAGTAGATAGTATATAGATGAAGTAGTGTGCTATCAGTAGTAGATAGTAGATGAAGTAGTGTGCTATCAGTTACAGTATATGAAGTAGTGTGCTATCAGCAGTAGATATCAGATGAGGTAGTGTGCTATTAGCAGTAGATAGCAGATGAAGTATTGTGCTATTAGCAGTAGATAGTAGATGGAAGTATTGTGCTATCAGCAGTAGATAGTAGATGGAGTAGTGTGCTATCAGTTATAGTATATGAAGTAGTGTGCTATCAGCAGTAGATAGTATATGAAGTAGTGTGCTATCAGCAGTAGATAGCAGATGAAGTATTGTGCTATCAGCAGTAGATAGTAGATGGAAGTATTGTGCTATCAGCAGTAGATAGTAGATGAAGTATTGTGCTGTTAGCAGTATATAGTAGATGGAAGTATTGTGATATCAGCAGTAGGTAGTAAATGAATTAGTGTGCTATCAGCAGTAGATAATAAATGAATTAGTGTGCTATCAGCAGTAGATAGTAGATAAAGTATTGTGTTATTAGCAGTAGATATCAGATGAAGTAGTGTGCTATCAGCAGTAGATAGCAGATGAAGTAGTGTGCTATTAGCAGTAGATAGTAGATGAAAGTATGTGCTATCAACGGTAGAAAGTATATGGAGTAGTGTGCTATTAGCAGTAGATAGTAGATGAAGTATTGTGCTATCAGCAGAAGATAGTAGATGGAAGTATTGTGCTATCAGCAGTAGATAGTAGATGAAGAAGTGTGCTATCAGCTGTAGATAGTAGATGAAGCAGTGTGCAATCAGCAGTTGATAGTAGATGACGTATAGTGTGCTGTCTAAATAGATAGTAGATGAAGTAGTGTGCTATCAGCAGTAGATAGTAGATGATGTATTGTGCTATAAGCAGTAGATAGTATATGAAGTAGTGTGCTATCAGCAGTAGATAACAGATGGAGTAGTGTGCCATTGACGATTTAAAATCATGGATTACAACAAATATGTTAATAATTAAATGATGATAAAACAGAGTTGGTGTCATAACTTCTCTTCATCTTCTTCAGCGTTTGCAAAACGTAAATGCTGTTAAAATTATTTGTAGTGCCAGCAGATAGATTCATCGCTGCTATTCCTCAAGAAGCTGTTTTTCCGCAATCATGGCAATAGCACGTGTTGGACTAATATAGCTTATCACCTCTATCCCTATACACAAACCAATTTTCTACCCATGTAGCGTATCTAATTCCATAAATATCACGTAATCTAATAGCTAAATAATCCAACTCTCATCCTAGGATGAACGTAAATATTGGTCTTCGTGGGTCGCAAGTTGCGGACGGATTTGGGGAGAGGTATGACGGGGTCAGAATGGCGTACTTGTGTTATTTAGTTGAGTATTTCTATTTTTCTTTTTCAAAGATTTGTCTTAATACATAAGTGAGATGGATGTCTTGTTGTCATTTCATACATTGCGTATCGTTTATATATAGACACGACGGAAGTTCAAACCTTTTAATCTAAAGTATCTTAATTTCTACCTTTATTGTGTATCCTGTGATTGATTTTATGTCCAATTCAATATTAATTTCGAGAAATCAAATAATCTCATGCGGAGATTGTTCTACTACGCCAAGCATTTTACAGAAATAATGAGAAAAATATGGGTTTCTTCTGATATCAAAATATGTTGATGCCCCCCCCCCCCCCCCCCCCCCCCCCCGTAAAAAAGCTGAAGTGGTCGGAACATCCACTTTTAAATACGAGCAAAGAATTGATGGTCCAAATCTAGAAAGGTCAGCTATGGCAATGTTACCGGGCTGTTGAGTCGATACGTGAGATTGCCAATGATTCATCATAAACATATTTTAATTCCTTCCAGTTTCGGTTCGTTGGGTTTTGTAGGTGCTCGGCATTAGTGTAGTGTGAAACTTTAATTTCAATCGTACGGTGATCATTAGTTTGTCCTATATAGCTTACCAACTGAATACAAATATATTTAACTTTATTTGACACGCAATTTGATACAATTGAAATAATTGTCAAAAGTAAGCGTGGCAATTTTCCGCATGATTGTTTCCTGATTACCAGCTACTTGCAAAGCAAATTTGATGAAAACGTATTTTTATTTGCCTCTATACTATGACACTGTGCTGATGGGAATGGCGTTGAGCGTCAAACAATAGCCAACTAATTGATTTAATGAAGATAACATGGACATAATTAATATCATTTGTCGGTTGGGTGTTTTCAGTGTGTCGAACGGCGGTTCTACGGTAGTATTGACGATTTGTAGACTGGTACTTCCACCTGCACGGCACACTCCTAACCACTGCTGTTAAGGCATTACATGCAGAACAGGTTTTGGAACATTGGTCGGATCATGAGTTTGCTATATATTTCACACAGACAAAATTGAGCTCATTTTTATATTCGTTTACATTCAAGGATGACAAAATAACAGGCGGTTCCCTAATAAGCTCCTATATAGTGTCTAGATCACTTCAAACGATATAATTCACTATAGGCCTATAAGAAATAGCAACCACTGTTATTTCTTTGAATAAGTTCATCTGGATTATTTGTAGACATAATATTGAGATTTCTTTGTGTACAAATCCAAAGGAAGTGAAAGATGTTACTCACTGTTGAATGACGTTTCACTACCACGCTGGTAGCTTCATCAGACTGGCAACTTTGATTCCTGCTCACTGTTATTGTTTACAAAATTATAACAAAACTATGTTCAACACCTGTTGAGAGCACTGTTCAAAAGGAAGTTTAAGATATATCTTCTTTCATATTACCAATAATCAATTATTCATCTTTAAAGTTTACCGTTTACCACATAAGAAATTGTACCACATGAGATTATTATGTTATAGCTAATGCCATTATTACTGCCTACACTTTAGTGTTTAGTTGCACATGTCCTGTCCGGTCTTGTCTACACATATCCTGTCCTGTCTCTTGTTTGTAGTCGTCTTCTTTTTAGTACTTTTCAGAAATTATCATATTCATGAAATTATCAGGGTGACCAATATACTTCGAGCTGTCCTCCTTTTGATTTTCCCCACCTTTGTTTTCTAATAATTTGCTTGTATGATGTATTATATACTATGGTGAAAATAAAACTGAAACTGAAACTGAAAATGGATAGCATGCCGGTCTCACAATGCAAAGGTTGTGAGTTCTAGCCCCGCAACAGCCAACGTGTTTGTATCCTTGGGCAAGGTACTTATTCTCAATTGCCTCGTCAACCCAAACGAGATTGGGGAACTGTTAAAGGATACTTTATAATCTAAGTGGTGATACTGTGTGCGCCGTGTCGGTAGCCTGGTAAATGAAGCGAAATGATTGTGACGATTTCCTAATGGCAGCACTGTGACAACAACAACAAAAAGCAGTGGTTCGGAAGTCACGTATAAATGGTGGTCCCGTGCATCGGAAGAGCAATACCCGAGCACGTTAAAAGGTTACACACTTGGGGATCATCCCGGTCTGTATCTGTTCACACATCTAACGGACCCCAATGGAAATAAGCTAATAATATTAGCTTATTGGGTTATCCAGGGTCGTATAACCCAAATAATATCAAATCAAAATCAATTTTAATTGTTTATATATCTAATTTGGGACAGAAATAATATAACTAAGTTCAACAAAAAATTAAACAGCAACTTCAATCCCTTTAGAGAATACGAAATTAAACTTACGATAACGATATTAAGATGTGCGATGTACAATTGTTGTTTATTCAATATGCAACAGCATCTGCATGCGTGACATATTTAATTCTCTATAAAAGAACAAAGTTTTACGTTTAAGTTTGGGTGTGTGGGTGGTTTTTTGGGGGGTTTTTTTTTGGGGGGGGGGTAAATCTATCGGGTGGATTGGCTAAATGAGAGGTGTGACAATCGAACCTGTCGGGGCCGAGAGTTCCCACCTCTGATCGGCTCGCTCTAATTGTCGTAACCTATGCAATAGATAACACCTGTTAGGGTTAGGGTTAGGGTTAGGGTTAGGGTTAGGGTTAGGGTTAGGGTTAGGGTTAGGGTTAGGGTTAGGGTTAGGGTTAGGGTTAGGGTTAGGGTTAGGGTTAGGGTTAGGGTTAGGGTTAGGGTGTGTTACATTCGTTTCAATTTGTCCGTTGCAATATCAGGTCGTTGGGGTGGACGCGTTTGGGTTTTCTTGGGAATTGCATACTGAGAATTGTTTGCTTCCGATTTGCCTTTGAATTCTTGAAATCCATACTATAATATTTCCAACATAAAAAACATTTTTACCGAGGCGAGACAATACTTAGAAATTAAAAGATAATAAAAATAAAGTCTCACAAATTACAGACGCAACGCAACAAACAAGAAAACACACACACAAAGAGATACAAACTGTCGGAATAATAGTATAGATTCATGATTAATTACTGATTTTAAGGGCACACGCTGTAAATATCGATATTTCCTGTATCAGCATGAAGTCAGATATCCTTGCAAATCAGAACAGTATTGTACACGCGCTATATTTTGCCCTGGGGTGATGCAGTCGCCTCGGGGTTGCATTCATGAGATTTCCTACATGTATAGTATACCGGATCAAAAGACCAGGAAACATGCGCTTGTACAATGCGGAATCATGTATGATTTCGCAGAGAAATTATTATTATATCGAGCGCCAAATTTAACCGTTAATTAAAGCGGCTTGACTTGGTTGATTGATTGAGTGATACTATTAATAGTGCAATGAAAGAATCGAACTATTTCTTTTCGATCGTCAGTCAGATTTAACACTTTCCACGCGGCAGGCAGCTGCAGACGACATTCCAAAATTTCACAAAATGTTTCAAAAAATGTCAAAATTGCTGTATTTCATTACCATATTTGGAATCACCATGAGAAATGCATTGAAATAAGTACAAACATGCCTAGTGTTTGGTCAGTAATCTTTGAGATAGGCTTTGAAAATTATGAAAGTTTCTGAAAAATCTTGTTTTGTGTATGGTAAAAATAATAGCCGCGTCGAAAGCGTTAACACTTTTCACGCGGCAGTCGTCTGCATACGACAGTTCAAAAAAAATAGAATTATTGTATTTCAAAAAAAAAATTGAATTATTGTATTTCATCACCATATTTGAGAAATGCATTAAAATATTAGTACAAACATTCCTACTATTGGTGCAGTAATTCTTGAAATAAGACTTCGAAAGTTGAGAAAGGTTCCTAAAAATATCTCTTTTGTATGGTCAAACAAATAGCCGCGTGTAAAGTATGGTGGGTTGTCGTTATTGCCCTATCTCTTTACTGTACAAAATCAAAGGAAGCAAGCCCTCTTTACATGATTTTCATACTTTTTGGGGGTGTTTCAGGTTCCACAGTGATTTCAACGTGAATGTAGGGGGGACCTATTATGTCTTCTGAAGCTAAACAAACTAAAAAGTTTATTTTGATGATTATTGTATTTCAAATGTTTTCAATTATTGTATTTCATCACCCTAATTTTGAAATAAAAGCTAGAATTTATTTCGATTTACTCGTCTATGGATCAAATCTGGGGGGGGGGCACGCAAAACTTCACTGTATATATAGTGAATTTAGGCATCAAAAGCAATTGGACGGTTATCTTGAATGTCTTTGGTTAGTCACACATGCTTATAATACAGCATATAGCATGATAATTGACTGTCACCCCCTGTTATGTGACATTTCGTTCCCGACACCGGCTAATGTTGTCCTAAAAATAATTCAAAGACCTTTTAGTTTTACTTGGTTCAATATTGCAGCCTATTGCGCAAATTATAGTATGATGGATAGATATTGATAAAAGTTATTTTTGTAATCGTCCAACTCCGTGATATCTTTGAGCTCTACAGCGAGTCTCAGAATGATATATATCGGGAAAGGTGCATTCATTTAGCTATGAATACCATTGTAAATGATTCGAATGCTTATGATTATAACCTCTGCAAATATCTAACTTTCTTAGGAATTTAAATTTTGGAAATCGGACGTTTATGACATAAATGATTAACTCTTTTGCAAATATTATTGACTCTACGTTTGACCAAAATTACCTCTTTTGAAACTCGTAAAATCATTGACCATTGTACGGCACGAAGCTCATTTAATTAATGATATGCAGGTAATTTTCTGTGTCCTCTTTTAATTTACACTACATAGATAATCAAGTGTTGTTGATTTTTTGTGTGGGGGGTAATTGTTCAGCTTCAGTGATAATGGTGATGTGAATGTTCTCAATTGAAGTACGTCGAAAGTGAAAAACAGGTATTCATCGATTTTCAATATTAAATGTTATGCCATATATCGGAACAGATAAAAATATCCTGACGAAATTGACAGAGTACACTGTTAAAACACTGTTTAAAAATTTGTTGTTTAAAACAATTAAGCCAACATTTTAAATTTTAAACAATATTGGTTAATAAACTTTGATTTTCATAAATTTAACCAATAGTTGTTTAAAATTTAACCAACATTGTGCAAAAATATTAGTTGAATTGCACAACAGTTGTTTAAAATATTTTTGCACAATGTTGGTTACATTTTATGAAAATCAAAGTATGTTTAACCAATGTTGTTTAAAATGTAAACAATGTTGGGTAAATTGTTTTAAACAACAAAATTTTAAACAGTGTTTTAACAGTGTAAGGATGGGAAACATATTCCCCATTATGTTGCAGCTACATATTAGGCTTGGACTGCAATGTTGTTTTTATATTTTTAATATTTTTAAGTTTGTCTTAGAAAGAGCGCGCACGTAGCTTTTAAATTTTACATTTTAACGCATACCTTTTTTCCCCCATTTTTTTCTTGAACTTTTCAGTCAGTTCGCAACCACGCGAAAAGTCGTTCCTTTTCTAACCCAGCAAAGCGACCCGGAAGTACTCACCCGTAGTGAAACCGCTTCGCAGTCATAGTTGACCTCGTAATAGCACGATGTAAATGAGCTCTTTTCATGATTATAATCACACATTTCAAACACATTTGCCATGAAATTGTATAGTAAAAAGGCATATTATGCAAATAATATTATCTAATATTATCTGTGAACTTCATGACATGTTGTATTTTCGGTGCAGATTATTGCAATCCGACAAACCCGAATTCAAGAAAAACTTGACGAAACTAAAGCCAAATTCATGGTAAAAAAGTCGCTTCTGAAGAATCAGGCATCAATTTTATCCATCGTATCATAATATTCATAGTCTTTTGTAACTAGAAACATGCTTACAATTTTATAAAATTATTTAGTCCGGTCAAGTGAATGCTTATAAAATAGCTCCTCGAATCTTGTCTCGATCTAAATTCATTTCGTAGCGTCGACGGGTTGTTGATCAAGTGTTTAAATCTCACAATTATATTCAGATTTGCTTGATAGCTCAGATGGTAGAGGGCTGGCTTTGGGAGCGAGAGGTCCGGGGTTCGAAATAGATCCTTCTGCGCTACACAATGTCATATGATATTTTTTTTACAGAAAGGCTATTCTGGTCAAAATGAATAAACATTTCACAATTTCATCACACAAAATGCATGAAAAATAATAATGAATTTCAATAATGAATTCAAACGCGGGCATGAAAATGAAGCGCGGGCGTGTTACGGGAAACTAAAAATCAAGTTGGCGAGGCCTAACGGGGGATCGTAAGTTTCGTTTTCTGACCGAAAATCGGTGAAAATCAAACTCCGTTTTTCTTATCAAAAAAGAAGTCGGGCATCAATGTTTTTGATATGAAATTAAAGCTTAAGATTCCGTTAGTACGGAAATTGTTCTTAAGGGGAGACTGAAGATGAGAATATGTGAAATTTGGGTATTTTGGTCATTTTAGTGTTTCTAAATTTTAAAAATCTATAGGATTTTAGATTTTATTTGCTTTTTATTTGAAAAAAATCGGACATTTGGTTCGAAAAATGTGCTTATTCAAAGGAAACAAAGTGACGCTTATTGTGATGCGAATTGAATTTTTCCTATACGAATACATGTAATGTATTTCCTTTGTATTGTATTGTTTTCAAGGGGCGATATTTAAGGAATTGTAGAATACAAAATAATTGCACATTAAATTAACATTTGTTTTCATTGCAAATTGTGTTTATAATTACTAAAATTATTATTGTAGATGAAAATAAGATTTTGGAGCATCTAATTTGCATAATTGCTGCTTAATTTACATATTCAGTGTTTCTAAACTTAAAATGGTGATTTCTGCTATAAGCGATTTGACGCGTGCTAAAATCAAGCGCGCAGCTTTTCTCGGTAATGGTATGTCCAATTGTTCTGAAACTTGGTACATGGGATAATGATATTTATATCTTGAATTACCCAGAGCGAAATTTGAAAAAAATTAATTTAACCTTGAATAATGTGACGTTTCGTACTTTTTTCGCAAAAATTCCGGATTATGCGACTTTTATCGTATCGTTACGTAATCAATTCGCAATTTAATAAAAAATCGCTCTGGGTAATTCAAGATACACTTACTGCCAACCCATATACCAAATGTTTAAACAATTAAACGAACCGTTATCGTAAAAAGCTGCGCGCAAATTTTGCTGTTTAAATCCAAGATGGCCGCCGTTGCCATGGCAACGGTGTCCGAAACGATTTTTTTTTGTGCGTAAAATGAAATGTTTTTGGCAGACACTTTATCACAACAAATTTGGAGTATGTGGGTTTAGTACTTTAGAAAATCACATTTTCATCTTCAGTCTCCCCTTAAAACATCGTACGAATTTTAGTCCAGTCAAGTGAATAGTTACAAGAAGCAAAGTCACGAAAGTTTTTAAATTCTAAAATTAGCGATAAAATCACTGTTTGTGGACCAAATATGTCAGATTTGGCATAATATTATAGAGAAAATTACGAACAATCCACCTACTTCTCCATCATGGCTGCCAGCTAACCCTACCTCAATTAATTCAGGGAAAACAAACTTCCCTTAATGTTTTAGCGCAAGGTTGACATCCTGAAATCGATCTTTGCGTGGGTTAGAAATCGGCAAGGTCACTCATTAAAAACGATACCTGCGTACTGACTGTTTTGAAAATGATGGTGTGAGCCAAGTTGTGACTGATATGGAATGTGATGGGTGGGGTTTCGATTACGAAGTGCGTAGATCATTAATTATTAATGAGTGCATGATTTTAGAATCTAAACAATGTTTTATGTGGATTACCATCACTTAATTAATTTAAAGACCGTAAAAAGCAATGCACCTTACGGTATTTGACTAGCGTAAAAAACTTGTATTGAATATCCTTAGTTACTTGTTACCGAGAATGGTCAGAAATATTGTTTGTAACATTAGAAAGTGCGCCCGACCACTATTTGAACCATTTTCACATTTTCCATGTCTGTTTTTCTTTACTATATTGCCCGACTAGAGGAGGTCGCTGTTAGCCATTCCTAGCCAGGTTTTTTATGCCTGCTTGTTTCTTTTTCCCAATTTTTTTCTTGAACTTTTGAAAATGATGGTATGAGCCAAGTTGTGACTGTATGGAATGTGGTGGGTGATGGCGTAGATCATTAATTATTAATGAGTGCATGGTTTTAGATTCGAAACAATGTTTTATGTGGATTACCATCAAATTAAACTAATTTAAAGACCGTAAAAGCAATGCACCTTACGGAATTTGACTAGCTCAAAAGACTTGTATTGAATATCCTTACAGTAACAGCGTGTGGTCCAGCGGATATCACCCTCGCTCCACAATGCAAAGATTGTGGGTTCGAGCCCCGTTGGTGCCAACGTGTTGTGTCCTTGGGCAAGGCACTTTACCGCACTTGCCACGCTTCACCCAGGTGTATAATTGGGTACCGGCATTAATTCATGTTGGGAAGTAAAACAGACTCGCTGTGCGGGAGGAGTGGCGAACCCCCCACAGCCAAGTATTACATGGGGAGTCTGGCCTAAACGCTAATGAAAGAGAGATATGGGCACTCCGCGCGCGAGCTTTGCTCGGCACGAGTCTTTACTTTTTTTTTTAACACCTTTGAAAGAAAAACATCTAGTTACCCAGAATGGTTAGAAATATTGTTTGTAACATTAGAAAGTGCACCCGACCACTATTTGAACCATTTTCACATTTTCCATGTCTGTTTTTTTTACTATATTGCCTGACTAGAGGAGGGCGCTGTTAACCATTCTTAGCCAGGTTTTTTATGCCTGCTTGTTTCTCCACTACTCCTGCCCACTATTGCTTCAGCTTCAATTTGTGATACAGCGCCAACTAGGGTCGAATCAGACTATGATGATTTGATGATGGGACCATGATGGCAACAGTGGATTAAGCAATGTTTATACATGGTAGTAGATAGTAAATGAAGAAGTGTGCTATCAGCAGAAGATAGTATATGGGAATAGTGTGCTATCAGCAGTATATAGTAGATGGAGTAGTGTGCTATCAGCAGTATATAGATGGAGTAGTGTGCTATCAGCAGTAGATAGTAGATGAAGTAGTGTGCTATCAGCAGAAGATAGTAGATGGAAGTATTGTGCTGTCAGTAGTAGATAGCAAATGGAAATTAGTGTGCTATTTGCAGTAGATAGTAGATGGAGTAGTGTGCTATCAGCAGTAGATAGTAGATGAAGTATTGTGCTATTATCAGTATATAGTAGATGGAAGTATTGTGCTATCAGCAGTAGATAGTAGATGAAGTATTGTGCTATGAAGTAGTGTGATATCTGTAGTATGTAGCAGATGGAGTAGTGTGCTATAAGCAGTAGATAGTAGATGAAGTATTGTGCTATCAGCAGTAGATAGTAGATGAAGTATTGTGCTATAAGCAGTATATAGTATATGAAGTAGTGTGCTATCAGCAGTATATAGCAGAGGGTGTAGTGTGCTATTAGCAGTAGATAGCAGATGAAGTATTGTGCTATCAGCAGTAGATAGTAGATGGAAGTATTGTGCTATCAGCAGTAGATAGTAGATGAAGTATTGTGCTATAAGCCGTATATAGTATATGAAGTAGTGTGCTATCAGCAGTATATAGCAGATGGAGTAGTGTGCTATTAGCAGTAGATAGCAGATGAAGTATTGTGCTATCAGCAGTAGATAGTAGATGGAAGTATTGTGCTATCAGCAGTAGATAGCAGATGAAGTATTGTGCTATCAGCAGAAGATAGTAGATGGAGTATTGTGCTATCAGTAGTTGATAGTAGATGACGTATAGTGTGCTGTCTAAATAGAGAGTAGATGAAGTATAGTGTGCTATCAGCAGTAGATAGTAAATGAATCTTTTAATTTCTAAGAATTGTCTCGCCTCGGTAAAAATGTTTTTCATGTTGGAAATATTATAGTATGGATTTCAAGAATACAAAGGCAAATCGAAAGCAATTCTCAGTATACACATCTACATCTACATATATGAATATACTCAATAAAGTTGTCAAGAGACAATATCTAATTGAGAACAAAATACAGACGTCAGTCAGAAAACATACCAAATACACAAAAAAGATACAAAATAAAAGTACATTTAAGGACTTAATTTACTAAGACCAGTTTTAAAAGAGTCCAGTTTGTTGCAGTCGAGTAATGAGGACGGTAGTACATTCCAGTCCAATATTGTACGCGGGAAGAAGCTGAATTTATACGTATTTGAATGTGAAGCCATGACACTAAATGTTGAAGCATGATATTGACGAGTTTGTGTTGCTGTGGGTCTGGTGATATAGTCCGGTATTGGAACCACGATATCCTGGCTATGAATTTTATACATTGTGTTAAGGCGTGCGTTCTTTCGGAATTTTTCAAGTGATAACCAGTTCATTCTGCTTAGTAATTCTGTGACTGTACCCTCTGATCTTTCATAGTTGTTGCATACGAACGTGCGACCCTCCTTTGCACCATCTCCACTTTCTTAATGTCCGCTGAGGTAAGGGGGTCCCAAACAACACAAGTTTATTCGAGAATTGGCCGAACTAATGCAAAGTACATCTGTTGTTTTATTGATGTTGGGTACCTCCACAGGCTACGTCGAATAAACCAGAGGACTTTGTTTGCTTTCAGAGTGATGTTATTGATGTGTTCAGTCCATTCGTGCAACATCCAATATCAATTCATTTAAAAAAGGACTTAAAACTCATTTGTTTAATGCACTTGGTTAGATATTCGTTTCCATCATTTCAGTCATGTCAGTGTAATATTGCAATTTCTGATAGTCTTTTGTATTTTTGTCCTTCTAGAGTGTAATTTATAGATGTGCAATTTCAAAAAAAATACATATATATTTAATTGTGTATATTTTCTTAATAATGTCTTTTATCTGAATTTGCCACGTTGTTTGCTGGTCAAAAATGTGTGTAGTATTACTGATAGTATATATTTCGTGTGTCCGACCATCTTATTCTTCTTATAATGTATTTTACTATGCTCTTTATTTGTATTGACTACTAGTATCTGGTTTTGATTTATTTTTAGTATGTCACATGGATAATAGTTATATTGATTGTATATTTTTAGCATATGTCTTGTTGTAGTTTTTAATATCTTTCTGTGCAGCGCCTTGAGGCTGTTTACATCGTAAGGCGCTCTATAAGTCCCATGTATTATTATTATTATTATTATTTGAGATTGTGTGTCAGCTCGATGCCAAGATGTGAGTGATGTTTGACACTGTTGAGATAGTCATTTTCCATTTTGCAATCGTGCAAAAGTGGGTTCCTTTTTGTAGTGACACGAAGAATAAAATTCCCAAGAAAACCCAAGCGTGTCCATCAGAACGACCTGATAATATTACAGCGGACAAATCGAAACGAATAGGTAACACACAACTAACCCTAACCCTAACCCTAACCCTAACCCTAACCCTAACCCTAACCCTAACCCTAACCCTAACCCTAACCCTAACCCTAACCCTAACCCTTACCCTAAACCTAACCGGTGTTATCCATTGCATAGGTTAACCCTAACAGGTGTTATCCATTGCATAGGTTACGAAAATTAGAGCTAGCCGATCAGAGTAGGGAACTCTCGGCCCCGACAGGTTCGATTGTCACACCCCTCATTTAGCCAATCCACCCCGGTAAACCTTTGTTTCTTTTAGAGAATTAAATATGTCACTGAATGTAGATGCTGTTGCATATTGAATAAACAACAATTGTACATCGCACATCTTTATATCGTTATCGTAATTTTAAGTTCGTATTCTCTAAAGGGATTGAAGTTGTGGTTTTATTTTTTGTTGAACTTAGGTATATTATTTCTGTCCCAAATTAGATATAAACAATTAAATACTTTACAAAACTTAAACGATTTACACAAAATGATTAGCAAATAGGTTAAAATGGCTGTCAGAAATGAGCTAACTTTTTATCCACCCTGTATGGGACGAACTACTGCAAATTACACAGAAAATACGTGCAATGTGACTGCGTCTATGATTTGATTTGATTTAATTTGATATTATTTGGGTCCTACGACTCTGGATAACCCAATAAGCTTATATTAATAAATAATAATAATAATAAAAGGGCATTTATAATGCGCCTCACATTGTGAACACAACCCGAGGCGCATAACATACATGTATGAAAAAATATAGAACACAATAAAGAAGTTATACATCATAGAATACACATCAGAAATAACTTAAAGTACAAATACAACAACAACAACTTATCATACAAATATAAATAAGTAATCATTAAAAACCACAGTACATTAACACAATGAACAATACATGAGAGTATTATAATAGTACGTACAAACACAGTCTACTATGCACAGTTCATAAATTATATTGTATGTCTTCAATGACATTTTGAAACCTTGCACTGATGTAGCACATCGGACATGTTCGGAAAGAGCATTCCATTCCTTCGGTGCAGCGATGAAAATATTAGCTTATTTCCATTGGGGTCCGTTAGATGTGAGAACAGATACAGATCGGGATGATTCCCTACTCTTTACGAAAGAGTCTGTAACCTTTTAACCTGCTCGGGTATTGCTCTTCCGATGCACGGGACCACCATTTATACGTGACTTCCGAACCACTGGTTTTTGTTGTTTTGTTGTTGCTGCCATTAGGAAATCGTCACAATCATTTCGCTTCATTTACCAGGCTACCGACACGGCGCACCCAGTATCAGCACTTAGATTGTAATATCCTCTAACAGCTCCCCAATCTTGCTTGGGTCGACGAGGCAATTGAGACTAATTAACTTGCCCAAGGATACAAACACGTTGGCTGTAGCGGGGCTAGAACTCACAACCTTTGCATTGTGAGACCGGCATGCTATCCACTAGACCACACGTGCTCTCAATTCAAAATATTAAAAGTATTTATTCAAAGTTTCAGTTTCAGTTTCAGTTTTATTTTCACCATAGTATAAACTACATCATACAAGCAAAGGTGGGGAAAACCAAAAAGAGCACAGCTCAAAATATATTGGTTACACTGATAATATCATGATAAATATGATAATTTCTTAAAAGTACTACAAAGAAGACGACTACAAATAAGAGACAGGACAGGGTATGTGTAAACAAGACCGAACAGGACATGTGCAACTAAAACTAAAGTGTAGGCAGTAATGTTGGCATTAGCTATAACATAATAATCTCATGTGGTACAATTTCTTATGTGGTAAACGGTAAACTTTAAAGATGATCAATTGATTATTGGTAATATGAAAGAAGATATCTTAAACCTTTTTTTTAAACAGTGCTCTCAACAGGTGTTGAACATAGTTGTGTTATAATTTTGTAAACAATAACACTTTTAATAAAAAAATTAAACGTTTGTAACTAAGTGTTAAAACAGTGAGCAGGAATCAAAGTTTCCAGTCTGATGAAGCTACCAGCGTGGTGGTGAAATGTCATTCAACAGTGAGTATCATCTTTCACTTCCTTTGGATTTGTACACAAAGAAATCTCAATATTATGTCTACAAATAATCCAGATGAACTTATTCAAAGAAATAACAGTGGTTGCTATTTCGTATAGGCCTATAGTGAATTCTATCGTTTGAAGTGATCTATGCCGGACATTATATAGGAGCTTATTAGGGAACCGCCTGTTATTTTGTCATCCCTGAATGTAAACGAATATAAAAATGAACTCAATTTTGTCTGTGTGAAATATATAGCAAACTCATGATCCGACCAATGTTCCAAAACCTGTTCTGCATGTAATGCCATAACAGCAGTGGCTAGGAGTGTGTCGTGCAGGTGGATGTACCAGCCTACAAATCGTCAATACTACCGTAGAACCGCCGTTCGACACACTGAAAACACCCAACCGACAAATGATATTAATTATGTCCATGTTATCTTCATTAAATCAATTAGTTGGCTATTGTTTGACGCTCAACGCCATATTCCCATCAGCTTATAGTGTCATAGTATATAGGGCAAATAAAAATACGTTTTCATCAAATTTGCTTTGCTTTTCACTTAGTGCAAGTATAGCTGGTAATCAGTAAACAATCATGCGGAAAATTGCCACGCTTACTTTTGACAATTATTTTAATTGTATCAAATTGCGTGTGAAAATGTCAAATAAAGTTAAATATATTTGTATTTAGTTGGTAAGCTATTATATAGGACAAACTAATGATCATCGTACGATTGAAATTAAAGTTTCACACCACACTAATGCCGAGCGCCTACAAAACACAGCGAACCAAAACTGGAAGGAATTAAAATATGAAAAAGTACAAACAACTCACGCATTGACGTCACAATGACGTCACTAAACATGGCCGACCTCAAAATGCGGTATGTACAGTGCCAAAATTGGAATTTACTCAGCCTGTAGAAACTAGAGATATCCGTGCAACCACGTGCTATTTTGATGGGCCTATTAAAGGGACATTAAGTGGTGTTGACAATTTTAAATGTTTAAAAATTTACTTCAGAATTCAAGATGAACATTAAAAATTGCCATTATTGTTGTTTCTACTTACAAAATCACAGCAAAACTTGATTAAAACAATATCATCGCTATTTATTGAAAAACGCCCTCTATGCAAATATGCTTCGCGTTATGTATCACGATCACGCGTACTGCAGGGGGATACTGTTGGATGTAAAATGCTCGTTGCGGCTCTACGAGCATTTTTGAATCGACGTTTTCTTGTACAAGAGGGCTGATTTTTCTTAATCCTTATGTAAGTTCATACATGTATGTATGTAATACAATTTTAAAAATATACTAATCCCAGTTTTTATCATAATTGAGGGCGCAGCCTCCAACACATCTCTTAGTGCCCCTTTAATATACTCATGTGCCATCTCGTTCCCGACACCGGCTAATTTTGTCTTAAACTTTTCCCGGAAACTATTCAAAGCCCTTTTAATTGGTTTAGATACCATAGTAGCCAATTATAAGTATGATAAATGCGTCTTTCTTTAAATAAGAATATTATACAACAATCAATCAATCATTCAGAAGACATTTGTATAGCGCCCAAATCAACAGAAATTGTTCTAAGGCGCATCAGACACATACAGGATGAGTAAAAAAACCCTGCAATAGTGGAAAGAAGCCATCTTGTTTTCAAAACCAAGTTGATGTTTGAAATTTTTTAATCGTTTGTAACTAATTTTATGTGAAAATATGAAGTCAATCGCATTTTTCGTTTGCCTTTGGTGAACCTTTATACCCATGCACCCATTTCACACGCTTGTCTACGAAACACCTTAAACATGCATAGGATTGCAAAATGCGTCTCTCATTAAAATTTGAAAATTCAAATAAATTTGTGATATCATTGGAATTTAATGTATCCTTTATTGGTCCAAAGCAGGAGAATGACCGATCTGCAAATGACATAGTAGTATCGTTCATTTAACACATTATTGATGAGTAGATATTGATATATTATTTTTGTTATCGTCCAAAACAACACAGACGTGTTCTAAATAATTTTTCACTTTTTCGAAATAAACCCATTTGTTGTATCGAGCGCAGGGAGCAGCTAGCAAGGCTCAGCAGAAGTCGAAAACCAACGCAGCAAGCAACTCTGTGATATCTTTGAGCTCTACAGCTTGTCTCAGAATGATTTATATCGGGAAAGGTGCATTCATTTAGCTATGAATACCAGTGTTATTGGTTCGAATGCTTATGATCATGACATCTGTAAAGATCTAGAGCTTTCTTAGGAATTTTGAATTTTGTCAATCGGACGTTTATGAGATAAATTATTAATCCTTTTGTAAATATGATGGATTCCACCTTTGACCAAAATTACCGCTTTTGAAACTCGTAAATTTGCTGTTTTCTCTTTTAATTTCTACTACATAGATAATCAAGTGTTTGTGGTTTTTTATGAAGCAATATTTGAATGGAGTGGGGTAATTGTTCAGCTTCAGTGATAATGGTGATGTGAATGTTATCAATTGAAATACGTCGAAAAAAGTGAAAAACAGGTTTTCACCGATTTTCAATAAGGCCAAATTTTTTGTTTTGTTATATTGGCGTAACGGGCTGAACAAAAATAGGGTAGGTAGGTAGGGATTTTTTTTTTTTTTTTTTTTTTTTTTTTTTTTTAGCAGCTGTTTTTGAACAATGTTAACCGAGTTTAAACATTCCCTATTGTTTGTTAGAAGTACCGTCGTACTTCGTTCGAGAAAAAACATTTATTTTTTTCATTTTTTTATTTTTTAGGGTCGGTCGGTTGGTTTTTTTTTTTTTTTTCACTGAAAAAAAAAAAAAAAAAGTGTAGGGTCGGGCGTATTTTTAGGGTCGGGCGGGTTACGCCAATATAACCATTTTTTTTTTTGGCCTAATGTTATGCCATATATTGGAACAGATAAAAATATCCTGACGAAATTGACAGAGTACACTGTTAAAACACTGTTTAAAAATTTGTTGTTTAAAACAATTTAGCCAACATTGTTTAAATTTTAAACAGCTTTGGTTAAATAAACTTTGATTTTCATAAATTTAACCAATAGTTGTTTAAAATTTAACCAACATTGTGCAAAATATTTAAAAAAAACTGTTGTGCGATTCACCGGTTAACTAACAGTTGTTTAAAATAGTATGTTTTAAACAACGTTGAGTAATTTCTAAACAAGTTGTTAAAAACAGTTGAATCGCAGTTGTTTAAAATATTTTTGCACAATGTTGGTTAAATTTTAAACAATTATTGGTTAAAATTATGAAAATCAAAGTATTTTTAACCAATGATGTTTAAAATTTAAACAATGTTGGGTAAATTGTTTTAAACAACACATTTTTAAACAGTGTTGTAACAGTGCAAGGATGGGAAACATGTTCCTCATAATGTTGCAGCTACAGGCTTGGACTGCAATGCTATTTTTATTTTTTTAAATATTTTTTAAGTTTGTCTTTGAAAGAGCGCGCGCGTAGCTTTTAAATTTCACATTTTACCGCATAACTTTTTTCCTATTTTTTCTTGAACATTTGAAAATGATGGTATATGAGCCAAGTTGTGACTGATATGGAATGTGGTGGGTGGTGGGGTTTCGATTACGAGGTGCGTAGATCATTAATTATTAATGAGTGCATGATTTTAGAATCTAAACAATGTTTTATGTGGATTACCATCACTTAATTAATTTACAGACCTTAAAAAGCAATGCACCTTACGGTATTTGACTAGCGTGAATGGTCAGAAATATTGTTTGTAACATTAGAAAGTGCGCCGGACCATTATTTGAACCATTTTCACATTTTCCATGTCTGTTTTTCTTTACTATATTGCCTGACTAGAGGAGGGCGCTGTTAGCCATTCTTAGCATAGATAAGCTAACCCGTAAGCTGTAGGATTTCTATGATTCTTAGCCAGGTTTTTATGCCTGCTTGTTTCTCCATTACTCCTGCCCACTATTGCTTCAGCTTCAATTTGTGATACAGCGCCAACTAGTGTCGAATCAGACTATGATGATTTTGATGATGGGACCATGATGGCAGCAGTAGATTAAGCAATGTTTATACATAGTAGTAGTAGATAGTAGATGAAGTAGTGTGCTATCAGCATAAGGTAGTAGGTGGAAATAGTGTGCTATCAGTAGTAGATAGCAGATGGAAACTAGTGTGCTATTTGCAGTAGATAGTAGATGGAGTAGTGTGCTATCAGCAGTAGATAGTAGATGGACGTATTGTGCTATCAGCAGTAGATAGTAGATGAAGTATTGTGCTATCAGCAGTAGATAGTAGAAGTAGTGTGCTATCAGCAGTAGATAGTAGATGAAGCAGTGTGCAATCAGTAGTTGATATAGAAGATGACGTATAGTGTGATGTCTAAGTAGATAGTAGATGAAGTAGTGTGCTATCAGCAGTAGATAGTAGATGAATTAGTGTGCTATCAGCAGTAGATAGTTCATGAAGTAGTGTGTGCTATCAGCAGTTGATAGTAGATGAAGTAGTTTGCAATCAGCAGTAGAGAGTAGATGGAAGTATTGTGCTATCAGCAGTAGATAGTATACCAAAATATTTACTGTTCATGAGGGAAATGGTGCAAAATAGCTCCACGCGGTGAATGGAGACCGTGGGTCTACTATTTTCCCAAGGCCGGTCTGCAGTTACCGAGGGGACCTATTTTGCACCATTTCTGTCATTTGAAATACTGTGATAAACAAGTCGCTAAGCATACCACAATCGGCACTTTTTTCTCTCGACGCGCCGATTGACAGCATACATTATATTTGATTTTTCGTATTATTTAGCACTGTCTACATCGTCGAGTAATTGTTCCAATACAATACATCTTCACCATTGAGCCGTTTTGGTGAATAATCCAAACGAAATGAAAAAATGAACAATATAGACGACATCGAATCTGATCGATGAGTCAAAACAATTACCGCGATCGCGAGCAGGGGAAAAGTGTCCATAAAAAGGTAGTTTTTCCGTCGCAGCTCCTCATCACAGGGAAATAGTACTTAATGATAGGACATTTTCCCTCCTGTGAAATAGGGGGGAAATAGTCAAACTATTTTATGTAACATGATGTAGCATCTACCAATCAAATGACAGGAATATTTGTATGTGTTAGCTGCAGGTAGTAGATGATGTAGTGTGACATCAGCAGTAGATAGTAGATGAAGCATTGTGCTATCATCAGTAGATAGCAGATGAAGTATTGTGCTATATCATCAGTAGATAGCAGATGAAGTATTGTGCTATCAGTAGTCGATAGTATACAAATGTTTATTGCCCAAGAGTATGATAGTACAAACTATAATACCAAGTTTGGATTTTTCCATTGTAAGAGGCGAAGCTGTGAATAGTGTGATATCAGCAGATAGATAGTAGACGAAGTGGAAGTGTGCTATCAGCAGTAGATATAGTAGGTGTGCTATCAGCAGTAGATAGTAGATGAAGTATTGTGCAATCAGCAGTAGATATTAGATGAAGTGTTGTGCTATCAGCAATATATAGTAGATGACGATTTGTGCTATCAGCAATAGATAGTAGATTAAGAATTTTGCTATCAGAGCTGCAGGTAGTACCAGTAGATGAAGTATTGTTGATCACCATTTGTCGTTTATTAAACATTGGATATTCCTCTTCAAGTGGTGCACATTCGGTATCGTACAAAAGCGCGTGATGCTGATAACGCTTATCTGTCATCTAACTGCTTTATTTTTACAGCTTTTAACTTTATTTAGGAGTTTGGTATCAAGGCTTAGATTTGTTGATCATTTTATTTTGTTTTAATTCAGTATCGCACCTTTTTCAGTGTCTCACTTTAGTTTGACATCCATTATGAAGTGCGTAAATTAATGACTGCATGGTTTAGAATCTAAACAATGTTTTGTGTGATTACCATCACTTACGACCGTAAAGAGACTCGTGTACGGTAATTTAACTAGCGTAAACAACTTATTATTGAATATCCTTATACTTTTGAAATAAATACGTGTAGCTACCCAGCATTTTTGTTACATAGATAGAAGGGGCGCCCGACCACTATTTGAACCATTTTCCCATTTTCCATGTTTGTTTTTCTTAACTTTTAGAGGAGGGCGCTGTTTAACCATTATTTGGCAGTTGTTTTGGGGGTCTATACTTGTTGCTCCACTCCTGCCCTCTTTTGCTCCATCTACTTATGATCTGCTCTAACAAAATGTATGATATAGCGCCCACTGTCGAGTCAGACAATGATGATTTGATGATGGCCATGATGGCGTCCAATTCAGACTAACATTTTGAAGAGTCCTATCTGTGAATACGTCAGCTAGCAGTAGATGAAGTATTGTGTAATCAGCAGTAGACAGTAGATGAAGTAGTGTGCTATCAGCAGTCAGTGGCGGCGCTACAGGGCGGGGGGGGGGGCAAGGGGGTATTTCCCCCCAACAAATATTTTTCCCAACCCCTCCTTGCCGCCCCGCCCCCCCCCCCCCCCCCCCAAAACACCTTTTTGCGCATCGCGCACATTTTCTTACCAAATTAGGTTTAAACTATACCAAATGTTCGCAATTTTAGCATAAAACAGCTAACTTTTGTGCGCAAGCGTGCATTTTCATACCAAATTAGTAGACCAAATTTCCCCCCGTTTACCCCCCCCCCCCCCCCCTCCCACCCCAAATTATGTGGCTGGCGCCGCCACTGTCAGCAGTAGATAGTAGATGAAGTATTGTACTATCTTTTTTCTATTTCTCGCCCCTGGTGTTAGCGATATGTTTTAATAATTTTCTTCTTCTTCTTTAACAAGACATAAATGCACAAGCAAAAACAATAATCACAATAGCAAATACAAATTAAAAAATACCAATGACAAGACTCATTCCCCAAGCTTTTAGGCTTCAGTTACCAGCCTACATAGAGTCTAACGGTGGTGAACACAATGGTGGAAGATTGAACGACCGATTACATGTCCATTAGGCTTGCAACTAAAACCCCAACACTTGGAGAAAACATGAAAAATACAAGGCAAGTTCAAAAAACAAATTGCAAAAAAACACTACTTGTGATGTGAAAACAACATTCATAGCTAGAACATAATATTGCTAGCATCATTCCATTTATTGAAGTGACATACCAGCTTCCCTTTTTGCCTTGCAATGATCTCCTCCAATCGAAACGTATCTTTCAAAAGATTATTGAAGACCCGGATCTACAAGGGGGACCCTTTACATCTGGTGATATATATACTACCTCTTGGCAATTAAGAGAAGATGGTTCCTCAATTCCCAATTTTCGCTGTTGTTATCCATAATACCAAATAATATCTCATCATTCGAAATATCATGAGTAATAAAATCCCAATGTGGTTTAAAGATTTTCCAGAACTGATCGACCTCAACAAATTCAATGAATAAATGGTGCAGTGTTTCAACCTTATTCTTACACTTTGTGCAATTTGGACTATTAATTATACCAATTCTATGAAGCCATTGATTTGTTGGAAGAATGCTATGAATGATCCTGTACTGAAACCATCTAAGCCTGTTATCAATCGTAGTTTTCCATGGTAAAATATAAATATCACGACATTTTTTCACATCAAAATGATAAGTATTTATCATTGTGTATTGACACACTGGCGTTAAGATACTTTAATTTACAAAAAAAACTTATACAACTCTTTAGAATGTGTACTTTCAAGTAACTTTCTACTACCATTAATATAAAACCAAGGTCCATGATCAATCTCATTAATACACAATTTGGTAATGTAGCTGGGATAGCTTGTATAATCCCATACTAATCAGCATTGTTAAATGCTTTACCCAACGTGTTAACTTTCTTAAATTTCTCTGTGTGGCCCAGGAGATCATTAATGATTACAGTGTTACCACTTATTATCAATTAGAATTTGTTTATTGTACTATCAGCAGTAGATAGTAGATGAAGTAGATGAAGTAGTGTGCTATCAGCAGTAGATAGCAAATTGAGTAGTGTGCTATCAGCAGTAGATATATAGTAGATGAAGTATTGTACTATCAGCAGTAGATAATAAATGAAGTAGTGTTCTATCAGCACGAGATGCAATCAGAAGTAAAGTAGATGAATTGTGCTATCAGCAGTCAGATAGTGTAGATACATAGTGTGGTATCAGCAGTAGATAGTAGATGACGTAGTGTGCTATCAGCTAGCTGCAATTAGTTGTGGGCTATCAGTAGCAGATAGTAGATGAAGTATTGTGCTATCAGCAGTATGGTATATGAAGTAGTGTGCTATCAGCAGTAGATATGAAGTAGTGGGCTATCAGAGCAATTACTATAGAGAGTAAATGAAGTTTTGTGATATCAGCAGCAGATAGTAAATGAAGTATTGTGCTATCAGCAGTAGATAGTAAATTAAGTATTGTGCTATATCAGCAGTTAGATAGTAAATGAAGTAGTGTGCTATAAGTTGCATGTAGTAATAGTAGATGAAGTAGTGTTGGCCACCATTTGTCAAATGCGTTCAATATTGGATATTCAAAGTGCACATTCGGCATCGTATGAAAGCGCGTGATGCTGGTTATGGTTAATTGTGATATAAATTAACGGTAAGTTGTCCAGTAGATACAGCCAGATAACGTAAATTAACGGTAAGTTTTGTAACCGCAAAAACCTTCACAAACCAGGTTTGTTACCGGTGATTAACGGTAACTTTCCCAGTAGAAACAGCCACCCGTTTAATCTTAACGTTAAGTTCTGTGACCCGGACATAGAGCGGGTTTCTACGGAGGCACTGCAAAGTTAACGGTAAGTTTAACCGGTAAGATTTAACAGTAAGTTTTTAACCCCCCCCCCCCCCCCCACCCTATTTCTACTCGCGAAAAGTTACCGCTAAGTTTAGTGATCCTAGTCGATGGGCCACGACATCTGACCTTTTGTTATACCAAACAATGCCGCCCCACCTGAAAAAAGATTGCCTCACGATGCGTAGAATCCAGCGTGTCACTGAACTTGACGTTAAGATTAAACCGCTGGCTGTTTCTACTGGGAAAGTTACCGTTAATTACCGGAACAATCTTGGTTTGTGAAGGTTTTTGCGGTTACAAAACTTATCGTTAAATTAACGTTATCTGGCTGTTTCTACTGGGCAAACCTTTAATTAACGTTAAGTTCCCAAGTAGAAACACGCTCATATACGCATATTGTGAGGCAGTCTTTTTCAGGTGGGGCGGCACGGTTCGGTATAACAAAGGGTCAATGTCGTGGCCCATCGACTAGGATCGATAAACTTTTCGCGAGTAGAAACAGGGGGATTAAAAAGTTAGCGTTAAAACCTACCGTTAAAAATCATCGTTAACTTTGCAGTGTCCCCAGTAGAAACACGCTCTAAGGAAAGCCCAAATTCTTATCATGATGTTATGTGCTAGCAAAAGATATAGATGAAGTAGTGTGCTATTAGCAGTAGATAGTAGATGGTGTCATGTGCTATCAGCATAATCAACCCTAGAGTAGATAGTAGATAAAGCAGTATGCTATCAGCAGCAGTCAGGAAGTAGTAGCTTTAAGTATTGTGCTATCAGCTGCAGATAGTAGGCCTAGATGAAGTAATAATAGATAAAAGAAATCCTACCTGTACGATTTTAAAACACACGTGTTAAATCACCAAAATAATAATTAATAGGCCTACATTTATTTATTAATTATTTTATTTTATAATATATAATAATAATGTGTATAGACTGCACACAATGAACATGATGATGTGGTTTCATATAGCGGAAATGTTGTTCAGGGAATAGGGTTTTATACAAATTATAAAAAATAAGTATATTATTTTTAATGTATGATAAAATTTTCTTTGAATTAGGCCTAATGTTGTTCTTTCAGAAATTGATGAAGTTTCTGTCATAAGTATTTTCCTTGCAATCTTGTTTATTACTTATAGGTCTATTGATTTGATTGATTGGTGGTCTCCACCTCAACCAAAGGTTGTTACACTTTTCCAAAATATCGAGTCATTTTTCTGTGTATACAACAATTATTATGCGTAAGGTCTATATTATGTTCTATTTAACTCCACAGACAGTGTTTACTTGTTAGTATATTTTTGAGTGATAGATCAACAGTTTAAAATTGAACCACTCATTGATAACCCCTTGAACCAATTTCGTCTGTGGGTGTTTGGGAGGTGTAGAAATATTTGAGCGAAGGATAAAACCCCTCATCTCACCCATTATTCTTTCTTCGTGTGCCTTTCTGTCACTCAATGTTTTGTCAACTCAATAAAATACAATGGTCCTAAACGGTTAAATAAATAATCGCCGGAATGTACTCACCTTAATAAATAGACCTCATTTGTCACATATCAGACTCTCTTATGCAAAGTTAGCGGGGCGTAAGGGTATAATTGTGATGGACGGTTCTAAGGTGTCTGAAGAATAGAGACCCAGTTGAGAATAGGCATGTGGAGCGGCGCCACGGCTACTTGTCAATTGGTGAAATGCGCTTATAGAAAAATAGTGCTCCGCCTTCAATTTGTATATAGCATTGATTTTTACTAAATGCAACTAAGATCATAAGTCCAATTTAAACACTGGACAATTGAATGCTAATCAACTAATAGGCTACCAGATCGGAAGTTAGGTTAGGATGGAAGTGGATATAGGTCGGTCTGATCTCATGATAATGGTAGTTTGTAGCTATTGAGATAGCTTGATCATGTTGGGTCAGGTAGGCGAGGCCTTGGAGATCCCCAATTTGAATGATCTCGCGTCATGTTGAGCTGCATCAGAGCAAATGGCTTTTTGTTGTTGACTGGACCAGCGGTGCCAGGAAAGGGTTCAATGAATCCAACCATGATCATGAAATTGACCATTTTGGAAAACATTATAAAAAACACGTTTTTGACCCATTTTAGGTTCTGCAAAGATAAGGGACCGTTCATTATTTATGGTGGAGGGCGGGGGGGGGGGGACAAATTCGAGACTCGTATGTCAAAATTACCTAACCCCCCCCCCCCCTACAGCTGAAACTGAAAATTACATGACCCCCCCCCCCCCTACTAACCAATAGATTTTTTTTTTACACAACCCCCCCCCCCTCAAAATCAACTTGTCACATACTTAGGCCTAAAAAAAAAAAGTTTGATTGGCGTAACATGACCAAAACAAATAGGGTAGGTCGGTCGGGATTTTTTTATTTTTTTTATTATTTTTTTATTTTTAAATCACCTACTTTTGAACACTTAAAAGACAGCAGTACACACAAATGAAGAGACGGCAAAAATTCCTTTTTCTTTAGGGACCGTTCATTATTTATGGTGGAGGGGGGGTTGGGTAAAATATAGGGGGGGGGTCATGTAACTTTCATATGTTGAAATAGGGGGGGTTATGTAACTTTGTATTCTTAAACAGGGGTGGTTGTGTAACTTTTTTTTACTATAAAGATGGTAGTGATTGGGGTGATTTTAGAGGCTATTTTGGAGTGTAAATGCCATTTTTTCTGCGCTTCGCGCACATTTTCTTACGATCTTTCAACTTCAAAACAGGTAGGCTACTTATGATGAGACTGCTTTCGGACAGCAATTTTTTTTTTGTGCACGCCATGCTCGGACGATCTGTTGGAAAAACACCTATATAATCATCAATGGTTGAAAACATGTTAATTAGCCTAGGCCTATGTTCCAAAATCCAACAATATGATTAAAAACGGTAATTTCTTGCATGCTTTTCACCTCGTCTCACTCTTAGCTCTGCACCAAAGCTCACAAAGTGACAAAGTAGAATATTTCATACATTTTTGTCAGAATGTTCTAATTTTTTTCGGGTTATAAAGACTCGCAAAACCACCCAAAATGTATAAATATATGACAAATTTTCCGCCTCGCTACGCTCGCAATGTAGTTAGTCTTTACATTTTTGGCCGTTCAGAGGGCACAACCAACGAATCCATGGACAAAAGAAAAATACATCCCCCAAGTATGTGACAAGTTGATTTTGAGGGGGGGGGGGGGGTTGTGTAAAAATCTATTGGTTAGTAGGGGGGGTCATGTAATTTTCAGTTTCAGCTGTAGGGGGGGTTAGGTAATTTTGACATACGAGTCTCAAATTTGTCCCAACCCCCCCTCCACCATAAATAATGAACGGTCCCTTAACCATTTTTCTTTTTATTTATAGAAACCAACAGACTCTATGAGTACAAGTAAATGAAAGCAAAGTGTCAAAAACGTAATACTTTGTTCAATTTTTATAAATATATATATATATATTTTTCCCCCCTCAAAATAATAAAAAATATCCAGGGTCGGCGATGTATTTAGGGTCGGTCGGGTTACGCCAATCAAACCTTTTTTTTTTAGGCCCTAGGGGATGTATTTTTCTTTTGCCCATGGATTCGTTGGTTGTGCCCTCTGAACGGCCAATAATTTAATGACTAACTACATTACGAGCGTAGCGAGGCGGAACATTTGTCATATATTTATACATTTTGGGTGTTTTGTGAGTCTTTATAACCCGAAAAAAAGTTAGAACATCCAGACAAAAACGTATGAAATATTCTTGTGAGCTTTGGTGCAGAGCTGAGAGTGAGACGAGGTGAAAAGCATGCAAGAAATTACCGTTTTTAATCAAATTGGATTTTGGAACATAGGCCTAGGCTATTAACATGTTTTTATACACCTCATGGCTCTAATGTTTTCAACCATTGATGATTATATAGGTGTTTTTCCAACAGATCCTCCGAGCAGGGCGTGCACAAAAAAGATTTGCTGTACGAAAGTAGTCTCATCATAAGTAGCCTACATGTTTTGAAGTTGAAAGGTCGTAAGAAAATGTGCGCGAAGCGCACAAAAAATTGGCATTTACACTCCAAAATAGCCTCTAAAATCACCCCAATCACCACCATCTTTATAGTTTAAAAAAGTTACACAACCCCCCCTGTTTAAGAATAAAAAGTTACATAACCCCCCCCTATTTCAACATATGAAAGTTACATGACCCCCCCCTATATTTTACCCCCCCCCCCCCCCCCTCCACCATAAATAATGAACGGTCCCTACTCAAAATATATTATGTCAAATTTTGTCATACTAGTTTTATTATATTCCTCATACAATTCCCTATGAATCTCTTTTTTTAAATCTTTATTATTTTTTGAATTATAGACCAAGTGCTAATTTTTGGCACTTTTTTGTCGATAATTCAAAAAAATAATAAAGATTTTCAAAAAAACCAAAAACGATTCCTAGGGAATCGTATGAGGAATATAATAAAACTTGCATGACAAAATTTGACACAATATATTTTGAGTTATCTTTGCAGAACCTAAAATGGGTGTTTTTTGTTAGTAGAAACAACAATAATGGCGATTTTTAATGTTCATCTTGAATTCTGAAGTAAATTTTTAAACATTTAAACTTTTCAACACCACTTAATGTCCCTTTAAGTAGAAAAACGCACCTGACTTCCGTTGCGTTTTGAGAAATCTGTCAAGTATCTAATTAGTTAAAAACTATCGACCATTTACGTTACCCGATCCCCCATGATGTCTTGCATTAAAGGTAGACTTATTGGCCCCTGCGATTCGTGTGAATAGCGTTTTACAAAACATCGACTAATATTTTTCCATTAGGCCTAGATGTTAACTGCATGAGGTAAACAATTGTGTATCTTTTCTAATAAAATAGATATAGGCCTAAAGTAGGCCTTATTATTCGAGGCGTAGGCTACCACCGGTATAATTATAGACGTATGTTTCAAGATCAGTATGATTCAATTGAGATAATCTTCGATGTAGTCATGCACAACAATAGGGATCAAGGTGTACGACACGATTTGTTTTACTACATATATGAAGGAAAATCATAAAACATTCTAAATGTTCAGTTGTTCTCAAAGCAAAGATTCCAATAGAATTTGTCAATAGAACAGCCCTTTGTACACTGTTAAAACGCTGTTTAAAATTTTAAACAACCACTACAAGTTAACCAGTGAATCGCTCAACGTTGCTTAAAATTTTGAAACAATATTGCTCAAAATGTTAAACAAGTTGATTACATTTTGAGCAACATGTTAAAACAACGTTGAGCGATTCACTGGTTAACTTGTGGTTGTTTAAAATGTTAAACAACGCTTTTAACAGTGTACACCCGGGTCTACACAAACTTTTGGGTGGTTGGGTTAGACTATTGATAACGTAACATGTTTAAAGAAACATTTTCATGTAGTCTACACCTTTAGCAGGGATAATGAGAAAATACGGGTTTTTCTTCTGATTTCAAAATCTCAAGCTTGATGGCAAACATTGGCGCCCCAAAAAGAAAATATATGTTTGCCCCCCCCCCAAAAAAAAAAAAATCAATTTAGTTTAATTTTAGACAACATTTGACAATGTTAGCATCAAATGGGAAAAAGAGATTCCTTTTTTTATATATGATACTGGCGCCGCAACTGATGGCAAAAAGCTAAAATGGTCGGGACACCCACCTTTAAGAAATACCTAATAACTGGCTTATAACATGTGCACTTTACCTTTCAGGCAACTATAGGCTATGCCAACGAAAGGTGTTCGGTAACTTATCAAATAGCTGCAAACTGGTCCCAAATTCTCCTGTTATTTTGTTCATGTATTTGATCACGCTCCCATGGCCATGGGAAGATCACTTAGCGTAATTGTTCATATTGCGCTCTTCTGGAGATTCCTCCATGTTTAGTGGCGCTGGCGAATACATGTCTCAAATACAAATACTCTGTTATATTAATTTGTTTCTTGATATAGGCCTATATTGAAATGGAAACAGTTTTTAATTGATTTGAACTTTCAATTCAATGGAATCTGATTCCCTCATCAACAAAAATTCAGTTTGATAAAGATAAATAAATTATAGGTCCTTTGTTTGGCTACACTGTAAAAAGAAGCGTTTATATTTCTGATAACATTTAATAAACACTTATTGTATAATTATTAACACCCCAACATGTTTCTTATTGCTGATATAAACATGTTGGTGTGTTAATAAATATTACAAAATTACCTCTATAAACGTGTTGTAGTCTTTATGCAAACGTTTATCGTATGCAATGCCTCCTATACCTTTGCACGTAAAACACAAAAATAAACGTGTTGAAGTGCTTATTTAGAGAATAAATGTATTGTTTTTAGACCGTACCCGTGTTATAGTAAGTGTTATCAGAAATATAAACGCTTCTTTTTACAGTGTATGTCCTTGCCATTGTCCTTGCCTATAAAAAGGCTTATAGGCCTAAGCCTCTCGTAAACTAAGTACCATATCGTCGCTACATCTCCAACTTTCCTCGAAATTGATTGTTTGTGTTTATCATGATGTCAGAGATATTATGCGAATGATGGTAATGTTTTTATTTGTCACAGCCAATCAGAAGACAGCCACATTTGGCTTTTTCAGCACCTGTGTTTAAATGTGATTTTGGAGGTAAAAAATCACATTTTTTGGAACTTTTTGGTCAATATTTCAAAAAATAAATCAGTTATTCAAAACAAAACAATAACACTCCTAGAGAATTTTATTAAGATTATAATAAATCTAGAACGACAAAATTTGTCAAAATATATTTTTAGTTATCTTGACAAAACCTAAAATGGGTCAAAAACCGTCTTTTTCATAATTTTCTCCAAAATAGTAAATTTCATGTTCATGGTTGGATTCATTGAACCCTCTTCTTTAAGAAAATGTATACTTTTATATAGATTAAAGGCAATAGCGCATGGTGAGGAAAAGAAACCGCTGACGACGATTTTGTACCAGCTAAACCTTAGCTCATAACTAATACATCACTTACATCATACGATAGAAAATGCGTTCAATCAAATGAAGGATGGTTGATTGAGCGCGCCGTCCACGTTGGGTTAAGAGATTGTTGTAGAGTCGCACACAATACCGCTTGCATGTAAACGTACGTAGAACAATTACAGACTGCGCCAATGTCCAACTTGTTTAGATTCAAATAGTCGCCGCGCGCTGTTCAATTTTCGTTAGAATCCTCACCATGACCGCTTCCCTTTAAATGAATAATGAAGAAGTTACAGCAGTTTTATATGGAACGCCGTTAATAATGAAGAAGTTACAGCAGTTTTATATGGAACGCCGTTTGTAAACATTTGAACAATCATAACTTGTGTGTGTATATGTAACATTTGTGTGTATATTATTGGTTGTGCACACACAAATTATGATTGTTCAAAGATTTACAAACGGCGTACCATGGAACGCCGTTTGTAAACATTTGAACTTTCAAAGATTTACAAACGGCGTACCATGGAACGCCGTTTGTAAACATTTGAACTTTCAAAGATTTACAAACGGCGTACCATGGTACGCCGTTTGTAAACATTTGAACAATCATTGTTCAAAGATTTACAAACGGCGTACCATGGAACGCCGTTTGTAAACATTTGAACTTTCAAAGATTTACAAACGGCGTACCATGGTACGCCGTTTGTAAACATTTGAACAATCATTGTTCAAAGATTTACAAACGGCGTACCATGGAACGCCGTTTGTAAACATTTGAACTTTCAAAGATTTACAAACGGCGTACCATGGTACGCCGTTTGTAAACATTTGAACAATCATTGTTCAAAGATTTACAAACGGCGTTTGGAGAAAAGGCACTGTTACTATATAGTATTAAATGTAATTGGATGACCAGTTATGCAAGCTCAGCTATACAGGACCCTAAACAGGTTAAAGGCAGTGTTGGAGCAAGTCTGACTCGGACTCAATGGATGAGTCCTAGTATGGACTCATACTCATACCCATTGGACTCGGACTCAAGCCTTGTGGACTCGGACTCGAACCCGAGTCCAGTCAAACATGGCAAATTTCAACTTTTAATATATAAGTCCAAATACTGAATAACTTGGAAATAAAAGTGTCTCAATTAGGTCATTATAATACACGTCAACTGTCCACAATATACTGCCCTCACATGTATAGCAGTATCTTGTACAATCATGTGTAACTTAGGCCTAAAAAAAGAGGCTTGTTTGAAATTTGCCATGTTTGACTGGACTCGGGTTCGAGTCCGACGGACTCGGGTTCGAGTCCGAGTCCACAAGGCTTGAGTCCGAGTCCAATGGGTATGAGTATGAGTCCATACTAGGACTCATCCATTGAGTCCGAGTCAGACTTGCTCCAACACTGCCTTTAACCTGTTTAGGGTCCTGTATAGCTGAGCTTGCATAACTGGTCATCCAATTACATTTAATACTATATAGTAACAGTGCCTTTTCTCCAAACGCCGTTTGTAAATCTTTGAACAATGATTGTTCAAAGATTTACAAACGGCGTACCATGGTACGCCGTTTGTAAATCTTTGAAAGTTCAAATGTTTACAAACGGCGTACCATGGTACGCCGTTTGTAAATCTTTGAAAGTTCAAATGTTTACAAACGGCGTTCCATGGTACGCCGTTTGTAAATCTTTGAACAATCATAATTTGTGTGTGCACAACCAATAATATACACACAAATGTTACATATACACACACACCCCATGATTGTTCAAATGTTTACAAACGGCGTTCCATAGTTTTACGGAGGTTACACCCCACCCCCTTAAAGGTTATAGGACAACAAGGCTCTAAGTTGAACCATTTTTTCTGAGAGTGTAAGTTTCGCTTTTTACACCACATTATTGCAATGATGCTTATATTCTGCGAACCTTCGAATCTCTAAAACAGGCCTTCTCAATTAGATTTTGTAAAGCACCACTTTTGAGATGTTAGTGATCTAGAAGCGCCACTCTCCCTGCGAGCGTAGCGAGCGAAGCGAATAACGGGTGGGGTAATAGGGGTCCCCTTTTAAGAGGTTAAGGAGAGCTATATTTGCATGCAATATGGTACAAGAAATAAAGAGAAGTTGATGGTAAAATGTACAAAAAATAGTAGTAAATGTAGTGATAATCGATAGGCCTACTACTAATAATCATGTTATCAGTTATTGACTGAAGTGGCTCTTCATACTTCTTGCGATCTGGTTATAGTTGGGGTTATATTATTTTCTTCTTTTTTAAATTTTTAAGTTTTTAAATTTTTAATTAATTTATTTTTTTATCTTTCATGCGTCCTTCCGCGCGCCACTCGGACTGATGCAATGCGCCACAAGTGGCGCGCGCGCCACCATTTGAGAAGGCCTGCTCTAAAATGAAAGATTGAAAAATTGATTTTCCAATTCTGTGTGAGTGTAATCAAACCTGTTTTGATGGAAATTGATGCTGATGCTGTGTGCGCTGCTTGCAGACACCCCAGCTCACATACAGGCCTAACCACTCGCGATCATGTATCGACTACATACACTGCATGCTCGTCGGACTTATCCCTATTGGTAAGTATATAAAGTAGTATTCAATTTTGTGTATGGGCAATATGAAAAATAAAATATTTACCTATACATTATTTTCCAGAATTCAGGGCAACATGACCAATGACTGCCATCCATGATGGCGAAAAGGTGAAACTAGAAACCTGTCATTAAAAATGTTAGCTTAATATTTTGCCCACCCAGATTTTCTTATAATCCGACCCAAGGTGATGATATTAATGTAAATTCTAATGTAAACATATACAGTCAATACAGTCAATTAAATGCAATTGTCTTGTCTATATAATTATGTTGAACAACATTTTATACTAATTAATTTTGACTATTTTAAACTTTAGACACATTTAGCATTACTATTCAAGGTTTTCGAGTAAGTCGGAAACAAAATGCGAGTCGAGGTTATAGAAATCATAATTGATGATAACCATTGTTCTTTATAAACCAGGTGTTTAGCACGTAACAAAGAATAATTGATATTATTTGTATCCACAAAGTATAGGCGTTAACACGGGATGGAGTTGGTGTCTATACAGGGTTCCCCTAAAAAAAGGGTGTCTGTTATGCGCGCAAAGCGCGCGAAACATTTTCATATGTGTACTTTTGACCATCATAATTCCATGATTCCTCTGGTCAAATGAACCGACAGTGCCAATCTCAACCGACACGACGTCAATATTGGGGGGGGGGGGGGGGGCGATCGCCCCCCTCGCCCCCCCCCCCCCCCCCCCCCCCCCTCTGGCTACGCCACTGCCACGTCATTGCCCTCATCGATTACTCAGTATTTCGCTGGAATTTATATCATCTAAAAGATAATTTAGTTGGCTTTTAAATGCCGTTTATTTGATTGTGTTTACTTTTCTCAGTTTAAAAATATGTTTGATCAACAACAAGCGGGTTTGTGCCACTTTTAGAAAAAAAGATGCTTTTTGGGGAATGTGTCATTTTCATTATTAACAAATTCGTATATGGATTTGGTGCTTGTACGTGCTTCAAGATAACTAAATAAGCTTTCGTGTACAGTTTGTTTTGTCGAATGTGCTTGAATTTATCCAGAGATATGCTTGTTTGACATTGAGCAAACATAATCAAAACTGTGCCAGTTTTTTGAAAGAATTCATCCATGTGTAAAATTGCTGTTATGTTTTTTTAACGCCTTGTTGAAGCATTTCTTTAAAATATCACAAATTTGACTTTCTGTGATCGACTTTAATCAAGCATATTTTTTCGATAGAATAAAGCAAATGAGACAAAATGAACGGCATTTGAAAGGTAATTTAGTCATCTTGAAGGTAATATAAACGTCAATTAGTAAATACTGATTATGAAATGAGAACAATGACACTTCCACAAGCATCTTTTTTCCTTAAAAATGTAGCACAACCCAAGCATCTCGTTGGATTAGGAAGAACAATTTTAATCTATGAACGGCATTCGAAAGCCAATTAAATTATCTTTAAGATTATATAAATATTACAGCCAAATACTGAGTAATCATTGAGGGTAACGATGTGGAACACGTGCACCTTTTTTTAGGGACACCCTATATAAGGGTGGCTTTGAAGCTGGTCTGGTTGAAGCTAAAGAATGGACATTTGGCATTCTTCAGAAGAGCCATATCACGCCGCTCAGTCATTTCATCCTCTATTAATTAAGTCACGCTACTTTCTCACTCGGTGGTAATTAATTCTCAAATTTAAAGTTGACAGCCTGGTAAAGTCTTGTCGGGTCATCTTTTTTCCTTAAAAATGTAGCACAACCCAAGCATCTCGTTGGATTAGGAAGAACAATTTTAATCTATGAACGGCATTCGAAAGCCAATTAAATTATCTTTAAGATTATATAAATATTACAGCCAAATACTGAGTAATCATTGAGGGTAACGATGTGGAACACGTGCACCTTTTTTTAGGGACACCCTATATAAGGGTGGCTTTGAAGCTGGTCTGGTTGAAGCTAAAGAATGGACATTTGGCATTCTTCAGAAGAGCCATATCACGCCGCTCAGTCATTTCATCCTCTATTAATTAAGTCACGCTACTTTCTCACTCGGTGGTAATTAATTCTCAAATTTAAAGTTGACAGCCTGGTAAAGTCTTGTCGGGTCATCTTTTTTCCTTAAAAATGTAGCACAACCCAAGCATCTCGTTGGATTAGGAAGAACAATTTTAATCTATGAACGGCATTCGAAAGCCAATTAAATTATCTTTAAGATTATATAAATATTACAGCCAAATACTGAGTAATCATTGAGGGTAACGATGTGGAACACGTGCACCTTTTTTTAGGGACACCCTATATAAGGGTGGCTTTGAAGCTGGTCTGGTTGAAGCTAAAGAATGGACATTTGGCATTCTTCAGAAGAGCCATATCACGCCGCTCAGTCATTTCATCCTCTATTAATTAAGTCACGCTACTTTCTCACTCGGTGGTAATTAATTCTCAAATTTAAAGTTGACAGCCTGGTAAAGTCTTGTCGGGTCATCTTTTTTCCTTAAAAATGTAGCACAACCCAAGCATCTCGTTGGATTAGGAAGAACAATTTTAATCTATGAACGGCATTCGAAAGCCAATTAAATTATCTTTAAGATTATATAAATATTACAGCCAAATACTGAGTAATCATTGAGGGTAACGATGTGGAACACGTGCACCTTTTTTTAGGGACACCCTATATAAGGGTGGCTTTGAAGCTGGTCTGGTTGAAGCTAAAGAATGGACATTTGGCATTCTTCAGAAGAGCCATATCACGCCGCTCAGTCATTTCATCCTCTATTAATTAAGTCACGCTACTTTCTCACTCGGTGGTAATTAATTCTCAAATTTAAAGTTGACAGCCTGGTAAAGTCTTGTCGGGTCATTTTTATTTCTTGCACCCCCCCCCCCCCCCCCCCCCCCCCCCCCCCCCCCCCCCTCAATATGAAAATCTAGCTATACGCCACCAATGAGACAGCTTATGTCTTAAAATAAAACTTTGTGGAGAAGAAAAAGAAGAAAAAAAGAAAAAAAAGGCTTTTTTATTTTGAATATTTTCACTCACAGATTTGTCCAATGACCTCCTGTTGGGGGCAATTTAGCACAAGGGTCTTAACAAACAATGCCAAAAAAACACCTTTTTATCCTGCGGCTTTATCTGTCAACGGGGTTTAGTGCTGCATCAACACTGATCAATATAATGTTCTTAGAAATCTTATCTTATTCTCCATGTTGGTCTCTGTACAACATGATAAGATAGCTTGATGTTTCGGCCCACCTGGATGTCCTTATTGTTCGATCCAAGGTGATGATGATAATATAATCTTTAGTTTAAACATAAATCAATTGAAATTCATTTTCTTGTCAGAATGAAGCACAACATTTGATGCTGATTAATTTGGACTATTTTTGAAACAGACACATTTATGACAAGGTTTTCGAGTAAATTGGTGTCAAATGTGATGAATCTATGTTATATGGAAATCATAGAATAAGAATAAATATTGCTATAGTATATACATGTACTCATTGTTAACTTGTTAACACGCCAACAAAGAATGATTTATATCCTCTCCCCGAAGTAGGTTTTAGGTGTAAAGCGTTGGGGAGGTAAGTGATTGGCGCGCTCAAAGTGGATTAGGGTGGTGACGAAGCCTGGTTAAGTTAATTCACGCCATATATTATTTCTGCCCCCCCCCCCTCCCCTTGGACACGCCTCCGTTAATATGGCCCTCAACGGTTCTTGAATGAAACCACACTGTAAAAAGAAGCGTTTATATTTCTGATAACACTTAATAAACACTTCAACACGTTTATTTTTGTGTTGTATGTGTAAAGGTATAGGAGGCATTGCATACGATAAACGTTTGCATAAACACTACAACACGTTTATAGAGCTAATTTTGTAATATTTATTAACACCCCAACATGTTTATATCAGCAATAAGAAACATGTTGGGGTGTTAATAATTATACAACAAATACCTCTATAAACGTGTTGTAGTGTTTATGCAAACGTTTATCGTATGCAATGCCTCCTATACCTTTACACGTAAAACATAAACATAAACGTGTTGAAGTGTTTATTAAGCGTTATTAGAAATATAAACGCTTCTTTTTACAGTGCATAAAGGGGTTCTTAGGACACAGCATGCAGAACCATTTTGGTGTCTGTAGAACCTTTAACATAAATTATTTGACTTGTTTGAAGAACCCTTTTTGAAGGTTATACGAGAAACTTATCCGTTGTTGAACCCTCAGAAATTGTTCTCTAACAATTGCGACCTCTTTGGAGAACCATTAAAGGTTCTATAAACAGCTAAAGAGACTAAAAATGGTTCTCAAAAGAATCATCTATTTCTACTCCAGAACAATTGAATAATAAAGGGTTCTTTAGGGTGTATGTTGCTGTAACCAGAATACAGTAAATGTGTCATTCAGCATGTGCTATCAGCAGTAGATAGCGGATGAAGGAGGGTTAAATAAGATACACTCAATTCCCCGTAAATACAAAGGATATCAATGGTCAACACGGCGTAGACTTATTCAATACATGTAATTCATTATTCATTTTATTTTCATGACATAAATATATAATAGAGCACACATTGTGAAGATTGTGAAGTCTGGTATAGGCCTAAATACAATAATATTTATCATAAAATAAAATTAATTATGATTATCTAATACTTAATAAATACAAGAAATAGACCATTTAGTTGTAAAGGCCAACTTGAGCAATGTTGAGAGTTCCGCGTGAAAAGAGCAAATTTGAAATAATTTAAAAAAAAGTATTTGCTGAAAACAAGATGGCTAAAATATTTATGCAATTTTCATCATGTGGAGACAAAATGTTTCACAAGTTGCACGCATTTTAAGACAAATTGAAGTGGCATCATCACAAGGCATGCAGAAACAGATTCAAACAACATGGAAAAATAAGACAAAGAAATATCAACTTTAAGTCCTATTTTTATTTAACTAGAAACAAATTGTCCTAACTAGAATCTAGAAATCTGGTCACAATGATGACTCTGCTGTGTCTAATCGTCCCATGGTCTAATCCATGACAAAATGACTACATGTATCAGCACCAAATACAGGGTGTCCCAAAACAAACCGTGCACGCGTTTACCCAACGTATTGACCATGAAGTTCTAAAAGTTGGTGTAACATCTTTATACATAAAAATATGAATGTTTTCAGTCATCCAGTCGTTGATAATAAAATGATATAATAAGACTAATACTGGAACTTACTTTTACAACTGCTACGTTGCGTGTGATACCATCACACTTCATCAGGCAACTGACCCGCTGATGATGTAGGGTCACGTGATTGCCTGATGAAGTGTGATGGTATCACACGCAACGTAGCAGTTGTAAAAGTAAGTTCCAGTATTAGTCTTATTATATCATTTTATCTTTATACATATTGAACGACTAAATGCTAAGCTTTTATATGCCGTTTATTTCATCTAATTTAGTTTCGTAAATCCTGAGATATGATCAATTAACTAAAGCTACCTAAAATCGATGTTGTGCCTTTTTTCCAGAAAGAATGATTATAAGCCTCAAACCGATACTAACTTGTTCTTACAATGGGCATCAATCCATCTGGAATATTAGGGGAGGGTGGAGGCATTCGGTCTGAATTTTAAAAATATTCAGTTCTGTTTGGCTACATTCTATTATTTAAACCTATTCAATCGCAATGCAAATTGTTTTTGATTGCATATAACATTTGCTAAGACCACTCGAACAGGTGGAAGATTTGTATCTCCGGAGTAAACCTTTCTATTCATTGCAAACTGAAAGTGGCACAACGTCGATTTTCAGTAGCTTTGGTTAATTGATCATATCTCAGGATTAACAAAACCAAATCAGATGAAATAAACGGTACCTGAAAGCCAAGTGTTTTGTCTCTTAATATGTATTACAATGTTACACAAAATTTTAGAACTTCATGGTCAATAAGTTGGGTAAACACCGTGCACGGGTTTTTGTTGGGACACCCTGTACAGGCACTGATGTGCTGAATCCCTGTGACAAGAATATCGAGATTTGTCTACATGATCATGATGATGGTACAATGCCGAAGGACGTCTCTTTGTCCACAGTTTCAAGCCAGACCATACCGCCCTCCCGTCACAGTGAATGTATCGCACAACATGTTTCCAAAACATAATTGGAATTGAATAAACTTGATTAAAATGTTGCGGTGCATTGTGTGTTTTGATATGTGTATTTGTGTCGTGCCGAGACAAATTGTTGGTTTAATTTGCTTTTTGAAAGATATCTGAACCGTCATTTCTATTATAATGTTTAAGGAGTACACTATTAATGTAGGCTACTATCAAAATCCAGGCGCATCCCACCCCCACTATTTGAACATTCTCTCCATGACAGAGTGGATTTTCACTTTTGCACATTGTCGGACACGTTCTACGAACGCAATGTCTTGAATTTATACAACATCAATTTAAATTGGGGTGAAACTTTAAAAGTGAGTATTAACGTTATACTAGGCATTTGAATTTAAAAATGCTTAGACATGAAACATAGACACATTACGGTGGGAACGAGCGGTTCATAATACTTGATTATCAAAAATAAATACGTTTGAACATGAATCATACATGCATAATAATAAGAAACTCAAAAGTTAAATTAAATTGAGCTAAATTAGGACACAAATAGATACATATAGATCATTTAATACATTTGCGCAGATTAACCACTTTCACATCTTCAACGCCTTGATTAATATTGCATGTGCTTTCAACATATATTCAATGAATTATCTTAAATTCTGGACCTTTTAATTATTGTCAGAGTTTTGTACCTTTGGATTAAAAAAATAAATATTATAATTTGGAACGACACAAGTTTAGATGATTTGTAAGGTAGGCCTACATTGTTAGGGATGGGTCCATATATAAGGCAAAATAAAAATAAAGACTAGTTTCTCGTCCTAACTTTTGGAAAAAAGGAGTGATGGGGGGGCACTGTTGCCTTTTTTTTAAATAAACAATGCAAAATCACCATTTATTACCAGCATGGTAGGCCTACTGCCTGAGTGGTTGCGTAACTTGAAAAGGACGAGGCCTTTGTAAAATATTTTTATTTCATAGTTCTTGGGGTTGGTTAACCCAAAACCTGCGTTAAAATGCTCATTGGACTCAAGTAAATCTATTATACCGAGATGTCAGCTTATTTAATATTTTAACGAAACCGGTTATGGAAGAAAGAAAAGAAAGAAAAACATTACAAAATTTCTGAAAAGGGATTTTCTTTTTGGGGGGGGGGACGAGAAACTACCCTTTTTTTTACTTGGCCTAAATGCAAATCCAGATCAGTTGCGTACGCTATAAAGCTAAAGATGATTTTTGTTGTCTGTGGTGGTAAGCACTGGCAATTAGATTTAAAAAAGTACGTTTGGAATTTAAAAGAATTTAGAAAATAAATCTAGATTTCATTTTGTCTTTGCTTTGAATTTTCTTCCCGTGTGTTTTACTGACAATAACTAGAAACACGTCTGAACTTATTTAATTCATAGAAACCAATCAACATGTATCATATAGAAGATGATATGATATTAAATTTAAACTATAAACATTATATGAAACTTTGTGTGTGCTTGAAATGAAGACAAACATGCACTTTTAAGTACTGATATTTCGATTGTATGACTTTTAACAGTTAAAAGTCATACAATCGAAATATCAGTACAATGCCTGTATTTATGATACAGGTCTTGTTTCAATAAAGCAGGCCATGACTTGAGAAGATGTAGGCCCACTTCTATAGCAAAGCTTAAAAGAAGTTCCATAACGACATCTGACAGTTTCGTTTGTCATGAGCAAGTCACGGCCTCCGAATCCGCTGCGTTTGTTACGATTCTCTCCCTGAAGAAGAGACCCAAGATCTTATCTGCGGGTGACGTGTATTCATAGATCTGTGAGAAATACGGAAGGTAAGTTCGACTTCGACCTAGAGAGGTTGGGATGGTAGCTGATGGTGATAATTTAGAATAGCCGAGGTGTATGTCGGCTAGGAGTAGGCCTATGGCAAGATAAGGGCCTTGTATGGGAGGTTTTGATGAACAAGCAGACTATGGGCGGCCAAATATGCCAAAAGGGTACAAAATGTGTAAGGTAGTGTAAAAATGCAAAAGGTATAATTGTGTTATAAAATGACAAAAGGTAGTGTTATAAAATGCAAAAGGTATTGATCTAAAATGTGAAAGGTATTGTAGAAATATAAAAGGTAGTGTAGAAATGTGAAAGGTAGTTGTGTAGAAATGTGAGAGGTAGTGTTGAAATGTGATAGGCCTACACCGTCTTTAACATTTTCTACCGTTTACATTTGATACACTACCTTTTACATTTCTACACTACCTTTCACATTTTATAACACTACCTTTTGCATTCTATAACACTACCTTTTGTATTTTATAACACTACCTTTAGCATTTTTACACTACCTTTTACATTCAGTATCCTTTTGGCGTATATGGCCGCCCATAGCAAACTTATTGATCAAACACCTGCTAATGAAGAACACGGTTTTGTTGCTGCCACTTAAATAATAAATGCAAGAAATATAATAGGCAATGTGTTTGTATTGAAAGATAAAAACCTTGCTCTTAAAAGTAGATGTTCTGATTGCTGGCCCGATTTTCAACTTGATGTTTTCTATTTTACATGAAAGGTCATCCTTAAAATTGTCGCATTCCAAAGTTTGAGTTGCATAACTCCAATGGTTCTTTTTTAGAAGCACACGGTCACAAGAAATTTGCCCATTGAGTAGTACACAAACTGGTTGGTGGTCAACCACCTTTGGCATTAATTCACCACATTTTAGCCTATCATTTTTGAAATGGAACATTTCTGGCTTCTAAGATTTTACAGACATAATGAGAAAAATATGGGGATTCTTCTGATATCGAGATATCTTGATGTGAAAAAAATCATAGCCAATAAAAAGTGATACACCTTTAATTGACATGCTTGTAGCATTTTAGTTAGCAAATTATATAATAATATCTCTCGATTACATACTATAAATCTCCATAAAATTAACTTATAATTGTTTATTAATAGATATTTCAAGATAACTCTCGTTCACTTTGAATCAGGTGATAAACAAGCCGGTGATACCGGTGAATGTGGCGCTGAACCATGCCCTCCATCAACGGGATAATGACCCGGATATTGTAACAAACCAACACGACCTAAAGTGTCCACGTGTTCTTGTGCTTTCATACGAAGGGCCGCGATACTCGTACTTCTTGGGTCGTTACTTGATGGCATTTCAAGTCCCAGTGCTCCTCTTTCATCCGATGACGTTACCCTGGACATGCTGGACATGGCAAGAGCGCTGGTCATTAGCGGAAATGCACCGGACACCGCTGGGAGGAAAGGGTACGCCGTACCTAGTGCCGCCGACATCGCAGCTCCGTGAGGATGATGCGATGGCACGACTCCGTGATGTGGATGATGGGATAAAAGTCCAGGAAATCCAGGGATTCCGTGAGATCCCATGGATTGGGCTGCCAACCAGGGGTCAAAGCTCATCGCTGGCTGTAAACTGTTCTTGCCGATGGTGAGGGATGGCATGGAATGTTCTTGGAGCCTGAAGGCGTTAGCTTCCATCTTCTCCTGTCGACGCCACTTGGCTCTTCGGTTTTGAAACCACACCTAAAATATAAAATGAGAAAATATAGAACATTGTAATAATAGAGCCGGTATAACGTTCAGAAGTGGGTCTATAGGGAGGAAGATGATCGTTTGGGTTTCATTGACAACCCGAAGGTAAAAAATAAGATGGAAGACATTACAAATGATGAAGGGGATGACGGTTTCGAAGGATAATATTGATGTTGCAGAGGAAGAGTTGAAGAACGCGGCGCGGGATAAGGAGACATGGAAGAAGGCAGAGGAAGAGGGTGAGAGGAGGTAGGAAGAGGAGAGTGACACAAGACTACAGAGTGGGGAGTAGGATGAGCGTGAGGTATAGGAAACCAGGAGGAGTCCGAGAAGGGTAAAAGATTAAAACGACCTAAACAGACTTGCCCTCTGGGAGAAAAAATGGCAAATGTCGTTCAATGCTAAGAAATGTTTCCTTCTACGTATACCATGCTCAAAATCTCCAATTATCACACAGTATATGTTAGGAAACTCCATCCTCCAAGAGGTAACATCTCACACCTACCTGGGGGTAGATATTCAACAGGATCTAAAATGGGACACACACATAAATCGGGTAACCACGACAGCAAACAAAACTCTGGGCTTCATCCGCCGTAACCTATACTCATGTGCACGAGACACCAAATCAAACGCATACACAGCCTTAGTCAGGCCCACACTCGAGTACTGCTCAACAGTATGGGACCCACACACAAAAGAACACATACAGAAAGTGGGAAAAATCCAAAGGCGTGCGGCCCGGATGGTCTTTAATGACTATGACTGGGAAAATAAAACAAGTGTCACTAAGTTAATGAAGGACTTAAAATGGGATATGCTATCCACCCGCAGAAAGATTGCCAGAATCCAAATAATGCACAAAGCCATAGGGGGCCACCTCGCACTACCAGTCCACAAATACCTGCAACCTGCTCAACGGCGCACTAGACAGTCACACAGCAACGCATTCATCACTTATCAGTCATCAAAGGACTGCCACAAGTACTCTTTCGTCCCCCAAACGATAAGAGATTGGAACTTACTACCTCAAAACCTCATTGACATCACCAAACCGGAAACGCTGAAATCAAACCTCGTGAAACATTATCAAACCAAAGACAAAGAAATTAAGGACTAAATAACTAACGCATGCATCGCACAACATTTCCTGCTTGGAAAGTTCCACTCTTGGGACGTTAAGCAGTATTCCTGAAGAAGAAGATTAACTCGAATTAATTTCAAGCTTAAGGAAGAGCAGTGAGGGGGTAGGAGGTATAGCAAAGTAGGAAGAGAAGGACTAAGAAGATGAGGAGAAAGTGCATGAAGGAGGAGAACCGAATGGATGCATGCAGAGGAGTTGGAGGAGTGATGAAAGCGGAGAAAGGAATGGAGGGAAAAGAGCTGCTCCTTCTTTGCCTGTGCCTCCTTGAAGTGGCACTGAAGAAGCCGGCAGAGTATGATGGGACGAGCTAGGACGAAAGGAGATGAGGAAGGGGAGGAAAAGGACAGTTAGGATGGAGCCTATAATGAAGTTAGGTTGGTATAAAGCCTAAACAATAAACGTCGGTTCAATATCTCCATCCATACAGACAAGAATGATGAATCCAATATACATGTATTAGCAGCAGTTTTCCAGGAATACATGATATATGGGTATCTATAGATGAATAACGGTGTTATATATGATCATATAAAAGGTTATACGTTTGAGTTCCAGTCAGACCGTATGGGACATTATTCTAACTTAACATGGTTGCCAATCACTGCACAATTCGATTTTGTATTTTACCTATACAGCCAAACAGTACTCGACAATCCAATTATTTTTGCCAATGTAAATATTGAGACCCTTGAGATTGTTAAGGTATCCATGAGTGAAGGCGAACAACGTACATTTCGTTGCATCTATAACTTTCCGTGATTGATCACGTTGATAGCATGAAATTGCACTACGAAAGTGCAGAATGCAAAAATTGGGATAAATAGGTTATCTCCAAAACAACTTTTGTTATCATCATTTCATGTTTTTGATACGTTAGTCTTTGTATCATCAAATCTGTTCAGCAGAAAAGAGCGCGACGCGTATATATCTGTGGTCTCAGGACGGTATTAGTCTACCCTGAAGACAGGGCTCGTCCCGCAAGTTCCCTAGTGATTTCTCCCCTCGATTATACAACGCACGCCGTTATGATGACGATACACACTATAGCAGCAGCCTCAATCTCCATGTTTCCAATACTCAACTATCTCAAACGCATGGTATTGTGCCAGCTAGCCCAATTAGGTATCTCGATGTATACACAACTTTCCAATCTAATCATTTTTTGTCATTTGTGCAAATTTCTCTTGACTGTGTCAAAGTCTCGCGAGAAAACGTACTCATAATGCTGTGTGGGCCGTCGGGTCAATTACAGTAAATTAAGGCGATGTTTTACCACCGTTGGCCTTTGCTGCTGTGATCGTCTCAGCGCAATAATCACTGGGGCAGATTACCGACCCGAAGGCACGCCTCTAACCACCCATCTCTTACTTATTTCTCTCTACACTCGTCGATATACTATTAGTATTAACAGATTCTCTTTTTGACCGAAAAATTTGAAGGAGGTTTATATAGCATACGGAGAAGACAATTTAATTGCAGAGGGGGAGTGATGTAGTTATTGTATTGGAATATCTTGAGGGAGTTAAGTGCTTGTTCGTAGCCTAGATGTGGAGATACACCATGAAATAATGCGGTCACTAAACTAAAGAAATAGCTGTTTAGCTCACCAAGACTTATTCTATTTGGTGCTGATAACAAACTCGTTGTATTATACGTGTTTTTGCCGTCGGCTAAATGCTGTATTTTGAAGTTAATTTGTAAGATTTACTCGATATTAAAACCATGAAAACGCCTCAATTGCCTTAGGATAGGGCCCTCAAGAGTGAAAACTTGTGGATGATATAGTTTCAATTTGAGAGAAAATAAAAGAGAATGGGAAAAGTGTTGACTTAAGGGAGGATTTTAAGACCTGTAAAGCGTAATCTTATTTGGATGTTTTGGGTGGGATATGTGCGAGTTTCGAACAAACATGTCAAACTTCACAAACTGATTACTTTCTAACAGTCAATTGCATATAGCTTTGGTCATTACTGTATTACCTGCTGTAGAAGTTTTTTTTAATCAAATACGGTAGTCGTTTCTACAAAGATCAATTCATTTGACTTCTTTTTCCGGAGTAATTGTTGACATTAGTCCTTAGACATTTAATTCGACGCCTTCAAATACAGTTGATTTTGTCGCAGATTACATGCGTGTGCATGTAGCATGCACAATTTAGAATAATGACAACCGAAATTCCAATGACCATACAACTTAAATTAACCAATAATTCATATGGATGAAAAGAGGAGGTCGAAAAGGTGGAGGGGCGGGTTATATAATATAAGAAGGCATGGAAGGGGGAGGAGGAGACGATTGGTGCAACGTGTTGTGCGGAAGAAGAGGGAGGGGAGAAGAGAAGGGAGAGAAGAAGGACCAGTGTAGGAAGAGGAGGGACGTCATTGTGAGTAAGGGACTAGTAGTGTATGGAGAAAGAGAGTAGTGCAAGAAGAGGAGAAGGTGGAGGAATGAGGGGATAGGAGGACGAGGAGAAAGAGGTATACCGTATAAGGGGGAAATAGATCAAGAGACAGACAGAGGAAGGAGATAAGTAACCCAGATGTACAGGAGAGGGTGGGGGAGAGAAGAGAAACGATGGAGGGTGTCGGGTGGTGGTGTGGAGGAAGAGCTATACTATAGAGCAACTCGGACTATGTGGAGGACTCTTAACACTTTCCACGCGGCTATTATTTCTACCATACACAAAACAGATTTTTCAGAAACCTTTCACAATTTTCAAAGTCTATCTCAATGATTCCTAACACAATACTAGACATGTTTGTACTTGTGTCAATGCATTTCTCATGGTGATTCCAAATATGGTAATGAAATTCAATAATGTTGACTTTTTTTAAACATTTTGCGAAATTTTGGAATGTCGTCTGCAGCTGCCTATTTAGTGTTACCATATTCAAAACAGATTTCAGTTTTACCATATTCAAAACAGATTTTCCAGAATCCTTTCTCAACTCTTAAATCTCAAGAATTGATTGACCAATGCTATGCATGTTTGTACTTATTGTAATGCAATTCTCATTGTTATTCCAAATATGATGATGAAATTCAATAATTTTGACATTTTTGAAACATTTCGTGAAAGTTTGGAATGTCGTCTGTCAGACGCCTGCCGCGTGGAAAGCGTTAAGGGGGGGAGAGAAGAAGGAAAAAAGATGGATCATTAAAATAGTAGGCCTAACCAAAGTAACACGGTGATTATTTCATCAATGAACATGATGAAGGACTCATATCTAAATTCTATGAAGATATAGTGAACGTTTCTCACCTGAACTCTAACTTCCGGTAAGTTGACCTTGATGGCAAGTTCTTCTCGACTGTAGACGTCTGGGTAATGAGACTTCTCAAACGCCCTCTCCAGCTCATGTAATTGATAGGTGGTAAAAGTAGTACGATTTCTTCTGTGTTTTTTGTTCTTCTGGTCGGCCGGATCATGATCGCTGGCACCGTGATCTCCATGATCACTTCCACTGTCGTTCGCGGGCGATATCGCTGACTCGTTATGGTGGGCTTTGATGACATGGTCTTGCTGCGGCTTATGTGCTGACTCTTCAAGTCTATGTTCATCAACGTTTGGATATCCGTTAATGGGGCTGGCATTAGGCATTCCTAAATGGTGGAAAATCCAAAAACAGATTGTTAAATGTCAGTGATAAGCTTTTAAAAATACCTAAAATTAAAAGAATCAACCCAAAATGGAAGAAAATTATGTTTGCTATTAAACAAATTGCCATACAAGTCTCAGCTTCTGAAAGTGTTTCGTTGAGGATTTATACACCGTTGTATAGCAATACAACACATTGGTAATGCTATAGTTGAATGAAACGATTCCTCAGGATTGGGCCAACCCATATGCATGAATGATTGAGGTCAGGTGTATCTGATCTAAAGACATTTCCTCTTACGTTTATTAGCGGATTTTTCGGCAACCAGTGTTGCCTTTTAATATCGATACATAAGTTGCACTATAGCCCAAGTAATACTTATGTTAACCCTATTTCAAATGTAGCAGGATATGAACCCCGACGCCCTGAGCAAATATAGCATAAATACATTAAAAAGGCAGAATGTCAACGACCTATATATATAGAGAACAGTCTTGTTTTCAAACATATATGTTGGGCAAGGCACGTTTTTAAAAAGGCAAAAGGCTATGAATTAATGTCAAGAAATCTTACACAGTTGCTTTCTCTGTATAGATACAATCAGGCCAGGGTGTGTGTTAAGGATTTTTGTGTGTGTAGCAAAACTGCTATGCAATTATTTTTTTGTATAACAATTTACAAATTTTGCATAGCAGTTTTGTTTTACTTTTTTAATTCCAATTTGCTGTTGATCCGTTAAATCTATTTTCAATTAGGTCGATTTAAAAAATGGGGGGGGGGGGGGTGAGCTTTGGTACACTTTTATTCATTTTCTAGAATAGGTAGAAGACTGATGAAATCAAATATTTACAATATATATTTCAGATAATTTCACTAATTAGCTGTCCGCTGACCCGTTCAGAAGCAAACAATAATTAAAACCATTCATTATTTAAAACTATACGATTACTCGCCCCTCTCTCTCACCCCTATATTGGAAAATGGTCAGGCCCGGGTCGAAAGTCAGGTCGAAGTTTACGGCATAATTAATTGCGTACATGTTCATCTGAGCTGTACATGTAATGGGAATTCCCGTGTGTATCGTACACTGTTACGAAGTGTAAATGTATGATGTAATTTGTAAACAATCAGTCTAGAACGTGTCACGTGGCGAGTAAACTCGACGAATGAAGTGAGTTTATCAATTTAAACGTATCCAAATACGGAATACTACGTGATTAAATGGCGTGAAATGGATCATTTACATCACTAATAATAGTAAGTTAAAATAAATCGGAACTTCGGAACGAAGGAAATAATAGTGTCCCGAGTCAAAAATGTTGTGTAGCAAGTTTGCTATGCATGTACAAATGTGCGTCGCAGTTGTGCTTGATTGTGGCGCAAACTGCGATGTGATACCTGTTATATTATACAATGAAGTTCAAGTATGGAATGTATGTTAATTTTTAATCAGTATCAAATTAAAAGCAACATTTTGTTGGATTCATAGGAAGGCAACCGGATACGGGATGTCTCGAGAACGGATGTCAGCGAATCCTTTCTTCAACCATAAGGCTATATACCAGCCAACATGGGCCCACTGTGCCATCTGAAAGAGATTTGTCAAGTCTAAGTTGGCATGGCATTTCTTGAAAGATGTCAATTTTGTAATATATTAGTCACTGTTGCCAGCTTAGCTTTTAACCCTTCATTTTGGGTTGTTGCTGAGTTACCTCTGGACGATCATTTTATACATACAATGATATTATAGGCCTACATGCTAAAAAATTAGGCTTCTTCGCTCATAAATAGTCATATCATATATTGAGGTAGGCCTATTTGAGCCATCATAAGCGTATTTGAGCCATAGGGTCATAACTGCATTGGCTGCGTCGGCCATTTGTCATTGTGCGTGTTTCACAATAGCACATCATAGAGCACTTATTAAAATAGATGATACATATGGCAGCTATTGTACACTGTTAGAAATTTCCGTGGAATTAATACGGACTCCGTAAATGAAACATTCCGTATTGTTTCCCAAAAAATACAGAATCGTTCCGTATATCATGGTATATAGCATACCGTATAAGGCCTATATATAAGGCAAATTAGTGTGATTTCATCAACCAACCACCCACCCTAACAGTAACACTTAACACATAGGACACATCCATGTACATATTATTCTTATCCCATCTACCATCACCTTTCCTGCATCTACAACCGTGTACATCTATCATATCAACTCATCTTACGGATCTGTTGAATTTTACGGAATGAACCCCCCCCCCCCCCCCCCCCCCCCCCTTTCTGGCTACGCCACTGGTGGTGCTAGGCCTATTACGTGTTTCGCTTATGTTCTATAGGGGCCTGTACGATGTTTTGTCAAGTCTATCGGCCTATAATCACTGGATACTTACAACACGCGTTTACATCTTATAAAATATTAATCATGATATTGAATATTATTATACTTTTGTACTCTCATCACGGTTTGATGGGCAAATGCAGAACAATAAAGGCCAATTACCCAGCATAGTCTGGTATTATTATATTTAAAATGATTAACTAATTTCATTCTATTGAGATGAGTGGACTCCAAAAGTGGATGGCCAACCAGGCGTGTATAGGCCTTGTCCAACTCGCCTGTCACTCATAACTCGCCCAGACTTAAGTCGTCTCTGTCTAACCCGATTATAGGGTAGGCCTACTAGTATATATACGCGGGGCGTCCTTGAATTATTTTAGGGGAGGGGAAGTCGTTTAGCTAAGTACAGTGACCCACTGTGCATGGTGAGTTGATAAAAGTGTCTAATTGATCTAGAGGTGCCAGCTCAAATAAGTGACACATAAAGTTAAGATTTGTCTAACCAAGTGTAAGACACACAAAGAGAGAACAGACAGTTTTAGGCGATGATGGGCATTTATAATATGTTGTGTTAATTTCTATCAACCCTAATGGCTGATGTCAAAATAATTTTATAAACTTACATCAAAATTATATTTTATAATGATGACCCCCCATTCTGTAAGAGTCCGTATGAATTAGTCCAGTTAAAGAAATGTTATGAAGCCCATGCTCTATAATTATTATTAGGCCTATGTATAGTTTAGGCGTCAGTGTCGGTAATATTAGATTTTGCTGTCTCCTGGAAGTTCCCAACACTTATGCGAGGGACATGGAGGCTAATTTCATTCTAAAAGGTCCATAGAAGTCAAATCAATCGTCGAACCTTACTAGCCAGAGAATGGTCACTGAATTGAGGTTTTTGACCGAACTAATAATTATACGGTATTCGTTTGAGATAATCAAAACCCGATCCCGCGGTATAAAAGTAGGTTTATAATGTATCATCTTGCAATGTTAAGTTCAATTGTGAAATACTTTATTTTCGTTGAGATTAAGTCTATATTAGCATTTGTATCATCACAATGAGTTTTAGTATTGTTAGGCCTATACAATTTTAAAAAACAATTATTTTTTAATACAATAAACATCAATTTTGTAATTTGTAACACGTTGCTATTTGCTTGTCATATCTGCGAAACCGTTTTTTATGAGATATTTTAGAATCGAGGGTTTATAGCCACAAGGCCCATCTACAAAGGCTGCCATGTGTACAAGATTACATATTTACAAGGATGCGCCTTATAGCACCAAAAGTATACAACATACGGCAGCTATAACAGATGGTAATTTTCACATCACTTATTATCTGAATAAAAAGAGCTGCTCTGACTTACATTTAATGTATACCAATTGCTCAGCATATAAACAACCCCATATGTAACAAGAGGCAGCTATTACAGATAGGACCTTGTGGCACTAAGCCCTCGATTTATTTATGAGATATTTTGAAATATAACCTGAACTTAAGATTCACCTCTCAAAATGATTTGACCAGGAAGGTATCTCTCTGATTTGACTATGTTTATTGAGAAATATCATACAAAATGTCGTTATTCAAATTATAGCTATACAACGCGCGTGTGCATGTCATGCATGGGACCATAATTCCTAATTTTGCTATAGTTTTCCCTCAATCATCTGATTAATTATAGTTAATTATAATATAGCGTTTTTACTTTGACATGTGTCTTATCAACCGTTGAGAATACTATAGTATAATCATCAGGTCTTATAATTAATAACTAGAGCGGTTCTCGGGCTTCGCGGTTCGCGGGTTTTGCGGTTATCGGGTTGCATGGTTTTTGGTTGAGCGGTTTCGGTAGACATGTTTAATGTGGTTGGTACTTTAGGATCCCAGCGGAACCAGATTCGATGACTGTCACACTCACATTGTAACATAATGGATAGTTTGATTCTCGAAATGTCTCTAAACATTTGATTTGAAAATTATCCATCATTTCATTCATCAAAATAATAAACAAAAATAATAAAAATAAGCTTACTTAAAAACACCTTTTCGGCTAAATCACAATTATTTAATGTAAACTTATATTGGAGATAAAATTTGAAATGCGAACATCATTTGATACGTCAAATGTGTTGCGGTTTGATCAGTTCATTATACACATACTTTACACGTAGCTCAAAAAGTGAAATCATATCAAAAAAATCAAATCGGGACACATTTTATGGTGTCCGTCATTTTTTAGGCTAAATTGCCGGAATTTTTTTCTCCATCAAATTTGTTGCGGTTTGACCAGTTAGCTACACAGACTTAATACGTAGCTCATAAAGTGAAATCATATCTAAAAAATCAAATCGGGAGACATTTTATGGTGTCACTCATTTTTTAGGCTAAATTGCCGGATTTGTTTTCTCCGTCAAATATGTTGCGGTTTGACAGGTTAGCTACACAGACTTTATACGTAGCTCAAAATGTGAAATCATGTCCAAAAAGTCAAATCAGGACACATTTTATGGTGTCTGTCATTTTTTAGGCTAAATTGTCGGATTTGTTTTCTCCGTCAAATGTGTTGCAGTATGACCGGCTAGCTACACAGACTTTATATGTAGCTCAAAATGTGAAATCATATCCAAAATATGAAATCGGGACACATTTCATGGTGTCCACCATTTTTTAGGCTAAATTGCCGGAATGTTTTTTCTCCGTCAAATGTGTTGCGGTTTGACCCGTTAGCTACATACGCAGCTCAAAAAATGAAATCATATCCAAACAATCAAATCGGGACACATTTTATGGGGTCTGTCATTTTTTAGGCTAAATTGCCGGAATTATTTTTTCTCCGTCAAATGTGTTGCAGTTTGACCCGTTAGCTACACAGACTTTATACGTAACTCAAAATGTGAAATCAAATCCAAAAAATCAAATCGGGACACATTATTATGGTGTCCGTCATTTTTTAGGCTAAATTGCCAGATTTCTTTTTCTCCCAGTCAAATGTGTTGCGGTTTGACCCGTTAGCTACACAGACTTTATATGTAGCTCAAAAAGTGAAATCATATCCAAAAAATCAAATCGGGACACTTTTTATGGTGTCCGTCATTTTTTAGGCTAAATTGCCAGATTTTTTTTTCTCCGTCAAATGTGTTGCAGTATGACCGGCTAGCTACACAGACTTTATACGTAGCTCAAAATGTGAAATCATATCCAAAAAATCAAATCGGGACACATTTCATGGTGTCCGCCATTTTTTAGGCTAAATTGCCGGAATGTTTTTTTCTCCGTCAAATGTGTTGCGGTTTGACCCGTTAGCTACACAGACTTGATACGCAGCTCAAAATGTGAAATCATGTCCAAAAAATCAAATCAGGACACATTTTATGGTGTTTGTCATTTTTTAGGCTAAATTGTCTGATTTTTTTTCTCTCCATCAAATGTGTTGCAGTATGACCGGCTAGCTACACAGACTTCATACGTAGCTCAAAATGTGAAATCATATCCAAAAAATCAAATTGGGACACATTTCAAGGTGTCCGCCATTTTTTAGGCTAAATTGCCGGAATGTTTTTTTCTCCGTCAAATGTGTTGCGGTTTGACCCGTTAGCTACACAGACTTTATACGCAGCTCAAAATGTGAAATCATGTCCAAAAAATCAAATCAGGACACATTTTATGGTGTCTGTCATTTTTTAGGCTAAATTGTCTGATTTTTTATTCTCTGTCAAATGTGTTGCAGTATGACCGGCTAGCTACACAGACTTTATACGTAACTCAAAATGTGAAATCATATCCAAAAAATCAAATCGGGACACATTTCATGGTGTCCGCCATTTTTTAGGCTAAATTGCCGGAATGTTTTTTTCTCCGTCAAATGTGTTGCGGTTTGACCCGTTAGCTACACAGACTTGATACGCAGCTCAAAATGTGAAATCATGTCCAAAAAATCAAATCAGGATACATTTTATGGTGTCTGTCATTTTTTAGGCTAAATTGTATGATTTTTTTTCTCCATCAAATGTGTTGCAGTATGACCGGCTAGCTACACAGACTTTATACATAGCTCAAAATGTGAAATCATATCCAAAAAATCAAATCAGGACACATTTTATGGTGTCTGTCATTTTTTAGGCTAAATTGTCAGATTTTTTTCTTCTCCGTCAAATATGTTGCGGTTTGACCGGTTAGCTACACAGACTTCATACGTAGCTCAAAATGTGAAAAAAATCCCAAAAATTCAAATCGGTACACATTTTATGGTGTCCATTCATTTCTTAAGGCTAAATTGCTGGACATTTTTTTTCTGCGTCAAATGTGTTGCAGTTTGACCCGTCCCTTATGAAAATCGCAATCAAATCTGCAACCTTGCGCAAGGTTAAATTTGGAAAAATACAACCTTGCGCAACCAGTTTGGTTGTTCTGAGAAGGTTGCGCAACCTTGAAGCAATCATCCACAACCTTTGTGCAACCTTGCGACAAACTTGTGCAACCTTACGCAACCGTGCGACAACCTGTGACAAACTTGTGCAACCTTACGCAACCGTGCGACAACCTTGTGCAACCTGGTACCACCTTGCTGCAATCACCAATCGTAAAGGGAATACAGTACACAGACTTTATAAGTAGCTCAAAATGTGAAATCATCCAAAAAATCACATCGGGACACATTTTATCATGGTATCCATCATTTTTTAGACTAAGTCGATATCCCGGGGCCCATTTTGGGACCCGAGATTCCCAAAATGTCTCTAAACATTTGATTCTGGAATTATCCATCATTTCATTCATCAAAATAAAAATAATAAAAAATAATAATAAGCTTATTTAAAAAAAAATTGTCGGCTAAATCACGATTATTTAATGCACATTTAATGTGGAGATTCATTTGAAATTGATTTATTTTGTATTTAATCTGTGCATTATTTTTACTCTTTCGCTAAAATGTGATTCTTCGCCGGGTATTTTCATTTTCGTAACTGATGTAAGCTCTATTTTTCGATAGATTGGTACCAAATCTATAATTTGGGTATCGGGTAAAAGTACAATGTTGGAAGGGAATCATTTTTATGGCCCACTTGGTCCATGGACTCACTCACATTTTTGGAGACTCAAACTTGTCCTTTTATGTTCTCTTTGGAATTCATGACATTGCTATGAAACTAAGAGCTAGCAAAAGTGGTTCAGAAAAGTCGCATTGGATCTTTTTATTTATGACTAGCAAGTAAACAACTGTGGTATTAATACAAAATCCTGAGAGTGGTATATACGTACTAGTCTCAGACAAAATCTTCGTCGGCCATCTTAAAAAACAATAATCACATTGGTAATTTTGTTTTTCTGTGTAAGCATGTAAGGCTACCGGATTGAATTTCATCCGAATAATAGATGCATATGGGTCAAGAAACAGGTGAGCACTCATTTTTTAAGTTAAACCTGTCCGATATGTCCGTGAAAAACCGAATTTAGACATTAATTATTATGTTAAAATTAGTCACATTATAGCCTTGTCTTTTTGGTATGGTTCCCCCTTATTCATTTGCCTGAAGAAGTACTGAAAAGGACTACGTGAGTTCATGGTATCAATGAACTCACGCCAGCCGATTTGCTTGAATTATAATTGACTATAACTATCCGCATTCATTAACGTAGGCAAATAACCTTATAAATAGCGTATAAATGACAACAAACACCAACATATTATGCCAGTGAGAAGAATGAGAGGAAAATGATTGATGAATGAAATACAATAAATACAAACACAAACCACATTTTAATTCCATGTAATTCGGGGTCTACTTCTTTATGCGTAGAAACTATCGTAGGGGCGCATCACTGTACATCCTAACACATATACCTAAATGTGAAACAGAGAACGTGCCTTGGTTACGGCCCAAAAACATCTTAGTAACGCCTAATTCTGGACCTCAAAAATATGCTCATGCAGTAGGTATCAATATAATACACAACTTATCAAAATTTCCTTCAACCAACGTCCTTACTTTTCAAGATTCTTGTACCACAAAAAATACGATAAAAAGCCACGATAAAAGGCAGTAACTGGTCTGGGATAACACAACACATACGGACAAAACCCCCTAAAAATGGCTACAAATGGCCATGTTCAGATTCATGCTACCGAACACAGTATTCGAGACTGTAGTCATCTCATAATTATTCATTATAAACTCACAAATTAATCATAATTATGTCGTCCGGCGTCTCATTATTGGTAAAGAGCAATTCAAAGCTAATGGCAAGGCCACGAGAAACCCTTTCTCCCACGCACGCACATACTGCATAGAACCCATAGCCTATACAGTCTTCAAATTAAGTAACTGACCAGGTAATACATATATTCTTTACTCCAAAAATATAGCTCCTACATACAAATATTAAGCAATAAAGTTGTTAAGAAATTTCTCTTCTTTAACTTGATACAATATTCATTAAGATCGGTTAATAATTAAAGACGCGACATTGAAAAGGATAGAACAAAGTGCCGTTTACATTTTAACACTTGGGTTTTGAACACGCTGGACAGTGTGGCAGGTATGTGTATGGGCTGCATTGACCGATTGAAGCATCCCAGATCCTCATCTTACTATCGACCAGTGAGTTATCGCTACCAGTTAATCAATAATCTACCTGTTGCTATAGTTCGAGGCTGCGTGTAGGCGAACGAAATGTTATAATGGAAAAACGGACTTTGTTTTGGTTTAGGGCACATATCTGAGTAAATATTCATTCAATCTTCCCGTGTAATATCTCAAATTAAAGACAAGAAATTTCCTTACAACATTATTGTCTAATATATTTACGTAAGAGTTATAGTTTTGGAGTTGAGAGCATATTTATTACCTGGTCAGTTACTTATTTTGAGGACTGTATGTAACTTTTTAAGAAAGGGTTTCTTTATTAAACCGAAAACAATCTAAAAGGAGGATCAAAATAGTATTTTTACACATTTAAAGGATCAAAACGATCAGTGGCGTAGTTAGGTTTTTCATGTGTGTGGGGGGGGGGGGGGGGGGGGGGGCACTTTAAAAGAGTTGTTTAAATTGTAAACAACCACAAGGTAAACAGTGAATCGCTCAACGTTGTTTAACATTTTAAAACAATGTTGCTCAAAATGTAATCAACTTGTTTAAAATTTTGAGCAATATTGTTTAAAATGTTAAACAACGTTGAGCGATTCACTGGTTAACTTGTGGTTGTTTAAAATTTAAACAAATTGTTTAATAGTGGGGGGGGGGGGGGGGGGGGGGGGAGCGGGGGGGGGGGGGCGATAAATGAAAGTGAACTATTTCAATGCCATTTTCACCGTATTAAATGCCTATGATATGCTGTTCAAGGATATGTCAAAAGAATTTGATGATGTTTCTAACATATCGAACAGAAATTTGCCGCTGCAAAAGTTTATCTTTTTTGGACCACTCAGTATGAGAGTGCATAATAAAACAGGCATAGGCCTAATATCTGTCTGTTTTTGTAAAGTGTATTTAGATCTTATCCGAAGTTGGACAGAATCCTAGCAATCGCGGTATATTGATGGGATTTTCCCTCCCGTTATTTCAGATTCTTAATGAGGATGTATTTAATATGTACGCACATATAAGTCTTCACATACTCTCTACAGGGTGGTTCAATAAAACCTTAACAGTTTTTTTCAACTTTTTTGAAGCCATTTTTTTTTAAATTCTGTAAATTTAGAAGAAGAAAAAAATTCAATATTCATCAACTACATGATCTTGACCATCTATGCTGAAAATATTGTTACAAATAACAGCTATTTGAACAAAGTCTGTCCCATTTCACTCTGTCCACGGGTACTGATTTTGCGACGTTACATTGAATACTGAATGATGAATTGCATGCAAGTAATCTAAGATTTGAAGATCCCGCCAGGTGAAACCAGTGTAAGACGATGCCATTTAATGTTATCTTGCTGGGCATTTCCCGTAGACTTACTCGTGGGCAAAGAGATTTGGAGAGATTCTCTTCAAATAGCTATCATTTTGCCGCCATAGCATTATTAACATTGACATTTTCAGCATAGACGGCCAAGATGATATTTTTGAGGAATATGTAAAAAAAAACCACTTAAATCCCACAATTTTTAAAAATATAGCTTTGAAAAACTGTCAACGTTTTATTGAACCACACTGGTTGTAACGTCGCGAAATCAGTACCCGTGGACAGAGTGATATGGGGCAGACTTTGTTCAAATAGCTGTTATTTTGCAACCGTAAGGTTATTTGTAATGATATTTTCAGCATAGATGGTCAAGATCATAATAGTTGATGAATATTGAAAAAGATTTTTTTAAATCTACAGAATTTCAAAAGAATGGCTTAAAAAAACAGTCAAGGTTTTATTGAACCACCCTGTATTTTTGATATATCTTATTATTAATTAAACCTACATTGGCCATTATCCTAATTAATATCAAAACCTTTATAGGAAGCATTTTTGCACAGTTTTGAGAGAAGTCTTACCGTGAATATATTTCACCAACTTGCCTTCAATAACTGATTAATTGATAGGCCTACTGCTGGAACTGAAAAGCGTATCATTCATAAACGTTGCCAGGAAAAAACGTATTCATCATGCATCAGATAGGCCTATATTTTGAGTTCGATAAATAAATATTTTTTTTAGTTTAGGTAGTTGAAGCATCTTTACTGCATATCGCATTGGTAGTTTAGGTAGTTGAAGCATCTTTACTGCATATCGCATTGATTTCAATTCGATGAACTTTGCCTTTGAGTGTAAGTGAACGATGTGCCGCGTAGTGTATTATGGGACTGCATTGAAGCAACCTATGGGTAATGCCTAAGATATTGCCGTTTAACATGTTTAAGAATATGTCAAAAGAATGTCTACCCTTTTTTGTACCACTCTGTATGAGATGTAATGTAATGTACATGTGCAGTCATCAAAATAAGTAACTTTATAGGTAATAAATGGGCTTCTAACTCTAAGAATGTATATCCAAACTAAAAATATTAAAGTATAAAGTTGTTGGGAAATTCATTTTCTTGAATATGAGATATTGCACGCTAGGATTGGGCGATTATTGAGGAAGTGACACTCCCAAATGTAAGGTGAAGTCCGATTTTCATTTTCACATTTTTATTTTCTACACTCGAACCCATCTACGGGTACCTTATCGATTACCGGTGCAATTGGGGAGATGCCTGCGATGGTTGGACAGTCGGCCGTATTGTTCCAATGGATCAATACGCCACACACACGCTACCTGTCATTCTCTCCCCTGTGTTGAAGAGTTAAAAGTCCATTTATTACCCGTATAGTTACTTTTTTGATGACTGTATATCATGCCTGTATGTGTTTGATTTAGTGATGTAAATCTTGTCCAAAGTTGGAGAGAAACCTGCATGGCAATTCGCAGTATGTAGGGGATTTTCTTGGGATTTTCCCGTCCGTCATTTCAGATTCTTAATGAGGATGTATATAATAATTAGTAATTATGAATATGCACATTGCAGTCTTCACATACTACCGGCCTATACAATGGTATATATCTTATCTTACTATAATTCACCGTATGTTGTATGTATGTATGTGAGTATGTATGTATCCTGAAAAGGCTTTCGCATTTTGCGTCTAAACGCCGTGAACGTTGCACTGATAATAGATGATGTCTTGAGACGGGTTATAAGCTATAAATGGCCGAAAACCGTACAGAATTGACCGAGATATGAGCAAAATTATGTCAAATTTAGGCCTTTTCAGCCCGGCTTTTGAGACTAATTTCTACGGGCCATGTTTGTTTTTCTCTGCGTACACTGTAACCATGCAGTCGGCGCGCGTTACACATAGCGCGCAGCAGTGCGCCATGCAAAATAAACGCGCACACGCACTACACCCACGCACCCCTACACACGCGGGCGGGCAAATATTGGAGAAATACGCTGCGCCACGGGAGTTGGTTTCGGTTTAGGCCTTGGGGTTGCATAAGCCACGGGGCGGGGGCGGGGCGGTTAGGGGTTGTGTGTAATGATCCCTTTAGGGCCTAGGTTATGTTATGGTTATATAGTTTGGGATGGGGTTAATAAAGAAATGTATTATTAAATTGCGTAACGATGGTGTCAGATGTGGGATTTGATACTGTATGTGACACGCGGGCGGACAAATATTGGAGAAGTACGCCGCGCTACGGGAGATAGTTAAGGTTAGGCCTTGGCGTTGAGATAAATTGCGGGCGGGTAACTTTGGGCTTTGGGGTTGAGGTATGCCACGGGGAGGGGCGGGCGGGGCGGTGACGAATGGGGGTTGTGTGTAATGATGTAATGTGGTTTGGGAGACAGGGGGTTAATGAAAAAATGTGATGCTAAATTGCGTAACGGATATGCCACTGGACGGGGGCGGGCCGGGAGGGGACAGGGAGGGGGAGGGACGGGTGGGGTACGGGAGATGGTTAAGGTTTAGGCCTTGGTGTTGAAATATGCCAAGGAGCGTGTGCGGGCGGGGGGTAATTTTCAATTTTTTTTAAAATTGAAATTTAAAAACTTTTGAATTAGGCTACAAAACCTTTTGATTTAAAACAAAAATGTTTTAAATATTGTTCTATTCCTATGTGTTTCGTTATAAATTTTCAACACTTTATTTTTGTAGGTGTCTATCTGGTAGGCCCTACTCCCTAGCGGGAGAGCCCGTCCGCAGGACGGGCGTGCCGCTAGTCTTACTATAATTCACCGTATGTTGTATGTATGTGTGTATGTATGTGTGTATCCTGAAAAGGCTTTCTCACTTTGCATCTTAAAGCCGTGAATATTGCACTGATAATAGATGATGTCTTGAGACAGGTTATAAGCTATAAATGGCCGAAAACCGTACAGAATTGACCGAGATATGAGCAAAATCATGTCCAATTTAGGCCTTTTCTTTTGAGACTAATTTCTACGGGCCATGTTTGTTTTTCTCTGCGTACACTGTAACCATGCAGTCGGCGCGTAGCACATAACGCGTCGCATTGCGCCATGCAAAATAAACGCGCACACGCACTACACCCACGCACCCCTGCACACGCGGGCGGGTAAATATTGTAGAAATACGCTGCGCCACACGGGGTTGGTTATCATGGTTTAGGCATTGGGGTTGAGATAAGCCACGGGGCGGGCGGAGGCGCGGGGACGGGCGGGGACGGCAGGGCGGGCGGGGGGCGGCAGCGGGTCATAAGGTAACGAAATAATGTGGTTTCTGATAAAACAAAACATGATATGGTGAATCTAAATTACGTAACATGGTGTCAGATGTGGGATTTGATACTGTATGCGACACGCTGGCGGACAAATATTGTAGAAATACGCCGCGCTACGGGAGATGGTTAAGGTTAGGCCTTGGCGTCGAGATATATAAGCCGCGGGACGGGAACTTTAGGCCTTGGGTTGAGATATGCCACGGGCGGGGCGGGGGCGGTGACGAAGGGGGGTGTAATGTGGTTTGGGAGGCAGGGGGTTAATGAAGAAATGTGATGCTAAATTGCGTAACGGATATGCAGCGGACGGGAGCGGGCGGGGCGGGGCAGGGCGCCGGGGAGTGACTGGTGGGCTACGGGAGATGGTTAAGGTTTAGGCCTTGGAGTTGAAATATGCCACGGGGCGTGGGCGGGCGGGGGTTCTATTCCTGTGTGTTTCGTTATAAATTTTCCAACACTTAGGCCTATGTGTTGTTTCATTTGTAGGTGTTCTATCTGGTGGGCCCTACTCCCTAGCGGGAGAGCCCGTCCGAAGGACGGGCGTTCCGCTAGTCTTACTATAATTCGCCGTATGTTGTATGTATGTGTGTATGTAGGGATGTATGTATGTATGTTTGTGTGTATCCTGAAAAGGCTTTCTCATTTTGCGTCTAAAAGCCGTGAACGTTGCACCGATAATAGATGATGTCTTGAGACAGGTTATAAGCTATAAATGGCCGAAAACCGTACAGAATTGACCGAGATATGAGCAAAATTAAGTCCAATTTAGGCCTTTCAGCCCGGCTTTTGAGACTAATTTCTACGGGCCATGTTTGTTTTTCTCTGCGTACACTGTAACCATGCAGTCGGCGCGCGTTACACATAGCGCGCAGCACGGTGCGCCATGCAAAATAAACGCGCACACGCACTACACCCACGCACCCCTACACACGCGGGCGGGCAAATATTGGAGAAATACGCTGCGCCACGGGAGTTGGTTTCGGTTTAGGCCTTGGGGTTGCATAAGCCACGGGGCGGGGGCGGGGCGGTTAGGGGTTGTGTGTAATGATCCCTTTAGGGCCTAGGTTATGTTTTGGTTATGTAGTTTGGGATGGGGTTAATAAAGAAATGTATTATTAAATTGCGTAACGATGGTGGGATTTGATACTGTATGTGACACGCGGGCGGACAAATATTGGAGAAGTAGGCCTACGCCGCGCTACGGGAGATAGTTAAGGCCTTGGCGTTGAGATAAATTGCGGGCGGGGAACTTTGGGCTTTGGGCTTGAGGTATGCCACGGGGAGGGGCGGGCGGGGCGGTGACGAATGGGGGTTGTGTGTAATGATGTAATGTGGTTTCAAGGAGACAGGAGGTTAATGAAAAAATGTGATGCTAAATTGCGTAACGGATATGCCACTGGACGGGGGCGGGCCGGGAGGGGACAGGGAGGGGAGGGACGGTGGGGTACGGGAGATGGTTAAGGTTTAGGCCTTGGTGTTGAAATATGCCACGGGGCGTGTGCGGGCGGGGGGTAATTTTCATTTTTTTTTAAATTGAAATTTAAAAACTTTTGAATTAGGCTACAAAACCTTTTGATTTAAAACAAAAATGTTTTAAATATTGTTCTATTCCTATGTGTTTCGTTATAAATTTTCAACACTTTATTTTTGTAGGTGTCTATCTGGTAGGCCCTACTCCCTAGCGGGAGAGCCCGTCCGCAGGACGGGCGTGCCGCTAGTCTTACTATAATTCACCGTATGTTGTATGTTTGTATGTTTGTATGTTTGTATGTTTGTATGTATGTATGTGTGTATCCTGAAAAGGCTTTCTCATTTTACATTTTAAAGCCGTGACTATTTCACTGATACTAAATAATGACCGGACACGGGTTATAAGCTATAAATGGCCGAAAACCGTACAGAATTGACCGAGATATGAGCAAAATTATGTCCAATTTAGGCCTTTTCAGCCCGGCTTTTGAGACTAATTTCTACGGGCCGTGTTTGTTTTTCTCTGCGTACACTGTAACCATGCAGTCGGCGCGCGTTACACATAGCGCGCAGCAGTGCGCCATGCAAAATAAACGCGCACGCGCACTACACCCACGCACCCCTACACACGCGGGCGGGCAAATATTGGAGAAATACGCTGCGCCACGGTAGTTGGTTTCGGTTTAGGCCTTGGGGTTGCGTAAGCCACGGGGCGGGGGCGGGGCGGTTAGGGGTTGTGTGTTATGATCCCTTTAGGGCCTAGGTTATGTTATGGTTATGTAGTTTGAGATGGGGTTAATAAAGAAATGTATTATTAAATTGCGTAACGATGGTGTCAGATGTGGGATTTGATACTGTATGTGACACGCGGGCGGACAAATATTGGAGAAGTACGCCGCGCTACGGGAGATAGTTAAGGTTAGGCCTTGGCGTTGAGATAAATTGCGGGCGGGGAACTTTGGGCTTTGGGCTTGAGGTATGCCACGGGGAGGGGCGGGCGGGGCGGTGACGAATGGGGGTTGTGTGTAATGATGTAATGTGGTTTGGGAGACAGGGGGTTAATGAAAAAATGTGATGCTAAATTGCGTAACGGATATGCCACTGGACGGGGGCGGGCCGGGAGGGGACAGGGAGGGGGAGGGACGGGTGGGGTACGGGAGATGGTTAAGGTTTAGGCCTTGGTGTTGAAATATGCCACGGGCATGTGCGGGCGGGGGGTAATTTTCAAAAAAAAATTAATTGAAATTTAAAAACTTTTGAATTAGGCTACAAAACCTTTTGATTTAAAACAAAAATGTTTTAAATATTGTTCTATTCCTATGTGTTTCGTTATAAATTTTCAACACTTTATTTTTGTAGGTGTCTATCTGGTAGGCCCTACTCCCTAGCGGGAGAGCCCGTCCGCAGGACGGGCGTGCCGCTAATTATATTAAACATACATTTGGCAAGAGCCTAATTAGTAAGCCTATTACTTTATATAAATAATGTATAAGGAAGAATATTTCAAAGTTTTGAGAGAAGTCTTACAATATTATTTCATCAAATGGCCTTCAATTTCATAATTAGGCCTATAGAGACTGATTATTGTATTACAATGTGTATGCTGAAACTGAAACGTTTGCAGGACAAACACGCAATCATCATGTATAAAAAAGATAGGCCTATACATTTATTTGTATTTCATTCAAACATACAAGGATTCAATCACATCATTTTTATTTAGTTAGATTTTCTTCAATTATGATTCTTTTTTTTTGTCTGATTTTTTGGTGTGTGGTTTTGGGGGGTTATTTTTTGTTTTGTTTCTTGTAAATGATTTGATTAGGCTTGGAAAAATTCAGAAATATTTGATTTTTTTTTGTGCAAAAATTAAAATATATTGCATAGGCCTAACCAACCTGTGTTTTTAAATGAGGGCCAACACTGTGCTTTCATGCCATTTGTCGTTTATTCCTTTTATGTTGGCTTATGCTAGATACTATACTAGTGAGTTTTGAGTATTGAAGAATTGCACGAAATATTATAAAACTAGAACATGTAAAATATGTACAAGATGCATAATAGTACGTTTTGATTTGCTTCATATTGGGACCTGTTGACAGGATTATCAATACAAACAATATTTATGCATTACTTACGTATTGTCGAATAAATCAATGAAGAGGAAGTGTCTGCAATAATATTTTCAATATTTCAAGGGGTATTGCATAATTGATTAAAACCATGCCTAACGCGTGTCTAGAAGTAAGGCCAAACAAAGAAGGTCTGTCTCTGAAGCCCGCCCGCATTGGTATGTGAAATGAGCTCGCGTAGGTCTATGCGCTGAAGGCTAAAAAACTTTGTTTTGATTTTTTGATTTTAAAAAAAAATTAAAAAGTTCTCTGTAAGCTTGGATTAGCAACAACAAACAAAAAAAATAGCAAAAAAAACAACAACGCATACCTCATAGCCTTTTTTTCTAAAAAAAAAAATAGCACAGCACTTAGCTTATTTGCAAAATGTTTCTGAGACAGACTTTCTTCTTTGTTTGGCCTAATTTAAAAACGAAACTGTATTGGGAATGGGCTATTCCAGAAAATAGGTGCACCCCCCCCCCCCCCCCCCCCCCCCCCCAATAGGCCTAGAGGGGTAATTTTTCAAATACCCGGATTTCCAAGACAAACTTCTGATCTAAAATTAATCTGACTTCCGAACCCCTCTAGCCTATATAGGGGATCGTCCGACTACATAGGATACAGATTCTTATAGGCTTCGAAGGAGGGAAAATTACGGAATTTCAATGCTTCCATGGGGAAAAGTCTGGATTTCCAACGGCTTCAGGAGGAAAAAAAGTTCGGATTTCCGATTAACACTTAAAGCTAAACAGTCCGGAAATCCAAACCCCTCTAATAGGGGGTGTGCCCATATTTTCTGGATTAGCCTAAAGCTTTAAAGGCTTGCTCCCACTCTAGGTAGCTAGCCATATCCAGTTCACTTAGTAATTTGATAATAATTAAATTTCTCCATGTTAAACTCTGTACGGTCCGTCATCAAATGAGCAGGTGCATGTATGATCACTTAGTCTGTGGCGAAATACCAAAGTAATAGAGGCAAAATATTATGATCCGATGTTACCCTCTTATATATGAAGCAGTGAAAATCCACTTATAAAAGTGAATTTCGAAAGGGTGATTTTCAAAAAACTTTTGCTGTTGCTTGAGACTAAAATACCCCCAAAATACCTACGGTAGTTTCAGCTTTTGCCACTCTAAATCCACTTAAATGTACTCTATTTGCGGTGAATTTCCCCAAATGAGTGAAAATGACCTTATTTTATGTGTCTTATCACTTTTTTGGATGGGTCCTAAAATATTGAATTTTTACTTTCTTATCATAACAGAAAGTAGGCTCAAACAAGAATCAATATAGATCATATTTCGAATTTTTAAGTAACTCATCATCAAATACTTACCATTATTTTGCGGACTGGTTCTGTCAACCCGTTCCTTGATCATATTCATAGGCGATCTCTGCGGTGGTGGCGACCGTGTGGGCGGCGACGACGAGGACGACGACAGCGGGCTAGATGGGCGATCTGTTAGCGTATCTACTCCCGCCGTCACGGCGATGGAGGCTGCCGGTGGATGCCGTAACCCTAATATCGCGTCAATCGAATAATTCGCTCGTGGTGCGGTAGATGTTGAGATGGCTCTATGGTGGTTGAGATGATGGTGTAGAGGAGAAATGTTTTGGACCAGAGCCACCTTGTGCGACTTGATATCCTCAATCATATCTGCTGCTGGTATCGGTCGGTAGTGATTATTATTTTCCAAATTTACAGGTGAAGATGTGTTGTTATTTTTGCTCAAATCCTCTGGCAAATTCATATTTTAGATAAAATATGAAGTAAAAAATGTTATATAGTAAAGCTTTCAATTTACAGTTGTGTTTGCAGAGTTATCCGCGTACAATTAAAAGTACGTTTAGTAAAATAAAAGTTAAAACTTGGCGGTATTGTAATGTTTACATGCGAGTCATCGCTGAATTAGAGTGAATGTCTTGAAGATGCGCAGCAACAGGTTATCATCATGGTTATTTATCTCCCGGAGATAGACTTAATAATCGCGCGCGTTCAAGTTTTGAATCTATTTAGAACATCGTTTTCTTGACGAATCACCTATTATAGTTCTTCAGATGTCGCTTGGGGTTTAGCCCGCTGCAGCTGCATTGACAGATTTTCTAATGAGATGTGATGTGTGTAGATCTCGTCAAACACAATAGATACACAGAAATACACATTATCATCAAATAGATAGAAATGATGAGTTCAGATGTGTTGTGAATCCTCTCTTTGGATTAGTCAAGCAGGGAGGCGGGATACAGTTCAGATGATTGACAGGTGGTGGATGAGTGACGGCCAATTAGATGCCAATTACGCGCGTGCTCTTACTGTCAAAACCGTGCATCTTCAATCCAACAGTTGATAGGTGGTTGTATCGGGCATGGAGGTTGTGTATTACATGTATAACAATGTACACGGGGCCCCGGGGATGCACAAGGGGAAAACATGCTGTTGGGGAAAACATTTCAATTCAGTATATCAGTTTAATTTGTTTTATTTTATTGGTCCAATTTTTCATTTTGGTTCATCATTTTCGATCCGATCAGCAGGGCAATTATTTAGAACTTTTCAAATCCTGGCTCTTAATTTGCATTTTTCAATGGAAATAGGGGATTTTAATAGCCAAATAGGAAACTCAGAATTCAGTTGTTTTAAAGAATAAGAGGTTGATGTATTATGAGAGCAAACGTCTAAAACAAACCCTTTAATCAATTGGTAAAATGAAAAAGCTAAATAAAAATAGCTTAGGTTACGCTGAGACGGTAGCAGATGAAGTTGTATGTTACCAGTAGAAAGTGTACAAATATTTTACTGTTCATGAGAGAAATTTGCAAAATAGCTCCCCGAGGTGACTGGAGGGCCGTGGGCCAAGGGTCGCGTTCTTGCGCGTCCCCGCGTCCTAGGACCCCTCATTTTCTTGTGAGACGCGTAAGTTTACATATTGAACTTCACAACGGGTCCTAATCGAAAATGAAGGGACCCCTTAAATATGACGATGTACGGGACGTGGAAACCTTAAGACATTCTGAAAATTGTCAATCTCCTACATTGTAAATGTGTTAATGTCCGTAAAAGATAAATATAATGCAAATCCTGTATTTTTTAAAGTGTTTTAACACATTAAATCGCTTCCGAATTGCTTCTGCAAAAGTTTCAAGCGATTTCAAAAACATTCTAGAAGTATCTTCTACTGATTAACATGGACACGACATAGGTATATGAGTTACACGTTCACTAGCAATTTCTTGCGACCCTGCAGTTCACCCGAGATAATTAACCCCTATCCCCTAACCAAATCAAAGTTAGTTTGTGCAAAATAGCCCCCGAGGTGACTGGAGACCGTGGGCCTACCATTTTCCCGAGCAGTAAATATATTAGTTTTATATAACATTACAAATATTACTGCCATTTGAAATACTTGATAATCAATAGATAATAGACCTAGACCTACTTAATGTATCAATCAAGTCAAGGTCAATTACTGCGATCGCGAGCCAGGGGAAAATGTCCCATAAAAAGATACTATTTCCATCGCAGCTCCTCAGGGAAATAGTGTTATATATATATAAAATATGTTATGTATTGTGCAATCAGCAATAATAGCAAACGAAGTGTGTTACTAGCAGTAGATAGAAGATAAAGTAGTGTGCTATCAGCAATGAAGTAGTGTGCTTTCAGCAGTAGATAGTAGATGAAGTAGTGTGCTATCAGCAATGAAGTAGTGTGCTTTCAGCAGTAGATAGTAGATGAAGTAGTGTGCTATCAGCAATGAAGTAGTGTGCTTTCAGCAGTAGATAGTAGATGAAGTAGTGTGCTATCAGCAATGAAGTAGTGTACTTTCAGCAGTAGATAGTAGATGAAGTAGTGTGCTATCAGCAATGAAGTAGTGTGCTTTCAGCAGTAGATAGTAGATGAAGTAGTGTGCTATCAGCAATGAAGTAGTGTGCTTTCAGCAGTAGATAGTAGATGAAGTAGTGTGCTATCAGCAATGAAGTAGTGTGCTTTCAGCAGTAGATAAGATAAAGTAGTGTGCTATCAGCAATGAAGTAGTGTGCTTTCAGCAGTAGATAGAAGATAAAGTAGTGTGCTATCAGCAATGAAGTAGTGTGCTTTCAGCAGTAGATAGTAGATGAAGTAGTGTGCTATCAGCAATGAAGTAGTGTGCTTTCAGCAGTAGATAAGATAAAGTAGTGTGCTATCAGCAATGAAGTAGTGTGCTTTCAGCAGTAGATAGTAGATGAAGTAGTGTGCTATCAGCAATGAAGTAGTGTGCTTTCAGCAGTAGATAAGATAAAGTAGTGTGCTATCAGCAATGAAGTAGTGTGCTTTCAGCAGTAGATAGTAGATGAAGTAGTGTGCTATCAGCAATGAAGTAGTGTGCTTTCAGCAGTAGATAGCAGATGAAGTAGTTGCTATCAGCAGTAGATAGTAGATAAAGTAGTGTGCTATCAGCAATGAAGTAGTGTGCTTTCAGCAGTAGATAGCAGATGAAGTAGTTGCTATCTGCAGTAGATAGAAGATAAAGTAGTGTGCTATCAGCAATGAAGTAGTGTGCTTTCAGCAGTAGATAGCAGATGAAGTAGTTGCTATCTGCAGTAGATAGCAGATGAAGTAGTTGCTATCAGCAGTAGATTAGTAGATGAAGTAGTGTGCTATCAGCAATGAAGTAGTGTGCTTTCAGCAGTAGATAGCAGATGAAGTAGTTGCTATCTGCAGTAGATAGCAGATGAAGTAGTTGCTATCAGCAGTAGATTAGTAGATGAAGTAGTGTGCTATCAGCAATGAAGTAATGTGCTTTCAGCAGTAGATAGCAGATGAAGTAGTTGCTATCTGCAGTAGATAGTAGATGAAGTAGTTGCTATCAGCAGTAGATATAGTAGATGAAGTAGTGTGCTATCAGCAATGAAGTAGTGTGCTTTCAGCAGTAGATAGCAGATGAAGTAGTTGCTATCTGCAGTAGATAGTAGATGAAGTAGTTGCTATCAGCAGTAGATATAGTAGATGAAGTAGTGTGCTATCAGCAATGAAGTAGTGTGCTTTCAGCAGTAGATAGCAGATGAAGTAGTTGCTATCTGCAGTAGATAGTAGATGAAGTAGTGTGCTATCAGCAATGAAGTAGTGTGCTTTCAGCAGAAGATAGCAGATGAAGTAGGTGCTATCAGCAGTAGATTAGTAGATGAAGTAGTGTGCTATCAGCAATGAAGTAGTGTGCTTTCAGCAGAAGATAGCAGATGAAGTAGTTGCTATCAGCAGTAGATAGCAGATGAAGTAGAGTTCTATCAGCAGTAGATAGTAGATGAAGATGAAGTAGTGTGCTATCAGCAGTAGATAGTAGATGAAGTATTGTGCTATCAGTAGTAGATAGTATATGAAGATGAAGTAGAGTTCTATCAGCAGTAGATAGTAGATGAAGATGAAGTAGTGTGCTATCAGCAGTATATAGCAGATGAAGTATTGTGCTATCAGCAGTAGATAGCGGATGAAGTATAGGAACGATAGTTGAAGGTTGCAGTAGATAGCAGATGAAGTATAGGGACGATAGTTGAAGGTTATCACTGGTAATGGGTTAAGTAGCGTGCAATCAATTAGACGAGGTTATGTGATAACAATATATAGACAGTTAATAAAGTGGTGTTCTAAGCTGTAGATAAAGAACATAAGCATGGTATCAGTAGTATATCATAGTAAATAAAGTAGTGGTATCATCAGGTGAAAGTGACAGTGGCGGCACCACCTTCATAAAAAAGAAATTGGGGGGGGGGGGGGATAAGACATTTTGTTTTTTGTTAGGGGGGCAGCAAAATATGAGGGGGGGGGGGGGCTTGCCCCTGTAGTGCCGCCATTATAGTGATTGAAATGGTGTTTATCAGTAAAAGGGAGTATATGAGGTTATGTTCTATTAGCAGTAGTTGAATTTAGTGCGCTTTTAGTAATTTAGATTGTTTAAATATTTTATTAAAGCCAAATAAAGAATTAAGGGTCTTTATAGCATAACCATTTGTTTTGAATGTGCGTTTATGACCTTTTCTTATGGAATGGTTAAAGAGATTTTGGATTAAAAATGCCCCCATCATCCTATTTTACAAGCTGTTACTAACTAGATTATTATGATGAATTTATTTAAGAAAAAGATCTAAAAACATCTCAAACTTCCACAACTATTTTAGATAGCAATTCGATCATATCCATGTTCAAGATAGTTCCGAGATCACCAAGTGAGGAGGAACCGCCTTTTATACTCTAGGCGTATAATCTTATATTTTTACACTTTCCATGCGGCAAGCGTCTGCAGACGACATTCCAAAATATTTCAAAAATGTCAACATTATTGAATTTCGTTACCATATTTTGAATCATCATGGGGAATGCATTTAAATAAGTACAAACATGCCTAGTATTGGTTTAGTAATCCTTGAGATAGACCATGACAGTTGGGAAAGGATTCTGAAAAATCTGTTTTGTATAATAATCATGGTAATACCAATATTCGCGTGGAAAGTGTTACAATGTTATACTACATGAATGGACTATTCATAGTTGGTTTGCTGACGGCCTTGTTGGCAATCAGCACCATATTACAAGCTTAGTTAAAATATTATTATCATTTCGACATGAATGACGTGATTGCACGGATGCCATAGGCAAAGACACACCAAAGACTTACGCAACCCCCGTACACGAGCAACCGTTTCATCAATAACGACTCGTGGGAGTTCGGGCAAAAGAGTCCCGGTGAACTAATTTTGGTTGGAAATTAAAATTTCTCGGGGCGTTTCTTATCATTAAGGGACTTTCCTGTCGACTTTATAGCATCTGTATTGTATTTGCCACGTTACTTAAGGGGTCAGTACCTGGGCGTGGATATATAGTGTGGAACTCAAAAGTGATTATAACGCCGAGTAATGTGTGTGATGAATTGTTGTAGATTGGTTCATTTTATAGGGACGCTAGTGGCCATTAATTGCAACAAGACTTTTTGATCTGTTAGATTCTATAGCGAGTGATCAAATAATAGAGGTATAAGTGATTGAAAAATTGAAGATAGGAAAGGTGTACACGTGGCACAAAAAGAAGGTATCCAGGTGCTTTTAATGCAAGCTTCTGTGAAATAACTATAGCCTATATACTGCTGCAAACACACACTTCATCCACTATACATGTAGCTTTACAGTAAAACATAACCTACTTCATCATTACTACTTCTGATTGCACACTGCTTCATCTACTTTATACTGCTGATAGCACACTACTTCATCTACTACCTGCTGATAGCACGCTGCTTCATCTACTATCTATACTGATGATAGCACAATAATGCACCACAGATACTTCATCTATAACTATCTACTGCTGATAGCACACTAATTCATCTCCTTTCCACTGCTCTAGCTCTAGGAGGAACGACTCTTTTTTGGAGTGAAGTTCACTCGTTTCTGGAGTGAAGTTCACTCTTTTCAGAGTGATTGCCACTCTTTTCAGAGTAAAAATCACTCTAAAAAGAGTGGGAAATCACTCCGAAAAGAGCGAACTTCACTCCTAAAATGAGCCGTCCCTCCTAGAGCTCTTAAAAGAGTGAGTTTTAGCTCTTTTACATTTAGAGAGTAATTAATATACTATCTACTGCTGATAGCACACTGCTACTGCTCAATCTACTATATACTGCTGATAACACACTACTCCATCTACTATCTACTGATGATAGCACATTACTACATCTGCTATCTACTGCTGATAGCACAATACTTCATCTACTATCTACTGCTGATAGCACACTACTCCATCTACTATCTACTGCTGATAGCACAATACTTCATCTAATCTACTGCTGATAGCACACTACTCCATCTACTATATACTGCTGATAGCACACTACTACATCTACTATCTACTGCTGATAGCACACTACTACATCTACTATCTACTGCTGATAGCACAATACTTCATCTACTATCTACTGCTGATAGCACACTACTCCATATACTATATACTGCTGATAGCACACTACTCCATCTACTATCTACTGCTGATAGCACATTACTACATCTGCTATCTACTGCTGATAGCACACTACTACATCTACTATCTACTGCTGATAGCACACTACTCCATCTACTATATACTGCTGATAGCACACTACTATCTACTGATGATAGCACATTACTACATCTGCTATCTACTGCTGATAGCACACTACTACATCTACTATCTACTGCTGATAGCACACTACTCCATCTACTATATACTGCTGATAGCACACTACTCCATCTACTATATACTGCTGATAGCACACTACTCCATCTACTATCTACTGCTGATAGCACAATACTTCATCTACTATCTACTGCTGATAGCACACTACTCCATCTACTATATACTGCTGATAGCACATTACTATACATCTGCTATCTACTGCTGATAGCACACTACTACATCTACTAACTACTGCTAATAGCACACTACTCCATCTATACTATATACTGCTGATAGTACATTACTATACATCTGCTATCTACTGCTGAAAGCACACTACTACATCTACTATCTACTGCTGATAGCACACTACTCCATCTACTATATACTGCTGATAGCACACTACTCCATCTACTATCTACTGATGATAGCACATTTCTATACATCTGCTATCTACTGCTGATAGCACACTACTACATCTACTATCTACTGCTGGTAGCACACTACTCCATCTATTATACTGCTGATAGCACACTACTCCATCTATACTATCTACTGATGATAGCACATTACTACATCTGCTATCTACTGCTGATAGCACACTACTCCATCTACTATATACTGCTGATAGCACACTACTCCATCTATACTATCTACTGATGATAGCACATTACTACATCTGCTATCTACTGCTGATAGCACACTACTCCATCTACTATATACTGCTGATAGCACACTACTCCATCTATACTATCTACTGATGATAGCACATTACTACATCTACTATCTACTGCTGATAGCACACTACTCCATCTACTATATACTGCTGATAGCACACTACTCCATCTATACTATCTACTGATGATAGCACATTACTACATCTACTATCTACTGCTGATAGCACACTACTCCATCTACTATATACTGCTGATAGCACACTACTCCATCTATACTATCTACTGATGATAGCACATTACTACATCTGCTATCTACTGCTGATAGCACATTACTATACATCTGCTATCTACTGCTGATAGCACACTACTACATCTACTATCTACTACTGATAGCACACTACTTCATCTACTATCTACTGCTGATAGAACTCTACTTCATCTACTATCTACTACTGATAGCACACTACTTCATCTACTATCTACTGCTGATAGCACAATACTCCCATCTACTATCTACTACTGATAGCACACTACTTCATCTACTATCTACTGCTTATAGCACAATACTTCATCTATACTATCTACTGCTGATGGCACACTCTACTCCATCTACTATATACTGATGATAGCAACTACTTCATCTCGCTATTGTCTACTTTTGAAAGCACACTACTTCACTATCTATCTACAGACAGCAATCAAAGTGCATCCACTCATCCACAACTGCTGAAGAATAAATGTTGAACACGACATTCACTTTAGCTGATTTTACCGATCAGTAATTTCTCATCATGTTTAATATAACATATGTGATAAGAACAAAGATGCTGCTGTCAATCCCATAGAATGTGGCTTTCATGATGATATATGTATCACCAGATAGTTTGTATCACCAAAATAGTCACAGCAAATGTATATGACTGATTCGTGATCACTTATTTCACGACAACAGTATAATAACCGTTTAACAAAACAATTTTCAACTTAACCAAGCGAATATAATATAATATGTTATTTATTATTTATATACTTCCATATTCCGTTGCAGTGTTCAGATTCCTATTTCAACCAAATAGTTATATGCCTCCATTACAAGGTATCAAGGTTGACATTATTGTTTTAACTCTCAGCTTTGTGATAGAATTGTACAGATAGCAGGGCCGTAAGACACTTTTTTCAAAGGGGGGGGCGTTTTCAAAACAAAAAAAATTGTGAGTCAAATATGCGCGTGTAGCGCGCGAAAATTTTCGAATTTGCACCTATTTTTTGCACGATCGAGGTACATTTTGGCTTTAAACAAGCTTGTAGCAAAGAATATTGCATTTTGGGAAGGCGAATGCGCGCGTAGCGCGCGAAATTTTTTCATCTGTGTACACATTTTCCGGGGAAGATTTTCAAAGGGGGGGGCGATCACCACCATCGCCCCCCCCCCCCTTCTTACGGGCCTGGATAGGCATGATAGGCCTACTATATAGTAAGTCGTTATAATATAATTAATGTAATTAGATTTCAAATCATTTCGACTCAAACCGCGAACCGTATCGTTTGATCCGATCAAGTCATAAACTTCGTCGAATCGACACAAAATGACAGCAACCATAACGAGGCATTTCATTGGTCAAAAGTGAATAGTAACAGTTATCCATAGCCATTTATACAATGGCTAATGAATATTCAAAAGCAGAATATTGCTATTCATGTATATGCGGAGTCTTGGCTTGCATCGTATAATAGTTTTGTATCGATTTTTAAGCAGCGTCCAAATGTCAATCGGCGGGTTTTAGATAGCCGATGAAGTAGTGTGCTATCAGCAGTAGATAGCAGATGAGGTATTGTGCTATCAGCAGTAGATAGCAGGTGAAGTAGTGTGCTATCAGCAAAAGATAGTAGATGAAGGAGTTTGCTATTAGCAAATGTCAATCGGCGGGTTTTAGGTCGTTGGTTCCATTCCTGGTATGGCTGTAATATAATATGAGTACATTTTAAATATATTTCGGGATCATTTATTTGATTAGATTGTCCGTATCAATTTGATTAGATTCTAGATGTCCCCCTTGGATACGGCATTCTAATCAAATTTGATAGGTTTGTAATAATTGTATGAGTTTATTTTTAAGATGGTACATACCTAATTCAAAATAATTGGTAATTAGGTATAGACGCTCAACGCATTATCGATACTCAGTTGTCGCCAATTCTCTGTAATTGCATTTTTTCTATCTTTCTCGTATAAGCCTATATTTGCTTAATGTAACGGATGATTGACGTCCTTTTTTACCCATGCATCCTAAATGTTCGCTGCAGTTCTAGCATACATCACATGGGCCCATATTTCACCCATATTGGTTGATATCTATACTACCGATGAACACACAACTTCACTTCATCTACTATCTACTATCTACTGCTAATTTATTGCTGATAGCACACTACTGCAAACTATACTACTCCTGCTTCATCTACTGCTGATAACGCAATACTTCATCTGCTATCTACTGCTGATAGCAAACTACTTCTTCTGCTAAAGCACACTACTTCATCTGCTATCTACTGCTGATAGCACACTTCTTCATCTGCTATCTACTGCTGATAGTACACTACTTCATCTGCTGTATCTACTGATGATTGCACACTACTTCATCGGCTATCTACTGCTGATAGCACACTACTATATCTAATATATATCTACTGCTGAAAGCACACTATACATCTACTATCTACTGCTGATAGCACACAGTTTCATCTGCTATCTACTGCTGATAGCACAATGCTGCACACTGCTTCATCTGCTATCTACTGCTGATTGCACACTGCTTCATCTGCTATCTACTGCTGATTGCACACTGCTTCATCTGCTATCTACTGCTGATAGCACACTACTTCATCTGCTATCTACTGCTGATTGCACACTGCTTCATCTGCTATCTACTGCTGATAGCACACTACTTCATCTATATACTATCTACTGCTGATAGCACACTACTTCATCTGCTATATCTACTGCTGATATCACACTAGTTCATATACTATCTACTGCTGATAGCACACTACTTCATCTGCTATCTACTGCTGATAGCACACGACTTCATCTGCTATATATACTGCTGATAGCACACTAGTTCATCTACTATCTACTGCTGATAGCACATTACTTTATTGCTGATAGCACACTACTTAATTGCTGATAGCACACTACTTCATCTGCTATCTACTGCTGATAGCACACTACTTCACCTATTATCTACTGCTGATTGCACACTGCTTCATCTGCTATCTACTGCTGATAGCACACTACTTCATCTACTATCTACTGCTGATAGCACACTACTTCATCTGCTATATCTACTGCTGATAGCACACTAGTTCATATACTATCTACTGCTGATAGCACACTACTTTATTGCTGATAGCACACTACTTCATTGCTGATAGCACACTCCTTCATCTGCTATCTACTGCTGATAGCACACTACTTCATCTGCTATCTACTGCTGATAGCACACTACTTCACCTATTATCTACTGCTGATTGCACACTGCTTCATCTGCTATCTACTGCTGATAGCACACTACTTCATCTGCTATATCTACTGCTGATAGCACACTGCTTCATCTACTATCTACTGCTGATAGCACACTACTAAATTTACTATACTGCTGATAGCACACTTCTTCATCTACTATCTACTGCTGATAGCACATTACTTCATTGCTGATAGCACACTACTTCATCTGCTATCGCTGGTGCTAGCACACTGCTTCGTCTGCTATCTACTGCTGATTGCACACTGCTTCATCTGCTATCTACTGCTGATTGCACACTGCTTCATCTGCTATCTACTGCTGATAGCACACTACTTCATCTGCTATCTACTGCTGATTGCACACTGCTTCATCTGCTATCTACTGCTGATAGCACACTACTTCATCTACTATCTACTGCTGATAGCACACTACTTCATCTGCTATATCTACTGCTGATATCACACTAGTTCATATACTATCTACTGCTGATAGCACACTACTTCATCTGCTATCTACTGCTGATAGCACACGACTTCATCTGCTATATATACTGCTGATAGCACACTAGTTCATCTACTATCTACTGCTGATAGCACATTACTTTATTGCTGATAGCACACTACTTAATTGCTGATAGCACACTACTTCATCTGCTATCTACTGCTGATAGCACACTACTTCATCTGCTATCTACTGCTGATAGCACACTACTTCACCTATTATCTACTGCTGATTGCACACTGCTTCATCTGCTATCTACTGCTGATAGCACACTACTTCATCTACTATCTACTGCTGATAGCACACTACTTCATCTGCTATATCTACTGCTGATAGCACACTAGTTCATATACTATCTACTGCTGATAGCACACTACTTTATTGCTGATAGCACACTACTTCATTGCTGATAGCACACTCCTTCATCTGCTATCTACTGCTGATAGCACACTACTTCATCTGCTATCTACTGATGATAGCACACTACTTCACCTATTATCTACTGCTGATTGCACACTGCTTCATCTGCTATCTACTGCTGATAGCACACTACTTCATCTGCTATATCTACTGCTGATAGCACACTGCTTCATCTACTATCTACTGCTGATAGCACACTACTAAATTTACTATACTGCTGATAGCACACTTCTTCATCTACTATCTACTGCTGATAGCACATTACTTCATTGCTGATAGCACACTACTTCATCTGCTATCGCTGGTGCTAGCACACTGCTTCGTCTGCTATCTACTGCTGATAGCACACTACTTCATCTAATATATATCTACTGCTGATTGCACACTTCATCTACTATCTACTGCTGATAGCACACTACTTCATCTACTATCTACTGCTGATAGCACACTACTTCATCTACTATCTACTGCTGATAGCACACTACTTCATCTACTATCTACTGCTAATAGCACACTACATACTTCATCGATAACAGGCCTACACTCTCATAATCATTATGGAGTTTGGACTAGAAAACCTATTCATATATTTTTAAAATCATTTTGACACACGAACCGTATCGTTTTATCCAATACGGTAATGAGGCATTTGATTGGTCAAAAGTGATTTAAGTGAAAATGCAACAGCAACTCTACAGTTATCCGCAGCCGATTATCGAATCCTGGTCTTTGCTGTATTTTCGAAATGTGTTGGCCCTACACGTATCTGATCAATTTTGAATATGATTCGGGATCATTAAATTTGATTATATTGTGAGTATAATTTTGATAAGATACAGAATTATAATCTCATTTTAAATGAGTTTATTTCAATAGTGTACTGCTGATAGCACACTACTTCAACTACTATCTAGTGTTTCTTGGAATTACATTTTTGGAACTATTCATGCAATTTATGTGATGAATTTCACTTCATATAACATCAAATTTACCATTCTATCAATGTTCAGGTAGTATATAAGCACACACAAAAAAAAGGGCTACACACACACATCAATGTACTTTTCCTAGAATTCCTGTGGTCTTTTTTTACGGCGCTCTGTGTATGCAGAATACTAACTGTAAATTATCTACAAATCAAAAAGATCATAGGCCATTACCAGACGCCAACCGGCCATCCATGTCGACGAGGAGCGCGTCGCTAATAACCATGAATTTGTTTGAATTATAGCCATTCATCTTGAACGATAACTAATTATAAGTTTATTCCGCCCGACTAATAGGCCTTTATTAATTGGATGTTTGTCAGAATGCAGTCCATTATACTCTAATTAAGATGTATAAAAACCAAATGAGCTTGACCTTGAAACTGCTTATTTATTAGAAATGTATTAGAATTAGACATCGATAGACAGAGGCTAAGGTGAGTTGTGTGTAAATAATTGAAAACTAGGAAATAGTTGGCGTTTTAAAATAGTTATTTATTTATGAATTGTAATAACTTATTCACATTAAATATTGAGACAAAATCTCAACGACAAGTATCCGCAACGATGGGAGTATTCATTGTGTAAAAGGCTTACTTCATTTTTTATTAAATCACTATACCATATTATTATTATTCACTTTATCTTATTCATTTTTATCAATCAATAGGCCTAAGTCTTTTTTTTTGTCAAAATAATCTTTTCATTTATTCACCATCGCAAACATTGACTGTTATTATACAGGGTGAATAAAAATTGTGCTTGAAATGAAACCCCCATTGACCTTGATGTGGGAATTGAAACACAAAGTTGAAGTTGTTTGTATAAAGCGTATAGGGCCTATATCTAATTTACCTTTTCTTTCGAGAAAAAAAGAGAAATAGACCGAAAAATAAGCAAAATTAGACAAGTTTTGTAAGCTGATTCCCTTTTTACCATTCAAATGGGATTTTCCTGACTAATATTACTATAGCATGCTGAAATGAAATGAGAATGTTAGCAATTATATTGAATAAGGGCTTCGTTAGAGATCTAAATATACCAACAATCAAAGAGAACCGATCTTAAATTGCAAAGAAGCTAAAATGTCATATTAGCCTAATATGTCACAAAACTTACAGAAGAAGAAAAGAGTCAGAACTATTAATTTGTGAACGTGGCAACAAAAAGAAATCCTTCACAGATGTGAATTGAAAAAACAAATTGTCTTCAGAACATTTTATTTGAGAAATGCTAAGGTATGTCATCTTCAGTGGCGTCGCCAGAGGGGGGGGGGGGGGGGGGGGGGGTGAGGGGGGCGATCGCCCCCCCCCCCCAATATTGACGTCGTGTCAGTTGAGATTGGCACTGTCGGTTCATTTGACCACAGGAATCATGGAATTATGATGGTCAAAAGTACACAGATGAAAAAAATGTCAACACCACTTAAAGGGACATTAAGTGGTGTTGACAGTTTAAATGTTTAAAAATTTACTTAAGAATTCAAGATGAACATTAAAAATCGCCATTATTGTTGTTTCTACTAACAAAAAACACAGCAAAACTAGATTAAAACAATATCATCGCTATTTATTGAAAAACGCCCTCTATGTAAATATGGTTCGCGTTATGTATCACGCGTACTGCACGGGGATACTATCGGACGTAAAATGCTGGTCCCGCGGGACCAGCATTTTTTGAATCGACGTTTTCTTGTACAAAGAGAGCTGATTTTTCTTAATCCTTATAGGTGTAAGTTCTTACATGTAATACAATTATAAAAATAAACTAATCTCAGTTTTTATCATAATTGAGGGCGCTGCCTCCAACACATCTCTTAGTGTCCCTTTAATGACCCTCTAACATATATTTTGGAAATGTTTTACACTTTGGTTTGAATGTCGTCTCCTCAGCTCTAAAATTCCAAAAAATAGCACCAACAAACCTTCTTCTTCCTACCCCACAGGGAGTGTGAATTTCCAATGGGGTTACCTGCATGGGTGCCTCCATTTGAAATATACACTCCCTGTGTGGAAGATTAATTAATGTGATGTCTTCCATATGGGGTGTGTGGATTTCAAATGGGGTGGGGTGCGTATAGGTGACTCCATTTGAAATCTACACTCCCTGGCCTCGCCTGTAGAAGATTAAGGCCATATCTTCAATAGGGGGTGTATGAATTTAAACTGGAATAGCCCATTGCTATAGTGTACTCTCCCTCTATTTCATCATGCCACAGTAACAGTCATGTAAATCTAATTGAAATTGTATATATATTGCTTACTTCATAGTTGATTACTTTCATTTTCCAAAATAAATTAGATATACGCTTTTTACAAGCATCAACAATGATGTTATGGTTCAATGCACACATAAATGCTAAACGTTCTTTAAGCGAATTTGTAAGGTTAATTTTTAAAAAAGACATTTTTTTCATTTAATGTTTTTATAATTTATATATTAACGTAAAAAACGTGTCGCCGTTATATTGTGTAGTTATTTATTTCATTAGTACTTGCTATACATCTACGTCAGGGTGAGTCCAATTAATCAGGTCCCGATTTTACCGATTTTTTAAACCAGTTGATATGCAAAAATTAATGTTTTTATTGATATGCACTTAAATTTGTTATTCTAAACGGGTGATATGTGCATTTTCCAAAATTCTGTGAACTTTAATCTGTTCCAACTTCCAACGTACCATATGAATGTAAAAGTTTATCGCACGTATTTTGAATGGCGTGTTGGTATTCACAATGCCTATAGGCCTATACGATGGAAATGGGGTATATTTGGAACATTTTGGATTTCGCGCTTTTTCGTTAATATGTTGTAATTATGGCCTTGAATAAGGTATCGTCAAGTATGAAGAAAGTAGTCCTACTCCTAATAAACAATGAAGAATGGCAATTTTTTAACAAGAAGTATTTTTACTGATTTTCTAAAGACGGGACCTGAATATTTTGACTCACCCTGTATTTGTATTTATTTATTTTATTCATTTATCTATATTGTTTATTTGTTCATATTGATTGATTGATTGATTGATTGATTGATTGATTGATTGATTGATTGATTGATTGATTGATTGATTGATTGATTGATTGATTGATTGATTGATTGATTGATTGATTGATTGATTGGTTGGTTGGTTGATTGATTGATTGATTGATTGATTGATTGATTTGTTGATTGATTGATTGATTGATTGATTGATTGATTGATTGATTGATTGATTGATTGATTGATTGATTGATTGATTGATTCTATTTTGATTAATTGATTGATTGATTGATTGATTGATTGATTGATTCTATTTTGATTAATTGATTGATTGATTGATTGATTGATTGATTGATTGATTGATTGATTGATTGATTGATTGATTGATTGATTGATTCTATTTTGATTAATTGATTGATTTATTTATTCTATTTTGATTTAATTGATTTACCTACCTCCCTACGTACCGTATATAACCAACCTATGGGTTGATAATGGACACATAGCGTGAATGAGAATGTGCCATATCAACACTATTAGTAAACCAACCCAATTTGCTTTTTCTTTTTGAAGCTGAATTGAGAATGCGTAAGGAAATTTGACTTTTGTCATTTGCCATTATGAAATGTAAGTTTGTTTCCATACTGAGTTTTGGTACATTTGCTATTTTGTTACAAGGTTTTTGTATTATAATTTGGATATAGTGTATAATATGAAAGCAAGTAACAATAAATGCAAAAAAATAAATATAAAAATGAATACAAAAACGCTGTAGAAATATATGTTTAAACAACTCACCCTAATTTTAAAAACGTCAGTGTCAATTCAGTTACCACAACTACAGACAGATATATCGATGAATAATCAATGCTTTATTGGCACGCATCGTTCATATTATTTTTTCCAATTTTCGAATTCCCTGAATATCATTATTAATATATCATTATCATGATTATTACTTTTGTTTACAATTATCGGCCCTAATGGCAATGATTGAAATTGAAAACGATCTGAATTTTTTAATTTGGTTTCATTGATTGTGCATGACTGTCTCTGGAACCAATTTGGTTAATTAGTATAGTCCAAGACTAATGGGAATATCATTTTTAAGTTCTGAACCTACCATTGTATTTTTCTTATTAAATATATAATATGTGCATTGGGATTTTGTAAAATACATTTAATCAAATATGATTATTAGCGTGCGTGCATAGACTTAGAAAAAGATAAAGTCTTTAATAATTAGACTTTAGAGATGTACGAATATAGATATTATAGGCTACATTATTTTCTTCATACACGTTTCCAACCAAAAACATAGACTTTAATAGGGTTTCATTCTAAAAATTGTAACTAAGCACAACTTGACTCCGTTAATTAATAGCACATTGTAGAGCAGTAAATGTTGATGATGACGCCCTCTGGATCCGTCACTGAGTCGTAAGGTGCCTTACAAAAACTCCCCTCATGCTCAGAAGGTTTTAAAAGTGTTACAATGTTTTACTTTTTTTTGCACTCCTTTAAAATCTATTCACTAATACAACTTTAAAGAGTGGGTACTCACAGATGAGTTGAAGCACTATATTATTATTATTATTTATTTTTAATACAATTGCAACAATATAGAAATCCCTGTTTTGATCAAAATTAAAGGCGCCGCCTCCAACTCATCTGTGAGTCCCACTCCTTCACAATGCGTGCACAGTCCCAAAGCGCTTTTTACATGAACACACACCTGTATGATTAAGAAAAATAAGCCTAGCTCTTTGTACAACAAAACGTCAATTCAAATAATTCTTTCCACGGATATGAAAGTATTCCGCGCTGTGCTTTTGGTGCATTCACATTATTGACGATTGATAACGCCATTCTCAATTCTGCATTCTCAAGCAAGTGGCTGAGTACTGAATCATCAATGGAAACGATGACCACATGATCCGTTTCCCATTGATACGCAACATAATGTGAACATCACGATATACAGGGCAATGTGGTAGGTTTTTGGTTTATAGAACCCCTATTTAAAGAACTTTTCAAAACTCCACGCATGCATAGCCTATATATAAAGAAAGACATTATAAATCATCCCACTCTATATTGTGGAACAGACATTGGGCCAAATAAAAAATAACATATTTAGCGTCCTGACTTTTTCAAAAAAAGGAAGGAGGAGGCCCTTTTATTTATTTATTTTTGGCACTTTTTGGAGCAAAACTTTGTGAACCATAAAGAGGAGGAGGCCTCTTTAAATTGTTTTTATTTCATGGTTCTAAGTGGTTGGTCACCACAAAACTTGTTTAAAATGCATATAAGAGAGAAATAAAGCTGTTACCAACATCTTAAACTTTGAAACACCTGAACAAAAAAGTTATGACTAAAATAATGAAAAAGAAAAGAAATTTGAAGCAGACCCCCAAAAGGAGCAGGAGGAGGGAACGCTAAACATGTATTTATTTTTATTTTGCCTTATCTGATTCGGAGCGGTTCTCACATTATTTTCTAGGCTTCAACGGTCATTTGACCCTGAATACATTAGAAATACGAAGGAAGCTAACCATTATTAAAAACGTAAGGTCTCAATTTTTTTTAATTTTTTTCAAAACGAAATGTCGTTGCTTTTTCAAAAAACATTTCAAATCTTTAATTTCTTTTTGAAGGTTCAAAATGTCGATAACCTTTTTTAGACATTTTCATCCACAATGTAAGTGGGTCGGGTATGGACAAAGTGGCAGTGGACGGAATTGTTATTGGACCAAGTGGAATGCGCTAGTGGACAAAGTTGCTAATTTCACAAATTACTATGTTGGACCAGTGGCGTAGCTCGGGGGGGGGGGGGGGGGGGCGGGCAAATGCCCCCCCTGACGAAAAAACTCAATTTGGGCCCCCGCCCCCACCCCCCTAAAATAAAAAAGGGGTGAGAAAAAAAGTAAATAGGAAAAAAATGAGAAAAAAGACCGAGGTTATTAGCCAAAAAGAAGGCAAAATTGTACATATAGTACATTTACTGTAATTGTACATATAGTACATTTACTGTAATTGTACATATAGTACATTTACTGTACTGTCCCCCCCCCCCCCCCCCCCCCCCCCCCCCCAATAAGCAGCAGATCATAATCTTGTGCACCAAGACACGGTAGCATAATAACACATAATACACAAAGAAAGATCAATTTTATGGACAAAACCAGCCATAGCCAGTGAGATTTAGTGCCACTTTTTTTTTTGTATAAACATTGATAAATGGCACAATTTCTTATCGTTGCATTGTCTCAAGGCCAACAAATTTGGTATAAAAATGTGCCTAATACTTGGGTACATCTCTCTAGCTGAAAATTATTTAAATCCATCAAATATTTTTGGAAATATTCTAGTATATGCTAGGGGGAACTTACATATTTGGTTGGGTGTAGCTATTCAATGAACATTATTTAACTAAACTGCTCAAAAAAAGTTTGGAATCTTTTTCTGGCACACGATTTTCATATATCGCGGGATATGTTCATTAAGTGTTATATATCCATGTAAAGCTGATGTGTTCATCTTTACAATGATACCAAATTTGAAGCAACCCCTTGCTCCAGTGCTCAGCTCCAGTGCTCAACACTATTTTGTGCTCAAAAGAACATCTTTGTCGTCTATTCAATGAAGTGTTACGTACATTGACCACTATAACAGTGTAGTGTGATGATCTATTCCAAACTTTTTTGAGCAGTTTATATAAGGCCTAATATGTTAATTAATGTTATTTAAGCTAGAACAATGAGCAATTATAATATAGCTGACGATCTCCCACGCAATTGTAATTTGCATCGTTCTTAATGACGTATTTCCGCTTATTATTCAAACTACATTGGTCCGAAGAATCATGCCGGCCTCACGAATTATAAAACGTTATGAAAAATTGCAAATTACAAAAACAAAAATCAAAGTGGCCAAGTATTACAAAAATCTTAAAGGTTTTTTATTTTACCCATACCATGTAATCATGTAAACATGGTGAACGTGAGTCACGTATCGCCCTAGAAAAGCAAAATAAACAATACTACTATTACTACCTATGAGAAATTTAGAATGACAAATGAAATTGAATTAAAGGTATATTGTGCGATCTTTTCCATGGGACGCCCTCTATCCTTGATTTTGTTTGTTTTTTGAAAGCAGATTTTCTTGCAGATTTACATTTCTGATCATAAATCATAAATACATTCTGAGTTACAGGGTGATTCCTAATTACTTCAAAATCATGGTTTTAGAGTGAATTTAGAATGAAAATAAACTGTCCTGTGGCAGGAGAATATTATTTTCAACCTCTTTAAATCATAATTTTTACTAGCAACAACATCTCAATTCAGTACGTTATTTACATTTTGTAATTAAATATGGCAATAGAACTGTTGCTTGGAATATGATATAACATTAGAAAATTTATAAATATATTTATTTCAATTTTAAAAGATTTATTTTAAAAATTACTGATTCAGTTTGTATGCATGTGATCTGGTAATGAAAGATGTTTCATGTATGCATATGGATATAGCACCACATAGGTTTTAAATGCATCTCAATATCTTTAATGCACAAGTTTACCATTTTTCATTATTAGATCACATGCATATTATGAACTATACAACAGTAATTTTTCTGACAATTTCGAAATTAATTTTCAAAATATTTTTTGATTATTCTATTGTTTATACATCATGTAACAGGCAACACTCATCTTTCCATATTAAATGATAATTTACTGAATTTAGGTATTTTTAAATCATTCAAAAATGTATGTCTCTGTTGTTTACCATAAATGAAACTTTCTGGATTATTTCAGAAATCAACTTAATAGAGGTTATACGTTACATATGGACATGGTATAGGGTCACATGAGGGTTCACGCAGAGGTCAATTATTTACCTCCAATAAGGTAATTTAGGTGACGATTGTGATTTGTAAAAAACTTGGGTTTTTAAAAATGTGTTTAGGCCTATAATAGAAGGCCTGATGTGGTCATTTTGGTTTAAAGAGTTGCCTCCACCCCCAATCAGCAAGAAAAAGTCAAAATTGTGTAAGTTTGTGCAGTTTAATTAACATGATATCAATTGCAATTTTTATTTTTGAACACATAGGTTCTATCAGGTGTTCCATACTGGCTATTATGAACATTAGCGTTCATCGTGGCACTGATATTTTGAACTCATTGGACACCTCGGACGCGTCCGAGGTGTTCAAAGACACTGCCTTAGAACACTAGTGTGCTAATTTCGAACACTCATATTCTGAACAAATGGAATATGAGTGTTCTAAATTTGAAAGTTGATGTTCAATTTTGAACACTTTTTTAACACCTGACACGTGTTCTAAAAATCCAAAAGGTTTATTTTGCAATATTTATCGGTCATTTCGGTTTAAAGAGTTGCCTCCACCCCCAAACAGCAATAAAAAGTCAAAATTGTGTAAGTTTGACTAGAAGATTTTTCCAATACAAAAATTCAATTTTGAACACGTCTCAGGTGTTCAAAAGGTGTTACAATCTTTTTAAGTGTCACGTATCCACGTGTTCAAAATCATCTGATTTGAACACCTGACACTATATTACGCCAGTGTTCTCAAAAATGTGCAGTGTTCTCAATCCCCCCCCCCCCCCCGACTGGCCTAAGTTCCCCGACTGATACAAAAACAAAAGTGACCCCACCCCCTCCCCCGGTCCCCACTTTTTGCGCACGCTAAGTGATTACAGACGATAGGCTCCACATTTAGTTAAAAACTCATTTTGTTTTCTAAAGTACCACCGTAAATGTTGATGTAATTTAAATTATCCCGAGTGGCCGATGCATCAATCCCAATACAAACACGATAATCGATCAAAAACCAGAGAGGGCGCAATGTATAAACCACGGCAGAGAGAGTGGGACAAGTGGCACCAACAGTAATGATTATGGACATGTTGCTGACTTTACACATGAAAATATTCATAATATAATTGATAAAACTAATTAATTCAATACAAACAATTTGCTGATTTTATTTTATTTATTTGCTTACAAACATTGAACTAATTATTTCAATTAATTAATTGAGTTGGTTAATTAAATTAAAAAATATATTTGAAATAATAAATTTATTAAATTTGATAATTTTATTTGTTTAATTAAATTTGCTAATTAAATAATCAATTATATTTATTATTTGATTTATTTAAAGGACAATAGGCTATGTGACAACAATAGGTCATTTTAATCGATGGTAAAAACAATTTAGCCATTAATATTTTTGTCAGTATTAAATAATGACAGAGCCGTCACTCAAGAGAACTATCACGGATCACACAACTTATTGGAATAAAGAAAATAAGTACGGTATATAAAGTATACCTTGTGACGACACTATTTCATTTTTTTCCTCTGTAAACACTTTTGATTTGATTTTGTCACGACATCTTCTAACTCATCATTCAAGTATTTAGTTCATTTTATACGCGCGCCTTTTTCTTGAAATTTCCCCAAAGCGAGACTTATCCTATTTTACTATACCGACCCATAAATTGAGATTTTGAGGTGGGTTATTTTTTTTGACAAATCAAATTTCTAAATGTCTTTAAAATTTCGAATATGATTTTTGACACTTTTAACCATTATTTATATTTGCTTCAAATTGCTATGATTTTGACATTTTTTTTCAGAAACAAATACACATATCCTTCTTTTAAATTTCCATTTGTTTTCACTTAATTCGTGTGTGTCCTAAATGACCGGACACTCATCAGAATTCGGCAACCTTTAACACGTTTAAGAAATAAACTCTTCAGTTTATCATTGTAATTTATCCATTTAAATAGAATTAAAACACCCATACAGTCACTGTTTTAATTTGATGTATTTTATTTATATCATAAAGCTATAACATTATCATAATGTGGTGATGCATATACACACAAAAATATGAATTTATACTGAGATTTTGTATCAAGTGGGCCTGCATATTTGATGCAATTAACCAGTTCTATTATCATGATTATGTACAATTTTAGACACACGTGTATCAATTTATGCTTTATATTGAAGAAGAGTCCATCGCATTTTAATTTCGAATACTCTTATAATCCCGGCTTAAAATTAATTACTCTTAAATCAATTAGCAATTTTAACATTCGCACGAAATTCACTTACTTACATTGCATTTATTTAAGGTAAAGAATGACAAATGAATCCGATTCTGAAATGCTATTTGAGCTATTCCAGGTGAAATCTGAAAGACATGACATGACCTTAATCTTCCACACAGGGAGTGTAGATTTCAAATGGAGTCACCATGCAGGTAACCCCATTTGAAATTCACACTCCCTGAGGGGAAGATTAAGGTAATTGTCTTCCATAGGGGGTGTATGGATTCAAATGGAATAGCCCATCGCCCATTCGCGCAACAATATAAGTGTGTATGATTCCCCCTGTAAAAAAGGCAAACAAAATGCAAAAAAAAAATTCTTTGCAAACTTTAACAGATGCAACAAACAACGTGTGTCTAAATAATGCGATAATATATTCAAGTTCAACCGAGTCTGATTTCAAAGTCTTCAGTCCTATTACGGAGTGGCTTGATCCATGTTGTGAAACTGTGGACGATGTCAGCTCTTTTTGGTTGAATTGAACTTAGTTTGTTTTTCCATTAGCCTCAGTAATATAACAGTTAATATGGTAACAAGTATTGAAAAATATAGCTGCGTTTTGACATCAGAGAAAAATGCTTTTATTACAGAAAAGATTGCACATACATTGTAACAATTGGAGGTGATCAATAAGTAATCAACGTGAAAACAATAAGTAATCGATACAAAAATAAGATCTCTATAATATACACATTTACAAAAAAATAGAATAAGTATTATAGTGAATGTTGAACATGTTGTGAATCATCATTTGTCACCAGGTAGAAAAAAGCTTATCATCATGATCATAACATCACACGTCCAAAATGCATAACATGATAATGGATTATGAAGGGATTATAAATAATTATAAATATGGCCTATTAAATTAATTTGTGATGATTCAGAAGTATAATATATAAAGACCACACCCAAACACAGCTTACGACTAAGCTTAAGGTGCCGAGATTATACCATCTAGATTAGCAGCTGCGTTAAGATACATATTAAGATTTGATTACGTACGAATAATTTGATAACTTAAGACAAACTTAGACCGTATTTGTCACTTTTGGTTACACCTTTATCAACCTGTTCTGAAATGGGAAGTTGTCATACATTAATTCATTAATTAATTATGTCCCCTTTTAATTAATGGTGTGTTGTTTACCAGATTAACATCAAGAAATTCATCATCTTTAATCATATACAATTAAATGAAATTGCCAAGAAACAAGAATTGTATATACAACCCAAATATTCCAAACATTTTAAAATGCAACAAAAAAGTGTATTTTTACAATTGATGGATGGGCTGAGTAAAAATTCCAACATTTGCAAAATTAATATAGCTCGTGTAAAATTCTAATAACATGCCAACCTAAGGACAAGTTGGTGTTTACGTATACATGAACCCTAAAATGTATCTCAAAATGTTTATAGACTTGAAATTCAAGTCACTCAGCTGCATGTGAAATAATTTGAATTATAAATGTTTTATAAAGAGTATATAAGAAACCAAAATGTTATACTGCATACCTATTTAGTGCCCCATTCCATTATTGCGTTCACGTTAGCATTCACTATCAAAAGTCATATAATATAGAAATCAAAAGTGTCACTGTTTTTGCCACAAGCTTCAGGACGAGCCAGCTACCACACCTTCGGGAACAAAGTCAAAATGGTGTCTCCTGGCTTTCTCTCGCAGCACATCGATGCTCATTGTTTTGATGAACTCTGCCTCTGGGCTCTGATGATGACGACTTCTTTTCATGGGTGGTGACACTGTCGTTGGAGGGATACGAAGACTCAGAGGATGCAGCTGCGGAGACAGATGAGATGCAGGATGATGAGATGTTCTTGCGACGGACGGATGAAGATGCTGATGATGGGGATGAGGAGTTGGAGGGAGGAGAGCGGCGTATCCATCTGCGGTGATTCTACGGAGGAGTGGACCTTGCTGCTGTTGATGATGATGAGGGATTGATGAGGGTCTCATGCCGGGGAGAAGGTACGGAGAGGTCGAAGACGGGATGACGTGATGAAGTGGCATTCCTCTCGTGTGGATCATCTGTGCGGCTGCAGCGGGATGCATCGGGGAAGGAAGAGGCATAGCAGATGCCCACATCGGTAGACCAGCTGCGGCGGCCAGCTCGGCTTGATGGAGGAGTGTCATTGAGGATGGCGGTATCATGGTGTCGTAGTGAAGACCCATCGGGTGAACACCAAGGATAGGGCTCTCGCGTCCAAACATCTTCTCCTTCTTGCGCCACTTGGCTCGGCGATTCTGGAACCATACCTGGAGAAACATAGAAATGGGGTGGGAAAAGATATTTAATGACGTGCAATTTGTTTTTCTTTAGGACACATCGGCAACGAAAACAAACCTGTTCTATATACGGGGGGGGGGGGGGGGGGCGAACCTTTCAGGTTATAGGGTCGGTTGGTCGGTCGTGTAGAGTTTTTTTCTTCAAACGTTTCAAAGATTTTCAAGACTTTTAAAAACAATAATCTCCAAAACTTGTCACAGAAATTCATAATTTATTGTTCACAATATTCTCCCATGTTCTTGAAAATGTCAATCCGGCAAATATGGGTTGGTATATTGTTCCTATGCCTATGGCCATATATACGCTTATCATATACTGCTTGTCATGAGCCTTAAGTGTCATAAAATGTTTATAACTCATCATCATGTGTCAATAACCTCAATAATTAATGTAAACCGATTCAATCAATGTATGCATCACTAGTGAAAGTTATGGGTGATTGACAAGCCAATTATTAATTGTTACTAATATAACTAATTTGGTTAACATGGTTTAAGGCGTGAAGTTGGAGCAGTGATTAATCCAAAAAGAAGATTTGCAAGTTTTATTTTGGGTTTTCTCACAGATGTTTGACTATCTGTGGTTTTCTCCAAGTATTGTTAGCCATGATCATGATGATGAGTGAGGAGATAGTGCCCGCGTACCATGCTCTCCCGAAATTGGTACAGAAAAGTCTATCAAAACTGTAGCAAATACCTTTGCCTTTGCGATATACTGTACTGGGCAACTTTTACAGAACAATATTGCCTCTTATTATTATACTCAATAATTATGATTATTCCCGTGAACCATGTTGATTAAATTTTTCTCAAAAATGCATTATTGAAAAGCCATAAAAGTATTGAGTAGGTTACAATAAACCGATGATATAAAACAATTGACTTACTGATGCATTTAATACGTTTATTTTGCATAAATAGAATAGCTTTCGGTATTTACAATACCATACATTTGTTCATAACAAATCAACCGACAATATTTAATCAAAAATGCAAATGCCGTAAACTGTTTTATATCAGATAGTTGATAATTGATTAATATTTATTCTAATGGTTTTATTTAATTACCAAAAGTAGGTATGAGATGTTTTCAAAGGTTTTCAATAATATATCCTAACGCTTTCCACGCGGCAGGCGGCGGCTGCAGACGACATTTCAAAATGTCACAAAATGTTTCAAAAATGTCAAAATTGTTAAATTTCATAACCATATTTGGAATCACCATGTGAAATGCATTGAAATAAGTACAAACATTTTTAGTTTTGGTTCAGTAATTCTTGAGATAGCCTTTGAAATTTGGGAAAGGATTCTGACAAATCTGTTTTGCATATGGTAAAGCTAGTAGCCGCGTGGAAAGTGTTAACATTTAATTTGCTCTTACCTGTACTCTGGCCTCGCTCAAGCTTAGTTTGATAGCCAACTCCTCCCGTGCAAAAACATCTGGGTACTGGGTCTTCTCAAAGGCCAGCTCTAACTGATGCAGTTGGTACGTAGTGAAAGTGGTGCGGCTACGGCGAACTTTACGGCCGGACTTGTCGGTGGACTCCGGGTCGGAATCCTCGTCGCCGCCTTCGATGTCTATGGATTGGTCGTCGTCGTCAACATCATCGGGCTTGGATCTCTTCTTGGAGATGGAGGGTGTGGATTCTCCGGATGAGGAGGAGTAGGATGCGGTGCTATCAGGAGATGACGGGGGAGATGAGGAGGAAACATCTGTATTGAGGAGAGAAAAAACACATTAATTACATTGTCGTCTGTAGAATTAAAAGAAGTTTCTTGTGTCATTAGAATAACCAATCGTGAGACCTTTCAAGATGGAATTCTCGACGTTTCAAAACAAATATTATTAATGTTTCAAATGTAATAAATATCTCAATTAAGCCTCGTAACGTAAGTTTGTATTAACTGAAATTAATGTGACATATTATTATTAATAATCTGCCTAGCTCAAACTTCAAGGCATCTTCGAAGTATCTTCTGCATGTCCAATGATGTCGACATTTATTATTCTTAAACCAAAACATTTAAGGATGGTTAAAGGTAACTTCAAATTGATGATTGCATCATTGCATGTACCGTACCAGTTTTAGGAGTCAAGACATATTTGCCAAATTTTTAAATTACATTTCAGTATAATTTGTATGAAAACTCATTTATTAAATATTAAACATAAACATACCATCAACAACAGCACAAAGTTGCGTAGTTCCGTACATTTCTCTACCGCTCGGTCTCGCTGGGCTGAAAGCAACACGGTTATTAATAATATCCAGGGTTTTCGTAAGCGGTGGTGACGGCGAGAAAGTCCTCTCAGCTGGCGAAGCAGTCTTCAGGATGAAGTCTATTGAATAGTTGGTGGGCTGATGGCGTGGTATAGCAGCCACATGATGAGCAGGTTTCTCCGCGGTGGACACGGCAGCTGGTATTCCGTAAGAAGGATAGACGACACCTTGGGTTAACGTCATCTTGTTGACCTCGGTGAAGGATGACTTGTAGCTAGCTAGAGATATAGGCCCTATATGATCTTATTTGAAGGATGAGCTGAGAGCGATGCGAATAGGTCGGTGTTCAAAACACGAATGGTAGTGAAGTCTTACTTGCGTCCCTCTTAATAAATATCACGAAGGCGTCCAGCTGTGAAGAAGCACTTCCTTGAAGAGTATGTGCTGTTAGTGGATTAAACAAATCAACGTTAACTGGTTTTATAAGTGAAGAGTGGTGTAACGTCTTAAAAGCTCAGAGTGTTAAAATCCGTATGGCGCCACGGACTCGAGTGATGCTGGGCACGATGGGCTGTCAATCAAATCATTATAAGTGTTATAATTGATTTTTCCAAATTTGTCGAGTAGTTAGGCCATCAACGGACTATTGAATTCACTCAATACACAAATTACACATTAATGCCTGTCAATTATCCTAACGGTTTTTGCGCCGTTGTAACCACCCAAGTTTGTAACAACTTTGTTGAATGAGGTTTACACGTCACACAACGCATTGACACCTTTGGGATGATGTCATGCCTACTTTCAGTGACATGGGGGTGCTCGCGCAACTCTGTCAACCTCGAATCGATCTTTTTTCTAGATGGTTTGTTTTTGCTTACTTTATATCAATTAGCCATCTGTGATTAACTTTAACTTTTGCCCTCCCACCACTTCACTTCCATAGGTTTCCTGCACTTTAGTCAATGAGTAGATACACAAGAAGTGCTCAGTGACGCCAGACGACAAGTAGGGGGCCATGTTGTAACTCCTCTTGAAATTTGAGTTTCTATATTCTATTGTAAAGCAGTTTAAGAAATATACATTTTATAAATATTGAAGCACAATTGTGTTATTTCAATAACACAAAAAGTTTATTGATATTGACTATTGTCAAGAGCTGCTGGCATTCCAGAAGCCACGAAATGTCTCCGCCCCCGCGTTTACAACGTAGCCATCATTAATAACACCAAGGCATAATTAATTTGTCTATTTAAATCATTAAAAGGTTCCTGTCACTCCAGATTGTTATCAGGGCGAATTGTGTCAATCCAGTATACTGACAAGACTACTAAACGGACAAGTAGCTATCCATCCAGGCAGCAGGCAGGTTATTACTATTAGGGCCGGATGATAGTAACTTAGTAAGTCACATGACCAGGAGGATAGGATAGGATTGGGATAGTTTTGATATCCGAACACGGCGACAATATCGGGAGAGGTTAGAGGGAGGGTGCACTGACTCTGAGAAAGCCACACTAGACCTGCTACCCCCTCCCCCTTATTTTTCACGCATATCATAACCTCAGCTGAGGGGTAAATTGGGCAGCTGTTCTGTTAGATGGTTTGAAGCATATGAGATATTTATAACATAGGCCCATTAATACTAATTATTAACTAAGTTGGGAGTGTTTCGTCTTTAATATTAAACATAAAAGTATAACCCCGGTGGCTTTGATATGAATATATAGCGCTATTAACCCGTTTGGGAGAAGGTTCTAATTAAATATGAGCGTTAGGCATATGAATCATTTTTTATAGGCCTAGTTCTTTAAATCCTATTTTCCTAAAAAAACCACCAATTAGGCCTAGACCACCAATACCAAACCCAACTTTTGAGGACACGGATGACACACCGTCCCCCGTAAAAAAACTGAGTGCTCAGTGCCCCCTCCCCCGGAGTCGTATGTCAACCAGATGGAAATCCTAGCCTTATCAATTAATAATTACATAAACAAAAACAATCGAGGGTTTCCGCAATTAGATATCATGCCTTCCGTTTCCTCTTTGCTGTGTTTGTTTTCGCGGTCAAGTTCATCAGTTAAAAGCGTTTCAAAAACGCTCAGTCTTTTAGACAAGGTATCAAAATACGCAATTTCAATTTTGAAGACCTAAACATTTCATGATATTGTATTAAAATATTGGAAGTATTATGATTTATGAAAATAACACTATTTCCATACACCCTGTTTAGTTATTTTACTAAAGTTGAGGTGTCAAGTTCCCTTTCCGTTCGGATTAATTCATTGATTGACGCCTATATATGCCCTGTACAGGGTGAGTCAAAATGATCAGGTACCGATCCATTTTATCCGAATTCGATACTTTTTTGGAAACACCCACTTAAAAATATCAATCTCATCAAGTTTGAGCGAAACTCTCAATTGTAGGGGCGTATTCAATAATCGGTTATTGACGGCAATGGCAATTGACAATTATTAACAATGGCGGGGATTGACAGAGTGACAGTCGCTGTGGGTGTCAGTAGACAAGAAATTTGTTCCAAGAAAGGAAATCGATTAGGCCCATCAATAGACCTACTTCAATTTCAAAATTTTAATCTCATCAAGTTTGAGTGAAACTCAATGGCTTTAATTGAGACCCTCGTCATCATAGGCCTACGATTTGAACTTGGACACTTTTTATTGACAAAAGTAATTTTGATAAGAACATCTGTCAATCAAACAGTTACTTCAGCAAACATTTTGAAAATATTAGCTCATTTCTTGTCAAACAACAGTACGTACCATACCATGCCCGGGATATCTTGTCAATTGTCATGGTTGTCGATTGTTGAATTCCAATCAATTGACGCCCTAATTTAGTTGCACTATGAAAACGATTTAGGCTATTTCGACTATTTAATTGTTCTAATTTTTGAGTCGGTTTATAGCGGCACCATCATTTGAAGGGTGTCGCTGATTTGGAAGTATTTTCCAAATAAATAAATAATGAATAAATAGATGAATAGATAAATAAATATGACATTTCATGGTACCGTTTTAAAAGATATGACTATTTAGATAAAGTTACTGCATTTTGAATCCGAACACAATATTGAATATTTTACTCAAAATGCTTGATATTAATGAACAAGTGGATTTATGCAATAGCTAACTAATAAAAACAAATCAAACATTCTCAGTTATTTTATTAATATACATTAAATGCAAAATAATTACAAAACAATATCATTATAACACGAATTCAGCAACAAAAATATTAAATGTGGCTTTTGTGGTAGTCGGACTCGGCTCAGACTACAGTGTGGACCGTTTTCAACATGTTCAATACAGGGTGGTTCAATAAAACGTTGACAGTTTTTTGCAGCCATTTTTCTTTAAATTCTGTAGATTTAAAAAAAAATTAAAAATCTTTTTCAATATTCATCAACTAAATGATCTTGACCATCTATGCTGAAAATATCGTTACAAATAACCTTACGGTTGCAAAATAACAGCTATTTGAACAAAGTCTGTCCAATTTCACTCTGTGCACGGCTACTGATTTCGCGACGTTACAATCAGTGTGGTTCAATAAAACGTGGACAGTTTTTCAAAGCCATATTTGTCAAAATTATGGGATTTGGTTTAATTTTTTTTACATATTCCTCAAAAATATCATCTTGGCCATCTATGCTGAAAATCTCAATGTTAATAATGCTATGGCGACAAAATGATAGCTATTTGAAGAGAATCTCTCAAAAATCTCTTTGTCCTAGCGTAATTCTACGGGAAATGACCAGCAAGATATCAATAAATGGCATCCCACTTTTAAGGCATATAGACAATACACTGCCAATCTATGAAAATCATAATTCTAATTAGGGTCACTAGCGGTATTATTATTACGTATTGATTTCACACCTGCATAGATAGTTAAGATGTTAACAATTACACTGGTTTCACCTGGCGGGATCTTCAAATCTTAGATTACTTGCATGCAAATCATTCAGTATTCAATGTAACGTCGCGAAATCAGTACCCGTGGACAGAGTGAAATGGGACAGACTTTGTTCAAATAGCTGTTATTTTGCAACCGTTAGGTTATTTGTAACGATATTTTCAGCATAGATGGTCGAGATCGCATAGTTGACTGAATATTGAAAAAGATTTCTTTTAAATCTACAGAATTTTAAAATAAATGGCTTCAAAAAACTGTCAACGTTTTATTGAACCACCCTGTAGTGGAAATCAATACACCTTACATGTCTTAGAGAAAATATCGCAAATCTTGTTCAGTTTATAAAATATTCGCTTTAACGTAAATAAGCATAACATTTGCCACAACCTGACAACCAATTTCATCCAATTAAAATTCTTTAGAAAGCTAATGAAATATTCTATATGCTACATTAAAAAAAATCTGTGAAGTTTTTGCACAGATTTTGAGAAAGAAATTCCCAAAGTATGCAAGTTGAGTATACATTCTTTTTTACTCGCCCTGTACGGGTTATAATTTATATAAAATAATTTTATAATTTTCATGGTATTCATGATTCTATGTTTTCTCCTCTCTCTTGTTTGTATTTTTTTTGTAGTTTTGATGTATCTTAATTTATATTCGTTTGGATGCGGTGGGTGCCGCTATTTTGAAAGCGTTTTCCGAATAAATAAATCATAAATAAATATTATAGGGCCTACACTTAATAAACAGGCCTATCAATCATCCATTTTATCCGATTTCGATACTTTTTTGGAAACACCCACTTAAAAATATCAATCTCATCAAGTTTGAGCGAAACTCTTAATTAGGGCGTATTCAATAATCGGTTATTGACGGCAATGGCAATTGACAATCATTGACAATGGCGGGGATTGACAGAGTGACAGTCGCTGTGGGTGTCAGTAGACAAGAAATTTGTTCCAAGAAAGGTAATCGATTAGGCCCATCAATAGACCTACTTCAATTTCAAAATTTTAATCTCATCAAGTTTGAGTGAAACTCAATGGCTTTAATTGAGACCCTCGTCATCATAGGCCTACGGTTTGAACTTGGACACTTTTTATTGACAAAAGTAATTTTGATAAGAACATCTGTCAATCAAACAGTCAGCATACATTTTGTAAATGTTAGCTCATTTCTTGTGAAACAAAACAGTACGTACCATGTCAATTGTTAATTGTCATGGTTGTCGATTGTTGAATTCCAATCAATTGACGCCCTGATTTAGTTGGCCTCTGACCCCCTCCCCCCCCCCCCAGTCCTTTTTTTGTACCAATGTACCTTTTTTTGTACCAATGTACCTTTTTTTACTAATGTACCTTTTGTTGTGAAAAACGCCTTCAAATAAATAAGTAAATATATAAATAAATAAATAATAATAATGATCAAAAATGATGCACTGCCCGTATCAAAAGTGCTCAATTCCTAAGAAGAGCGTAATATGTTGACAAACAAGCAGTTAAAAATTAATAATTAATCAATCATTAATTGATATTTTAAAAGATTAAGTTAGTTTCATTAATTAATTACTTCATTTAGGCCTATTAATTCTTTAATTTATTAGGCCTAATGCATTCAAGTTACTAATGGTTCTAAAGCTTACCCAAGTTAATTTATGCACTCATTCGTTCGATCGCATCCAATCACCTATTCATTCACCCATTCATATATAAAAACATGATAAAATGAATAAATAAATAGCAGGGCTTTTAAAACAGATGATTGTTTGATATAAATATAGCCTATAGGCGCCAAACTATGAAAACGTACACAATTTCCTATCTGCCCACCCAGCATGTCCAATACTGATTATTATTATTTCTTTTTAGGCGCAGACAAATTCAATACTGCCAACCCAATTATCGAATAACATATCATTAATTAGGTGTAAACCGGAGGTTTTCTATCAATCAAATCGATCGAGTATTGGCTCTCTAGATTGATGATAATCTTGTTACGGTTTGAGTATATTACTCAAGTGCGGTAATTGAGATATTCAACATTCATCTACAAAATCGATTCTGCAACTTTGACTGATGATGGGTGATGAGTATGAAGCTTGGAACTTATTCCAAGTATGAAGTAAGATGATCTTTACCGGATCTTTACACCGGCCAAATTCTGCACCTACATTGGAGTTTGGTTCTCTGAGGGACTACCGATTTGATATGTGTTGCACACCATTTTTTAATTTTCTACAGTAAATGTTTTGTACACCACCTTTTGCATTTTCTACAGTAAATGTTTTGTACACCACCTTTTGTATTTTCTGTAGTAAAAGTTGTGTTCACTACCTTATGATTTATTTACACTACCTTACGTATTTTTATACTACCTTTTTTGTATTTTACACTACCTTTTGAATTTTAACACTAAGTGACTATTAAATAACCTAACGTGTTTTGTACCCTTTAGCCGCCCATAACATGGCATTTCATAACTAGCATTCTAGGGTGCTCAGATGTGCGTCATAACTCATAAGCTACGAACAAATGTTATCAAATGTTCAAAGAAATTTGACAAATTTGAAGGAAAAAAGATAGACCAGATTTTAAAATGTAGAGAAGAACAAGTTCACAAATCATGGATTAGGGGCTTAGGGCCTAGATGGGCATATCATTATTTCTAGGCCAAAAATAATTCGGGTTACATACCATTTGTATAGAATTGGATCTTTTTTCCAACATAAAATAGAACATTTTGGATTCAAAATTTCTTTATTAACAGGTTAATAAAATGTTACCTATTAATATTAATCATTACATAATTATATTAGGCCTATATATATATATGCCCATAATATGCGTGCAATAAATATGGTTAAAGTATTATAGACACATGAAAACTTGATTATTTTTTTTGGCAGGCTGTCAATCATAGCTGAATTGTTTTCACTTTCATGGTTTGTTAGCATTTTAACTAAATGAAAAAAGACTTGAGAAAATGAGAACCCTTTTCGAACTTTTGAGATGATTTTGAAATGCAAGAATTTCATCTTGAACATTTTGAAGCCTCGTTGACTTCAATGGTCCACCACGAAATGTACCGATGAGATTAGCTGAAGAAAAATTTACACAAACACTTGATCAGTCAAAAATGTTAAGTTGCGTCAACAAATTAAATATCTTGATACTGTCTTGATAGAAGGGGATTTTTTTCAGGGGATTTTCATAAACAAACACCTCCCCCACCCTGTCACTTCAAAGTATATTATTATTTCATTTTTTGTTAATTTTTCATTATAATAAGCAATATTATGTGATCTTGTTCAAATGTTTACACATATTTTTCTCTCTCTTATTAAATGAAGTTTGACTATCAGGAAAGACTTTCCTGGACTCATAACATCTACTTTGACAGTATTTTCCGTAAAAAACCCATCACAGAATTTGAAATTGACTAAATCATAATGGAAATTTAGATTTTCATCTAAAAGCAACCTGTTATACATGTAGGTGCGTTCACTTGTGTACAGTTGCGGTCGTAAAACTGTCCTGGTACCGGAACAACTTCCCGGGACAACTTATTTCAAAATCTGATTTTGAAGTTGATTAGGAAACCGTTTTGCTCTGTTAAAAGATATTTTAAAGTTTGTTTGAACCAAAAAATGCATTGCTTTAGGGGGAAATCACAGATAGAGGGCGTTCCATGAAAAATAAGATCGCATAATATGCCATTTATGAATTCATTTTAGGGTATTCATTTGATTCTTATTAATTAATTTATTTTCCATATTTGTTATGGGGTGTTTTTTGGGGGGGGGGGGGGGGTTGGATGTTTGGTTGTGGGTTTGTTATGGTGTGGGGGTGTGTGTGGGGTTGTCTGGTGTTATTTCTTTTGGGGGGTTGTTGGGGTCATTTTTGTTTGTTTTTTTATGTGATTTTTTGGGTGTTTTTTTGTTAGACCTATTTTGGTCACTTTTTGGTCCATAACTTGAGATAATTTTCTGTGTGACAAAATACTTAATCTACATCTAGATAAAATGAAAGAAGTGTTGCCTATCAATATCATGATAATGAATACTTTGATAACTACTTTCAAGTGCACACAAATTATCAATTCAGTTGTGATCTAGTTGTGAAAGGTTCATAAAATTATGTATATGATGGATATAATTATTACATGGTTTTCAATACACAATTTTGACATTTATAAGTACCAGATCACATGCATTCATGACCAAATTTTTCCGACTTAAATTTCAACGAATTTCAATATATTTATTTGACAATTAAGGGGGGGGGGGGGGGGGTGGACTCTCAGGTACAGCCTCCGTAAAACTGCCGTAACTTCTTCAATATTCATTTAATCTTTATAAACGTATACAGTTTTTTGCAGAAAAGGGTTCAATGAATCCAACCATGATAATGAAATTGACCATTTTGGAAAAAATTATAAAAAACACGTTTTTTGACCCATTTAGATTCTGCAGAGATAACTCAAAATATATTTTGTTAAATTTTATGATAACCGTGATATCATTACCCGGGGTGCTTTTTTATTTTTTAATATCTTTTTTTATTTTTTACCTCCAAAATCATGAAAATCGCATTTTTTGGGAATTCTTTTTGTTGTCACTTTTTGGTCCATAACTCAAAAAATAAAAAAGGTATTAAAAAAAAGCACCCCGGGTAATGATATCATCACGGTTATCATAAAACTAGTTTGACAAAATTTAACAAAATATATTTTGAGTTATCTTTGCAGAACCTAAAATGGGTCAAAAAACATGTTTTTTATGATTTTTCCAAAATGGTCAATTTCATTATCATGGTTGGATTCATTCAACCCTTTTCTGCAAAAAAACTGTTACGTTTATAATGATTAAATGAATATTGAAGAAGTTACAGTAGTTTTACGGAGGCTGTAGTACCTGAGAGTCCACACACCCCTTAATCAATTTCTTGTCAAGTGAGTGACTTGACGTTGACTGACTGCCCGGTGTTTGACCGAATGCACAATTGATAGTTAAAATTGAATGAATCCATCAATAGATCAACTTTTGAATTAATTAATTAATTTATTGATTTATTGATTCAAATTAATTGATTTGTTTTGAACGTGAACGTATGGTGTATTCTTTGTGGTAAAAACCTAATAGTTTTAGTGTTTTGAATACATTTTTGTAATCCTTGCATGTTTTAATGGTATATTTTGACATTATTTATAATTGTAATTTTGCGATGACAATAAATTATACCATGATAGGATTAATAATAATTACTATTGTAAAATGTAAATTGTAAAATGTGAAATGTAAAATGTAAAATGCGAAATGTAAAATATTAAATGCAAAATGTAAAATGTAAAATGTAAAATGTAAAAATAATGTGAAATGTAAAATGTAAAATGCAAAAATGTAAAATGTAAAATAAATAAGTTCACACCCAAAAATAAAGAGACCGGGAAGAAAAAGAATGAGTTTAATTAAGAACACACCATCAGTAATTGGTAATTATTGCTTAAAAATGCAAAAAAGACTGCCGAAACCCGGGACAGTTCAGAACTCAAGTGAGTTCTCCGGATTTTGAACCAGGGACCTTTAGATCTTCAGTCTAACGCTCTCCCAACTGAGCTATTTCGGCGGCTGAGAGAGCAGGGTACACAATGGAACCTTATTCTACGCACACGTGGTTGGTGCAGAATTCGTGGGTTTGTACCACGTGCACATACACATAAACAATACGTTGAAATGATAGTGTCACACGCACCGAAAACACATACATTTACATATTGCATTGCAGTTTTATATAAATAGCCTTCAAAATTATTATGATTATAATTATAATTATTCATGTTTATTGATAGGATATGTATGAATCCGTATGAAATGAGCTGAAAATTGGCCCAGATTCGATGAAGTTGATTTTATTTAGCTTTTCAGTATTTTAATACTGATATAGGCCTAGCTATATCGGGGCTATATCAATCATCAGTATTTTTCATATGACTATGACCTCAGCTATGACTATGGAGTGATATTGAATTGTAGGCTTTTATGTAGCTCAATTTAAAAAAAATGATAGTGCCTAGAAATTCAGAATACTCTACGTTTTTAATCCCATCATCATGATCATCGATGGTACATAAGGACAAAATCGGCTCCAACCGATTTTGGAGAATTTTTTCTTATTTTCTTAATATTTGCTTCATATGAAAAGAGATTCGACAGTATTTATATTTATATCGAACACCCAGGCTAGGGGTAGGAAATGAGGAAATAATAGCAAAATAATAATGGCCTCTTCATTTTTCCTCAACAATTATGAGGACAATAATATGTTAACATGAATAATTATAATCATTTTGAAGGCTATTTATATAAAACTGCAATGCAATATGTAAATGTATGTGTTTTCAGTGCGTGTGACACTATCAGTATCATTGCAACGCATTGTTTATTATGTGTATGTACGTGTATCTATTAAACCCTTTTCATTTTACAGATAAATTGTGAACATTGTATAGGCCTACTTAAAATGTCGTATATCATTTTTCAATTATTGAAATTGATTGATTGATTGATTGATTGATTGATTGATTGATTGATTGATTGATTGATTGATTGATTGATTGATTGATTGATTGATTGATTGATTGATTGATTGATTGATTGATTGATTGATTGATTGATTGATTGATTGATTGATTGATTGATTGATTGATTGATGGATGGATGGATGGATGGATGGATGGATGGATGGATGGATGGATGGATGGATGGATGGATGGATGGATGGATGGATGGATGGATGGATGGACGGATGGATGGATGGATGGATGGATGGATGGATTGATTGATTGATTGATTGATTGATTGATTGATTGATTGATCGACCAATTGATTGATTGATCGATCAATCGACTGATAGGTTTTTGATTGATTTATTGATTGGTTTTTGATTGATTGATTGATTGATTGATTAATTAATTAATTAATTAATTAATTAATTAATTGATTGATTGATTGATTGATTGATTGATTGATTGATTGATTGATTGATTGATTGATTGATTGATTGATTGATTGATTGATTGATTGATTGATTGATTGATTGATTGATTGGTTGATTGATTGATTGATTGAAAGATACACCTTTCTCTATGCTAGACCTCTGTCCCTAAATTACAGACCTTTCTCCACTTTAGACCCCTTTCTCTAAATTATACACCTTTCTCCATTCTTTAAGACACCTTTCTCTAAATTACAGACCGTTCTCTGCTTTACACACCTTTCTCTAAATTACAGACCTTTCTCCACTTTAGACCCCTTTCACTCTAAATTATACACCTTTCTCCATTCTAGACACCTTTCTCTAAATTACAGACCGTTCTCTGCTGCTATACATAGGCCTACCTTTCTATAAATTACAGACCTTTCTCCATTCTAGACACCTTTCTCTTGTTTTTAAACATTTCTGTAGGTTTTATACCGTTCATTCTCTTAATTCTAAACCTTTCTCCACTTTCTATACACCTTTCTCTTAAATCTACACCTTTCTCGTACTTTACCATTTTGACCCTTATGGCCGCCCATACATGTCAGTACATGGTCCTCTTAAAGTACTTTATACACCTTGTGCTTAACTACCCATGACCGCAAATATATAGCTAACTGGCATTTCAGTCTCTTGTAGAGCGAATTTCAAAACATTGGTCCCTTATAGCGTTTGGTGTGGCCTTGCAAGCTACTTCAATTGTTTGCATCGCATGCATGACTGGTTTAATATTGAAAGACTTGGCCAAGTCTGTAGAAGATGTCTCAACTACTACTAATTGTAGAAACATGTTGCAAATTAATATATGATCAATATTCCAGAAAATGGAAAAAGAAATTGAGAAATGTGGCTTGACCATTTTAAAAGCACAATTTAAGGATTAATTTGAAACCCTACATAACTTAATTAAGCATACTAAAAGGGGTTCCAAAATATTCCATTTAACGCCTAATAATCAAAGGCATATTATGCGATCTTTTCCATGGGACGCCCTTTATCCTTGATTTTTTTGGCAGCAGATTTTCTTGCAGATTTAGATTTCTGATCATAAATCATTCTATTTAGTTAAAATTAGAAAAATTAGACAATTTTAACATAACAAGGCAATTTTGTTCGCGCTTCGCGACCATTTTCGTACTAAATTAGACCATTTTAGCGTAAAATGGCACACAAAAATGTGCGCGCTTCGCGCAAATCATTTTTTTTTTCATGCTCCCTAACAAAAGTTCTAATCCAATATTGTAATCTGATTTTTATCAAACCTGTAAGTATAGGTGGGGAAATGTTAAGCTCAAAACCTTGCTCCTGGGGAAGAAACAAGTTTGTGCAACCCATAATATGCTAATTCTATGCAAATAAGGGGGCTGGCATTTTCTTCAGAAGGGGGTGGGTCCCAAATATACTGGGGGGGGTCATAGTTTTTTTGACATGAAAACAGGGGGGGTCATAAAATTATTTCATTGAAAATGGGGGGGGGTCACAAAAATGGACTGTATTGGTAGGGGGGGGTCATAAAAATATGCAGCTCTTGGATAGGGGGGGTCATGAAAAAATTGTCTGGGTCTATCCACATTTTTGGGACCCCCCCCCCCCCCCACCCCCCCCCCCCCCTTCCGAAGAAAATGCCAGCCCCCTAAGGTCAAACCATTTTTTCTAAGGCATAGTTGTATTTTATAATATAATACTGTCTCCTTTGAAATGCAGCATAATTTCAATAAAACGCACTTTTGGGCATTTATGTATTTGACGGACTAATTACTTTTAATCGGAGAACTAAGATTCAAAGTGAGTGTGGCCATGTGGGGTGGTTTTTAACAATCAACAATGAACCCTCATCAGGCCTAATGCGAGTTATGAGTAGGCCTAATATTTAAAAGTTACATTCATTCTCTTCAAAATACTAATTTTGGATATGGTCCACTCAGGCTCAAGTAGGCTTTTCCTGTGGAAACTTAGTCCTCTCAATCTTTATAGCCAACTGCAAAATGTGTCTTATGTCATGTATGTTGGGAAATGCATCAGATGTTGACCATGGTCATTATTTTGATATGTTTTGTAAAAGTTTCCTTAAATGGTCAGAGAATTCTTCTATTTTAAAGGACCTTGGCGCTCCAATGATTAGTTTTGCCAGTACTATGTCTTATATAATGTATTTTTGTAAATAATTTATGCCAATTGTATATATATTTCTTTGTTGTATATATTTTTTTTATTTTTTTTGTAAAACAAAATACGGATAGGCGTGTGCCACTGTTGTAAAGTGTATGTTCAAATAATAAACAAACAAACCAACATAAAATGTTCAAACGTAATAGGCCCTGTGTGTGTAATCTGAGATTAATATAACTATAATATAGTTATATAGTCTCAGGTGTAACGAACTAGGCTATTAACCTGTTTAAAAACCATGAAATAAGCCTTTTGCAGCATAGTGCTTATGCTTATGTTTCGAAACTCAAACTTAAACTCAAGCTCAAATTCAAGCTCAAACTCAAACTCAAACTCAAACTAGCTCAAACTCAATCTCAAACTCAAACTCAAACTCAAAATAGCGAGCTTATATAAAGAAACAAATAAAAAACTTGTCGGTCGCGGTCTGGACATAACATTGCCTGAAAAATCAAAGCCACAGTGGATGAAAAAGCTACAAGAAAGGCACATTTTTAATTGTTTTATGCAACCATTGTGTTTGGATTGCTTAACTGGTATTTACCCTACCCCTATTGTATTCTATTTACCCAGGGGAACTCTATGTTTGGTAACATTTTCTAATATATCACAATGTTGCCTTAGCGCATTGGTCTATTTGTTTAAACAAGCCACAATAGCTTAAATTTTGTTAGTGACCTATCTGCTACTGTTTGACAAGTTGAAGTTTACTTAAAGTCTTTAGAAGCTGGTTGGTTGAGCGTTGACGCATATGATATCCCGGGGAAGGGGTACTCGGACGGTACAAAAGTACAGAAAGGGAGTACCGCTTACATTTTCTTTCTTTAAAAATGTAGGGATTTTAATGGTCAGTTTAACCTATTACATCAAACGAAAAAGGGTTAAGGCCAGGATGACTCTTTTTCTAAATCACGGTATACACCTTGTTGCAGTGATATTCTTGTTTATTTGACACAAAAAGGATAAACAAATACTCGAAATGGGGTTGCAGCCTTTTAAGATGGTATATTATAGGCCTCTAATACTCGTGCTTATCTTATAAGAGGTCATTTTTAATTACCACCTTTAATTGAATTATAAAATAAAAAGAGTTATTCATTTTTTTTTATAGTAAAGACAACAATGTAGGATATCCCGGGAAACTATATTTGCCTATATAACTAAATGTGAGCCCCCCCCCCCCCCCCCCCCCCCGGTTGACATACATCGGAAGTATCGCGTATTTTGCGTTCATATTGGGTCAGTCTTGTTGTGTTGATTCAACTAATCACACTAAATTGATATGGGGTGGAGCAGATATGAATGGAAGTTAATCAAACGCTCATTAACGGCAATTAACGACCCGTTGTGAAAGTGTGTCACTTGTCACTCGCGGTGTCAGATGAGGGATCGGTCCAAATAAGTGCTAATCCTAGGGCTTAAAAGGGGTGGTATATACTTTTGTGATGACGAAAGTCCTAGAAATGTTTCGGGTAGGTGATCAAGTCATGAGTTGTATTATATGTGTCATTATTTTACCCGGGTTATTTTCATAATGATGTTTGAGTTGGCGTTTGAGGAGAGGGGACATGTGAAGAGGGGGACCAGTTTGAGTCGGCCTTGAGGCGATTTTTTTTTTACTAGTAAACATTTGAAAAATGTATTTATTTCGTTTTAATACGGAATAAAGCGAAACTATCTGAATAACACTGACAGCCAAAAAGGAGTCATCTGACTCCTTTAAAGTAGAGTAAAGACCCATTGACTCTACCTTAGGAGTCACCTAAAACTTGCATTGACTCCCCTAAAGAGTCACTCTGACCCCTTAGGTCTCCTTAAGTAGAGTAAAGGCCCCTTGACTCTACCTTAGGAGTCACTTAAAACATGCATTGACTCTCCAAAAGGAGTCATCCTGACTCTCTGGAGCTAATTTGCATATTTTACGTGGTCTTATATTAGCCGAGTAAAATGCGCAAATCGCTCATTTAGCATGATTGCAATGGTACAAAAATTAGCACCGGTGCTCGTGTGTACCATTTCAATTATGCTAATGAACTAATTTGCACCTTTTATTTATTTTATAAACCTATTCATTTATTTGAATTAAGTCGATGCATTAATTTAACACCGTTTAACACCGTTGAATGTATATTGATATATACGCATATTTCTCACTGGTAAGGAAATGGGAAGTGATTGCTCGCAAAGTAAATGCAAATAGGCCTACATTGAGCAAGACCATAAACATCAAAGAGCCAAAGACCCTAAAGCCCGCCCCTCCCCCAGTTCTCAGTGTCTTATTCCTACCTGGAGTCATTATTACTCTCGAAAGGGAGTCCAGCCTAGGTGTGACACCATTGGAGTCATCTGAGGAGTCACAGTGACTCCTAACATAGAGTCATAAATCAGTGACTCCCTAAAGGAGTCACTGCTGCTTGACTCCTTTAGGGAGTCATTTGACTCCAAAGGTGGAGTTGTTTTTGACATGGAGTCATGGAGTCACTTTTGGAGTCACTTTGACTCCGACTAAGGAGTTACTTGGACTCCACTCCTTTTTGGCTGTCAGTGAAAATCATTTTTAATTAATTTTTTAAAAAGTCAACCGATTTAATCATGATTCAAATGTTTACTAGTAAAAAAAATCGCGGCCCGGAGGGACCAGGCGCGGGTAAATGACACTTTCTTGCATAGGGATTGGACAAATTTATGGACCTGAAGTGTACTTCAAGGGATTATATACACTTTCAATTGATGTTATTCATTCAACCATGAACATGTCCTTCACATTTATATCCAAACAGGTGACAACCATTTGAAGAAAGTTTATTCATGTGTTTCAAGTTTTCATGGGTTTAATAAAATTTCATCAATTTGTCCAATCCCTATGCAAGAAAGTGTCATTTTTTATTGGTCATCACATTTAATTCAAGGCGAAGGTTACTGTTGGGTGAAACTTTATTGAACATTATTAGTGTAACACTTCAGTCTACATTTTACATAACAGGTCATGAGGTCTTCTAGCTTCACGAACAGGTTAAGGAGCCTAACTGTTTTCCAGAAAAATGCAAATTTCCCAGGGGGGGGGCTTATTTCTTTTGACCTGTTTATAGTTCCCCATGTTCATGAAGTGTGTTGGCTACCTCTGATGTTATGGGGTCTTCACTGAAGGATTACTGAACCAATACTAGGCATGTTTATACTTATTTCAATGCATTTCTCATGGTGATTCCAAATAATTATGATAACGAAATTAAATAATTTTGAAATTTTTGAAACATTTTGTGAAATTTTGGAATGTCGTCTGCATGCAGCCGCCTGCCGCATGGAAAGTGTTAAGTTGGATTTAATGGATCTGACTACCAAAATGTATGGATTTTTAGTTGAGTGGTGTGGTAAGCCTTAAAACCTTAAAAGTGTTATTAGTTTTATCAAAAATATGAATAGGGTAGACACGAAGATGAGGCGAGACGATGGCACGCAGAGAGCGCGACGAAGAGGGTCTAAAATCCGATTTACTAAACCCCTCATCTCACACATCATTACACACTGACAAATCTAACTTTTGATAGGAAATAAACGGAATGAATTGGTGACAAATTAGTGTCCCATTAACTAACCAGTCACGGCCATTCAGTTTCTGTCACATTAAACACGTAACAATACATAAATAGGATTTGTCATTGGTGTTACCTTAAAACCATCGCGCTGATCCGGATGAATAAAGCCCCTATTTACTATTTAGGCGTAGGAGTCTATTGGCTGCTCCACCCACTGAGCCATAGGTATTGTTTGTCCATAATGCCACATTACAACGACGCAATTAGTGAACAAAAGATTTAAATAACCGAAGAAAATTGACAAGGAGAAAAATGTTATTGTTATATCGGAAGATGGACAGTTTGAAGGATTCTGTATTTTGTAATTAGGTCTTTATATTGTCATAATGTATGGCAAGACAAAATAATGATTCCAAGAGACCACCATCATGTGGTTACTCCAAAATAGTCCAATTAGTCCAATTTAGTTTTTACAGCTATCCTTATAGCTCCTTATATCCCAAGGACTGAAACTACTCATGTTGATGGAAAGCCACATTTAACTTGGTTTGGGAGTGCACACATAAAAGAACGAACGAACGAACGAACGAACGAACGAACGAACAATTAGCGAGACGAATGCAATCCGATGAAATGAAACCAATTTATTATGGTAAAATCTGAGACCATGGTCTCAGGGTAAAATACTAATTTTGTTTTCGTTTATTTAACCAAAACTATTGTTGTTTGTCATTTTTACCCTTTCGTTTTTATGCAGACCACTTCTTTATTTGGCGCACTGGCACCCCGATTTAAAAATATTATTGGGTAGGCCTAAAATGTAGCATGTACCCAGTTGCGCAACATTTTGAACTCAATGGGAAATACCGTATGTTTCTCCATTCAACCATGAAAGTCGTCCTGACAGACATTATGCAAGGGTTATGCGATAATTTCCAGGGCGCCCTCTCTATCATTGTTTTTTTTTTAAAGTAGATTTTCTTGCAGAATTACATTTCTGATCATAATTCATGAATGTTCTGAGTTACAGAGCGATACGATTCCTATTACTTCAAAATCATGGTTTTTAGAGTGAATGAAAATTGAAGTAATTAGGAATAGTATCTGTGAATTTATTATGATTTATGATCAGAAATGTAAATCTACTTTCTAAAAAAAACATGGGTAGAGGGCGTCCCCTGGAAAAGACTCACATGATATGCCTTTTAGGGAGGTCTATACTATATATTAAGGCCACTCCCCTTCAGTGGCGTAGCCAGGTTATTGATATTGGGGGGGGGGACGAGAACTAAAAATGAACCGACAAGATTGTTTTGAGTGAAGACGCGCGCGCGTAGCGCGCGAAATTCTTTGACTTTACACCTATTTTTGGCACGATTGAGGTACATTTTGGCTTTAAACAAGCTTGTACCAACGAATATTGCATTTAAGTGACCGACATTTTTCATATATGTACGTTTGGTCATCATAATTCCATGATTCCTCTGGTCAAATGAACCGACAGTGCCAATCTCAACTGACACGACGTCAATATTGGGGGGGGGGGGGGGGGGGGGGGGGGGCGATCGCCCCCCTCGCCCCCCCCCCCCCCCCCCCCCCCCTCTGGCTACGCCACTGCTCCCCTTGCTGGATTCCCCCATGAAATGACAAAGACGCAGTTATCCCCCTTGATTACAGACCTTCCACCCCCCCCCCCCCCCCCCGCAATTTTCGGAGCCCTCTCTCTTATTTTGGGATAAGGTGAACTTTTTGTTTTCAGTTTTCAAACATTATTGACTTTCTAAGTTTCTAATACTGAAATGTTTATAATTAATGGTTGTTGATAGGCATTTATGTATTAATCAAATACAATCAATTTCAACTCAACCCTCATGAACTTAAACGTAAAAAATACCATTTTCCTAATGCTAACAGTCATATTTATGTGTGTCAATTTTTCGAAGGCCAGTGCTACGAGAATCTTATAATTAATTTAATTAATGGCATATCCTGAATTGCGGTCCTTTGTAACGGAAGGCTAAAACTAGTGCTCTTTAATTGTGTTAATGACATTTTTGTAGGCCTATTGTTTAATTGTAATTATTGTAACCCGAAACCGTTATTTGATGCCTGATTAATTTGCATACAATTATATTAATGATTACACCGAGGGGTCGTGTTCATTTCCCTAAATCTAGTATTGGACATAGTGACCGCCCCTATATGCCATGTAATTAAATTTGATACGGCGCCCTCATTATTGTAATAGTTTTTATTTGAATAAAACAATATCTCTAAAATCAATCATAAGTATTCAAATTTCATCGACATCAATAATTATAAAGCCATTATTATTATGCAATTATCGGCACAATTATCTGCTTCTATTAACTTTGAATATACGTCTGAAGTGAAATTGTAGCTCGAAGAATTGGTTGCTTAAAAATCTATATAAAAATACTTTAGAAACACTGGTGGTCAATAGCAACAACAAGCACTAGCTGGGTGGACGGATGTTTATTTGTTTACGTCTTATTTTTAACACTTTTTGTGCATAAATAAATAAACAAAAGCAGTACCATTAATACTACAACCAAGGGTGGACGTTAGTGGAAGGATGCAGTAGAGGTTCCAGGTAAGTTTGATGAACTAGCTATAGACTCTGCTAGTCTAGTACTGTGGTCTATGTAAACTAAAACTGGAAGATTTAATAAGCTTACTCAAAAATAAAAGATTCTAAATAGGCCTACTATTACTAACAGACAATATACATCCACAGCCAATATTTATTAGTTGTATGGCAGTTGTTCACCTTACCTTCACCCAATATTTAAGTAGAATTAAAAAAGACCAGCAATATCATGTTTGGCTTGCCCGTTCGTGGCATCAACGGAATCGACCGTACGGTATTATCGCCGTATCGGGATAACATTTCACAGCTTAATTTAAAAAGTGAAACAGGGCACGGAACATGATTTATATTATAATGATATTGCCAAAAGACCTATTGAAAACTGCTTTTAAGTTATTCACAACACTAGCCGTGTTGGTAATCAAATTGTAATGGGCCTGAGCTTTCGATCCTACTCCTAAAAAGTAAAAGACTCTAAGTAGTCCTTACAATTACATACAGTTACACAACAAGGCTTTCTTTGACAAGCTGTTGCCATTGTTGGAGAAAATACAACTTTGCCTGTTTACTCCAGACCAGACCAGAGGATTATGTGATTATATAGATCAAGTAATCAACTTGGAACCGATTGACTTGCATAAGGCAAAAAAGAAATTAAAAATAGTAGTTTCTCGTCCTCCCGTGCATCCGTTTTGGCTGCTGCATCAAGAAAAGGTTTTTTTTCCCTATTTTTTCATTGTCTTTATTAAGACATTTTCAAAAATCTGAGTCATTTTCACAATAGGGCAATTCCGTAGTTGCGGACGTACATTTCAGACACTTTGAGGGCTGGCAAAATCTAAACTATACCAGTTGCTTGATTTTTAACACCTGGGTTTCAAGTACCTCTAGTAGGAGTACAAAACCTGAAAATTCCTTTGCTGTACCATTTTCGGTTTATGAGATATAGTGTGAAAACCCTCCGTTGCGGACGTACGCAGAGAAAGTGATTTTTTCAGTACACCTGTATTCCAATCAAAAAATCTCTGAAGTGTTCAGGTCTGTAATGAAAACCAATATTGTTTTGTTTGTAAGAGGGACAAACCTAAACAAAACCATCAGAGAAAATTATCAGAACCTTTATCTTGAAGTTAAAATTGACTGATGTTTAACCGTTGCGGACGTACATATTAGTGTTGCGGACGTACATCTCTGAAATAATTCACAGATGTACGTCCGACACACTTCAAGAGCCCATGTATTAAACATGTAAACAGGTACAGAACAAAATAAGTTTTAAACATTAAGTATAAATCATCAGCTTTAGAAAAATACTTACCTCATTGGTTTCCAACATTGCCAAAGTATTGAACGGAGTGGTTAAAAGTAGCAGCTTTTGGGAGTGTACGTCCGACACAGAAGGTACCAAATTTAATCCAAAAAGTGTAATTCCTCTATATTTTGGTCATTTTAAGTAACTATTTTATATGATACATAACACATGTTCATTGTTGTATTGATTGTATCAATTTGTAATACTTGCCTTAGTTCATTCATGGAAATAATTGCACTTCAATGGTGCGATTTCTACTCAAAAACGCCCTGTACGTCCACAACAACCTCAAAATCAGCCAAACCGAGAATGATAGGTCAAATTCCAAATTATATCATGTAACTACAACCTATAACCTTTGATATGAGACATAAATTAGGTTATTTCGACGATTTTCAATTTTTTCAATTTTTTCAATTTGGGTTACCTAATTACGGAACTGCCCAATATCAGACTTGAGTACTTACAATGTAGTATAAAATACTGGGTACTCGAGTCGTCAGACTTCCAAGTTAATGGTGTCAGATATTTTGAAATCAGCTTACTCATTTCAAATTGACATAAAAAGTCAGAAGTTCACACAGTGCCCAAAAATGCTGTTCAAAAGTTGAAATTCACCCAAATAACTAGCTTCTATGAATCGATATAATCGCATAATCCGCTGGAGTAAACATGTGAAATGCATGCTTTCTTCAACGGTTTGTAGTATTTACATGACCCCGCATATATGTAAGAGGAGGGTCATTGCGCGTCTGGTACGGTAATGTAAAAGTGGAACCTTACCAAAAGAAAGGAAGCCCTCCATTTGTACAAATTCTGTTTTTCACAGAACATTAAAGATAGGGACAGGGATTTTGTGCTTTTTAAAAGTGCTGCCTGATTTTGGAAAAAGTGCTTTTTTAGGTAAAAGGTGCTTTTTTCACAAAAAATATGCCATGCATTAAAAATAAACCCAAAAGCGCGGCTATGTTGCGCGTTTCCATGTTTCTTATTTCATTGTCAAAACCATCATTTTGCATTCAAAACTATATTCAAACTAGTGTAGAGAACCTCAAATTAGTGTCCGACTATACAAGGATTGATAATAGCGCCCCCAATGTAATAATTATGTTGCGCAAGTACTTTTGGTTGTAAAAAAGCCCCCGGATGTAAGATGGCGATGAGACGACATTGAAAGTACGATTCCTCCGTGAAATGATACGATAATTCATGGTCTATTGCGAAACTACTATCATTTTGAGAGTACGATAGGAACCAGTGAAATATATGTATACGTTATTAAATGATAAGCTACGTTGTCAAATGAACTCTAGAAATCACGTCAAGACATCGCCAAGTACAAATAAATTGTCATCGACATCCGTGTCCAAGCTGCAGAATTTGACTGTGTTTACGTTGTAATGTTATAATTTACAGCAATTCCAAATAAGTCCCAACTCCCAAAACCCCCATTGCCAGAGACCCTGTTTGACCTTGGCCGCTCGGAGGGTGCCCGGCTACCAATAATATTCGTTAATAAATATAAGGCACCCGTTTTCCACACTAGAATAAAAGCTTCCATTTACATGTAACTTGTTGATTTTTTGGTAAATGGACATTATTTGTTAAATATTTTTGCTTTTTTAGTGCTTTTGCGCTTTTGAGCATTTTCCCTGTCCTTAAGTTACTATTTAACAATTTGGTACTCACCTACTCTTGAACAGTGTGTGCAACATAGGGTCCCCGAAAAGTTGAGGCTGGCATAAAAAGGTTGGGTCGGTTGGTCAGGTTTTTGTTTTTTCTTTCTTTTTCCCCTCAAAAATGACCATAAAAAATTCTAAAATAACCTGTAAACATTTTGCAATTTTTTGACCAACAAAATTCATTTGCATAGGAATTTGTGTTCACCAATTTCTTAAAAAATAGGTCAGTCTAGCAGGCCTGTAGAACAGGGTTTCTTTTTTGTTGCCTAAAGGGAATTTTTGGATTATGTTCACAGGAAATTTGCACTTTTTTTATCCTGGATGGGATGGGACTGGGAAGTCCAAAATTTGTAAAGTAAAATCTTACCCCGCAGGGATCTAATTCCAACAAGCCTCAATTCACAACCTACAATTTTTACAAGGGCTTCAAATTATCCAAGGCATTCAAGTCTATCTAACAGCCATGGGTAGTATCTGAGGTAAAACTGTTGGGGAGGGGGGGGGGGGGGGGCATACTTGTGGGGAAAAACTGGCCCTATACTGCTGGCAGCAGGATTCAATCATAGATCTCTTAAACTTCTAAGCATAGGAGTCTATGCCATTATAGACTAGTGCCAGGGGGTCGCACTACCAATTTTATAAACACCGTTTCTGTGTGCATACACGTATATTTCCGTATGTGGTTGAAAGACTGGAAGGGTGGGCTGACTGTGACAGCATGTGGTTTTAGAATTCACTCTAAATTGTGCCCATCATTTTTGTTTTAACACAGGGGGTGAGTGAGTGAGCTTGAAGAACAAACACAGTCCAGGATTTCAGGATGGCAGTGGCCCACAAGACATCCAAGAGACCATGGGGTACAATCACAAAGCCAAGCGACATGCATCTTGGTCACCAGAAGGTCACAGAGTATGAAATTGAACAGACTGTTAGCCGACTCTACTATGTGCCAAAAGTGCATGATTCCAAAGGCAACCGACCCAACCCGAAGATGTCAGCCGACGCAATTCAAGACATGATCGAACGATTGACTCACGCATCAGGCGAGAAGGCATCTGATGCAAAGCGGGTCCCGGAAGGTCGGCTCAAGGAAATGGGGATTCTCAACTCATTCGCGTGGAAGGGATACAACTGATGAGAGTGATTGGGAGCTAAGAGATTTGTGAGATTGGAGGACATTGTTCCATTGAATTCCTGTGTTTTGTGAACAATTTCTTCTGTCCAGGCAGAATAGAATGCAGGAACTCTTCACTACGCAAACATTTAATTTGTAGTTTGTTTTTTCGTTTTTCTATTTGCTAGTAATTGTGGATAGTATTGTGTAAAAAAGTATAGTTTGATCAATTCACAATGTCTAACTAAGTCAGTATTGTATTATCTTACATGCAACAATGGAACTAATTAGCATTTAATCTTTTGTTAATTTAGGCAATCAAGAAAATAAAGAATTCAAATGTACTTTATCGTATGCAAATGTGACACTATTGTATTTTATTTTATTTTAATATGTAGTAAACTGCTGATGATGGAAATCTTGAAATTAAATTTGGTTGAATTCTATAGAGCAGGATCAAATGTTAATTACCTTTTTTCAATGTTTGATTTTATATAATAATGCCAGGATCAAATGTTAATTGCATTTTATATCAATGGATATTGATTACTGTAAAACAGTTTAATTTCATGGCAACTTAATTTAGCCATTTATTTAGCATTAAGTCAACTTGTTGCGGCAATTTTTAAATTTTTAAATTTTAAATTTCACTAATTTATATGATCTTCCTACATATTATAACCATTATAAATAATGTTACTGGCGGCAATTTTTAAATTTGGCAAATTGGATCTCCTAGTGAAATTAGCGAAATTAAATTTCTACTGAAATTAAGTTGTTTTACAGTATATTCTATTTCTTTTTATGTACCATTTATTTATCATATTCAAAGAAGTTGTGTTTTGTTCATGAATAAAGAACAAAATACATTACACTTTATTTGGTTAGGCCAATTTTGTTTAATACTTTTGTTTATTTTTATATAATAATGTCAGCAGGATCAAATGTTCATTGCACTTTTTTATCAATGGGTATAGATTACTCTCTTTTCCTTGTATGGACCATTGTTACCATATTCAAATTGATTAGAAGTTGTGTTTTGATCATGAATAAAGAACAAAATACATTACACTTTATTTGGTTAGGCCAATTTTGTTAAATACTTTTATATTTTTATATAATAATGCCAGCAGGATCAAATGTTAATTGCAATTTTATATCAATTGATTACTCTCTTTTCCTTTGATGTATGTACCATTGTTACCATATTCAAATGGGTTAGAGGTTGTTTTTTGTTCATGAATGAAGAGCAAAATAAAGTATTATCCCTATTAAGCGCCCAGGGCGGTTAGCAAAGTCATTTTGGGTGGGCGCTTATTATGTTACATTTTTTTAACTCATTTATTGTACTTAATAATATGGACAAGTGGTCATTTGAAGATGCTGACCATTTGATGGTCATTTGAAGATGCTGACCATTTGATGGTCATTTGAAGATGCTGACCATTTGATGGTCATTTGAAGATGCTGACCATTTGATGGTCATTTGAAGATGCTGACCATTTGATGTACTAAATACAATGTAGGCCCTACAAGTGGTAATTTGAGAAGGCTGACTACTTGACGTACTAAGGAAAATGTACAATTGGTCATTTGAGGAGGCTGACCATTTCATGGACTAAATGAAATATATGTACAAGTGGTCATTTGAGGATGCTGACCATTTGAAAAGGTGGGCGCTTATAAGAGATTGTTTGTTGTTAGTCATTGAGAAAAACAGGGGTGGGCGCTTATAAGGTCCTGGGCGCTTAATAGGGATAATACGGTACAGTACGCTTTATTTTCTAAATTGAAAGTGTTACATTTGTTTTCTAAATATTGCCAAAGGAATCATGTGATATGAGCCTCAATTTTTGAGTTGTTAAGATTAGATGGTACACACAAATTTATTTTTCACAAATCGCCTTCGAGAATTGACACAAAGTTTTTAAAAAAAAGGTAAATCTTAATGCACACTGACATTACCTCCCCTCCACCAATCTTGCAGTGACACAAAGTTGAAGCTCAATATTATCACTTGTATGCTTCGTCTATGAATAACAGTTACGTAGGCAGCACTGAAAAGGCAGACCCCGGGGTGGGGGGCACTGACATTGGAAAAGGGTATAGGTATGTGCCGCTCTGAAGACCCACTTTTTCACCCTCTGCTGCTAGCTCTTATGACCCCCACCCCCCCCCCCCCCCCTTTGAGCCTGCATCAGTTCTTAAGACCCCAATTTGATTGAAAATTCAAAATTTTGCGTTCTAAAACAACAACAAAATTCAAAATTTGCGTTTTTGCTAATCAAAATTGAACTATAGGCCAGCTCTCAAGACCTACTTTTTTGAAAAAAATCAGTTCCTAAGACCCTATTTTTCGTCATAAAATCCACTCAGTTCAGTTCTCTAGCCCCCTCCCTATTTGAGACCCTGTGCGGCACACCCCTAACCAAACAAAAGTTGAGTGCCCCCTCCGGGAGGCAGACATTGTATAATATCACTTACTTTTTGGGCGATTGGGTTTTTGTGTATATACCAATCTCATGTTTATTTATATCAGCATTAAACAGGGTATATAGTAGTAACCAAGGTGCAAACAAAAAGTAGGATGTTGAAAAAGTTTGTCTTAGCTTTTCTAAAAAATCACTTTTTTAAACTTTTTTTCCCTTCAAATTACCATTTCTGTGGATTTTTTTTTTTTTGCTTTAAATATTTGTTCAAACATATGTGACCCAACATGAAGCACAATGCAGCCATAGCTAATTGATTGTTAGAATTGAGGGTATACACCACCAATGCACTATGGGATAGCACGTCCGGTAAAAGTTTATCACAGTAATAGTTCCTTTTTGCGGTACAAATTGCGAGATTTTGACATACTTTTTTCAATTATATCTATTAGTTTTGGGTATTACACATTTTTATGAGTGTGCACAGTACATATTTCCAAAAAAAATCGCACTAGTTTGAACATTTTACAGTTTTAAACGACTGAAATCGGCGGAAGGTCCGTCCTGGGTTTTGGGGCGTAAATAAAGGGCCGAAATCGCTACATCAAATTCATCGCATAATATTGACAAATCTAGTCCGACACTTTGCTATTTCCTTTTGATATGTTTTGCGGACATCCCTTAGGAATAATCTCTGTAAATGTCATATAAGGATGTATGGGATAACTCCAGTTAGAGCCGATTGTTTGACCCCTACTTTGCACGTAGCGTCTATGGGGAGTGCATTGGTGGTGTATACCCTTGAGTGTGGTCTAATTCAACCTAATATGGACGTAACTACTGAATTCAACAAACTGACATGGTTATTTTTATTTCCATATTAATGTTGAATTCAGCAGTCGTCCAAAAATATGGATTGTTGTGATTGTAAAGGTTATGTAATATCAGTGACAGTAATCAATGAGAACAAATATTACATGTACAATAATTTTTGCCTAAATAGACAGTACTTTCATATGAAAAATAAAAATGTGGTGAATGCCCTTAAAAAAATAAAATACTATCGTGTTAATGATTAATCTCTATATTCTTTTCCAATTGCTTTGTCTTGACAGGACTCCATATAAAGTTTTGTAGCTAAGTCTTTAAATCAATTCATGTCACAACAGATGTGACTTAAATGTTATGATGACTCGAGTCAAAAGGGTGTTCCTATGGCTAGCAGAAAAATCTTGATATTCAAGTATAATGTAGAGCTGGTGGAGTAAAACAAAGTATTTTACTGGAGGTGAATCGGGCGCACGGCCAGTTCAACAAATAAATATGTTGAAAAATAAGTGCCATGCACACATCAATTACGGTTGAATTAAAGTGCCTCATTACAAATCTATTGCAATTCATATACATCATACATGGCTGGGATCTAAATGACACTATTTCCAAACAATTTGACTGTCAAATTAAAATATTTGTTTCAATTAAAGCAATATTATGTGATATTTTTCAATTTTTTACACATAATTGCTTTCTCTCTTATAATGTAGTTTGACTTATCAGGATGGACTTTCCTGGACTCATTAATCTATCTTGACTGTATTTTCTGTGAAAAACCATCATACAGGGTGTATCAAAAAAATTAGGACACTTTTTGATGATGGTTTAAATCCTTGTTAAATCACTGAAGCATGACCAATTGTTATTTTAATGTAAAGAACAACTGATAAAGATAAAATCCTGAAAAGATGAGAAAAATCCATTATTAATTAAGGAAATTGTGACCTATTAGGCAAGGCAATCTATTTTGTAGTATGTACAATGGTCATTCACACAGTAACAGTAGATTAACATGAACGTGCACACTATTAATGCCAATTCTACTTCTTATCATGCTAATGAACCATCTACAGTGGGTTTGAGAACTGTTTTAATTTGCACAGAATATGCAAGCATCTGATTTGTGGATTAGGCCTATTTAGCCAGTATTGATTTGTGCCAGAATAATGGATTACCAAACTAATCTTTGCTATTGACTGATAGATTATTTTCTATGTTTATAATTATTGAAACGTATTGAAACGTAAACCATGTTATTTACTGGTCTATACATGTAAATCCCATTGTACAAACCAGTAAATGACATGGTTTACGCAAATTATGCTAGTGTTCTTATTTTTCATCGGATTGATCTCATATCTTCAGGATATCATAATAATTAATTGGGCTTTACATTGAGACTAAATTGGTCATGGTCCAATGATTATAACAAGTATTACACTGTCATGAAAAAGTGTCCTAATTTTTTTGATACACCCTGTAGTACTTTACTAAATCATAATTGAAATCAGCTTCCAATTTAAGGCATTTTTCAACATATTTATTTTGATTTCATCATAAAGCATTCCATACTATTCTGTTCATCTATGTACAGTTGCGGACGTAGCTAGCCAGAAACATTGCAAACGTTGTTAACATGGTGTCAACGAACAAAAAAAACACTCAGAAAATAAGTTATCGGAGCAGACCCCGACAGTTTATTTCAATGTATTCAAACCATGATTTTGAAGTAATTAGGAATCGTATCGCTCTGTAACTTGGAAGATCTTTACGATTCATGATATAAAATGCAAATCGGCAAAAGAGATCTGCTTTCAAAGTAAAAAATCAAGGATAGAGGGCGTGGCGTCATTTGGAAGAGATCACGTAATATGACTTTAATACAGGGTGTCCCAGAATTATTTATACTGGGAAGGTTGCTTTATTTAGTTATGATACTATTGATTTTTGGTCATCATATATTTAGCTTTCTAAGGAATTTTGAATTTTAAAAATTGAACGTTTCTGACAATGGAATTTATGGTAAACAATGGTATATTTCAAGTTTTAACGCAATTATCTGTTTTGAAACTCGTAAAATCATTGACCATGTTCGGCTCGACACCAGGCTTAATTTACTATGGTTCCACTTTATTCTTCTAGCAAGTCCAGCTAGTATGAGACAATCAAAGACAAAATAATCATGTACAACTACCATATAGTGTACTTTTATTACACTTTCAATTCCCTACATAAACATACGATCCGTATCAACTTTCACTTTGTCAGCATATTTCATATAAGGCTTGTACTAAAAAAAAAATCCAGACAATACATGCAAGACTTTATATTACAACAAATTTGTACATTTATGAGGTAGAACAATAATTTCATCATACATTAAACAGGACCAGGACAATGGCATACATTAAAATAAATGAAATAAACACCGTACTGCAGACGTCAATGTAAATCTTGAACCTAACCTCATCGAAGATTAGAGATGCCTAATCTTTGCCTAGTCATATGTTTCACACGGTGAATTTTGAACTAATCTCTATTTTAGACAGGTGAATCTATAGCGAAACTTCACCTATATTTCAACCGTTCAACGTCTCCTATATATTACTATAGAACAAACTTATAAGGTGAATATTCACCCAATCAATTGCAGGAAAGAACAAACAAAATCCCTGAAAAAAGGTGAATACAGGCGAAGGCTTGATGAGAGTGTAGGTTCAAGATTCAAACAGACACCAGCATAAAAATGGAGGTTATTTCCAAGGAGGTTCTCTGGGAAACTACATCAGGGCCTATGCAAAATGGTGATCATTGATCAGACTTCCATCATTGAACATGTAGTGGCTTTATGACAATATTTGCTATACTACATTTGTCTTCCTCTGGACAGTGACGTAACTTTACAGGTGCAGCTTTTACACATTTGCATGTATCTTCCGTCTTTCAACGCTCGTGTGTATACGCCAGCGCCTTGAGTAGGCGCGCACGTTATGAGATGCAATAAATAGAATATGCAGTTACGTCGCCGTTTCATGATGGATAAACAGACTATACAGTGGAACCTCGTTAACACAAACTCTGTTAACACAAAATTCCTGTTAACACAAAGTGCCATTGAAGTCCCAAGCATTATATTGTACTATTATAATATGACTGGATAACACAAATTCCTGTTAACACCAACTAAAATGCACGGCCCAGGCAACTTTGTGTTAACGAGGTTCCACTATACATGTAGAAGGAAGGGATAGGGAAAGACTATGAATCGGGCAAGACCACTTTGCCTCATTCAATCTGTATTATGAATGTGATGCCTGACGTGCAAAGCCAGGGTTGGTCTTTGATCATACGATCACATACACCATCACATAAGAATCAAGTGCCTAATAATAGGCTACCATAACTGGAATATCTTCTGACATCATGTTTATACTTCATGTGGATGGAGTATATCATCGCTGTTCGGTCAGAACCTCCATCCGGCCCTTCAGCCTGTATAAAGTAAGACATCCTAGGTATGAATAACCTTTGGACAGTTTGCTCTAAACATGTTCAGGGGCCAAAAACACACCTATCAAAACCTTGCAAATGCGCTTGCCCCTGAACATTTATAATGCACTCCAATACATTACCGTTGGGCAGACGTACTTTATACATGCTGAAGGGCCGGAAAAACATCTGAGGTCTTGACAGAACAAGTTGCTACAGGAATTCATCTGGATAAGAAAGGAAAGACAACACTTGACAATGACAAATATAACAGGACCTACGATACAAGTCAAATAACATGGCGATAACCATGACATGGATGTTTTTGCAGAACATAAAAAGCCTATGAGTATGAGACAAAGAGTTGCCAGTCTGATGAAGCTACCAGTGTGATAGTGAAACATCATTAAATACTTGTGAGATACACCTTATACTTCTTTACAGGATCCAGTCACAAACAATTAACCTCAATTATGCCTGCTAACAATTCAGGTAAACCACCTTAATGATTTTTGTTGCTTTTTTACTTTGGTACTGTTTAATATTTTAGAGGACATTAAGCATTCAATCCATGTTATTTAACAATTTGGACTATGTTTATGAATGTTTACAAATGAAAATACAAAATACATATTGAAACCAATCCATGTTATCTTACAATTTGGATAGGTTTATGAACATGTACAAATCAAAATACAGTATGGAAACAAAATTCAAGTTTTTAAACCCCACAATATTGGAAAAAAACTGCTCTTTATGACACTTGCCCATTGAACCATACTGTATTGGTGGTAATTTTCTAATGACTTAGTAAGGGATGCCGAGCCAAGATTATTTGTTTTATTTTATACATCATATATATTTGGCTTAGGCGACATAAAAACACCCTGTTCTACGGACCCGACCAACCTATTAATTTGGTGAATTTTTGGGGAATAATGGATTTTTGTTGTTGACATTTTTGGATTTTTTTTTTTTTTAAATAAATCTTTTGAAAAAATTCACAAAAATTGTGAAAAATAAAAATAAACAACTTTGTATTTTAATTTAATTTAAAAAAAATGCACAAACATTGTAAAAAATAAAAAACAAACAAAAATTGACAGAATGACTGACCCTACTTGAGAGGTCAATTCGCACGTAATTTAACAGGGTTTTTTGTACGCCATCTCTTGAGATATAATCTACTCCGACCCCAAAAGAGACAAGAATAGTATGACAGTTCTGATCAAGATTGAATGTCAGAACACAACGAAACTCTCAAAAAGGTAATTAGAAAACAATGTTTTCTTGTTGCCTTTTTGATAGATATACACTATCAATCATATCTAAAACAATTTGTAGTACAAATATAAGAGGTGGATGAGGATAACTAAAAATGCTATTATTATATAAAACATATGCTCATCTGGATCAGCGAAAGTTTTAATTGTCTGTCCGAACATAGGTTTTGCAAAATGGAAAATATTCCTTTTTCAAGCCAACACACCAAGATGAATTCAAAAAATATATTATTCTCAAAAATATTTTTAAAATCATTGAATTTATCTTGGTAAGGTATTTGTTTAATTATTCTAAATTTAAGATTTTCAGTAATCACATTCCTGGATTCACATTTTGAATTGGATAGAGGAAAAAACCTTTGTTTTAAATCCTTGGACGACAAGAAGAAAAAAATCTATTCTACAGACCCAAATGACCCATAAATTTGTATATAGTGATTTTTAAAAAAATGAACCATATTTCAAAATTTTAAAAAGAAATCAAACCATTTCCCACAAAACGTTTCAATAATTTTGCAAATGTATCCATTTTTCCTTAAAGATATATGATTTTTAAACACCATGAGAATATTTTTGGTAAACTTTTACAGAGAAATACACTAGCAACCAAAAGTATTAGGACACTTTGCAAGCTGCAAATTGAGAGAAAACACTGGGAATCCATTGAACTACTGTGTTAGGTTTTTGGTGTTCTAGGGTTATAAAATGAATGGAAAGTTCTTAAAATGTTGTTATAATAAATTTGGGATGATATTCCTACTTAAAACATTATTATTTAAAAGGAAAACATTTGTAACAATATTTCAGTGATTAAGGTTTTTTGCATCGATACATGTATATTTAGTTAATTTGAGTCAAATAGCTTGACAACAATTCTTAAGTCATGATGAAATGATAGCCCTGTGTAGTGGTGTGCCCAGGTCATGTGGGTGCTATGAGAAAGTAGAGAGAATCTGGTTGGTTTCCATTTAGAATATGAAAGTAAAGGTGCCAAAATGAAACTAAATTTCCCTCCCAAATATCTTATTTTGAAGATGAATGTAGAGATCAGGTGTCAATATGTGTGAGAGATTAAAGACTAGTGACAATATTGGGATTAGTCTTACTTCAGTGAATCCATTGACAAACAATTGAGAAGGGTGTTTTTGAAAGGAAGTCAAAATTGTCAAACTACCCACCATAGGGATTACATTGGCTATAATGAGGTTGATGAATTATTCATGAGCTATTTCCAATGGGACATTTATATGGGGATTTCAAGAGGGCACATGTTTTCTTTAATTCCATGGAATTGAATTAGCAGATGCTATAGGAAACATGAATTTATCAATGAGAAGAGATTCAACAACACATTTGTTCAACTCGTAGTAAAATATTACACTCCAAATTGAATATATGGGAGGATTTTGACACCATAATCAACTGTCCTAATACTTTTGGTTGCTAGTGTATAACCACCAAACTCAATCCCAGACCTGCCAACTGTCCCTGTTTAGGAGGGACTGTCCCTCTTTTTTACATCTGGAAAAAACACAAAAATGGGGACAGTCCCTATTTCTGACAATTCTAGTAATGTCAAATTAAGTGGTAAAAGCAATTGATTATATGTTAAATTGTGAATTACAAAGAAAATGTCCCTTCAATGATATGTCATTTGATTAAATAAACTATCAAAGTGTCCATCCTGATCATTTTCCAGGTAGTGTGACTGAGGGGTCAAGTTTCATTAACTTTGAGAAGCCTCTGCTGGGCCTGGGGTGTCTCTCTTTAAGACTTTCCAAGATTGGCAGGTCTGCAATCCCCAAATGTCAATAAATATATTCATTAACCCTTACAGCCCCAGATCCCATGAAATCCAATTTCCCAGCATCCTGGTTCCACCTGGCGCTGAGGTTTTTGTCTGAAATAATGGCTGTAAGCTATATAGCTGGGCGAATACACTCGCCCAGCACAGCTTCCCCCGTGGCGCAGTTGGTAGAGTGTCCGCCCGCCAACCGAGAGGTCGTGGGTTCAAACCCCGGGGCGTGGCACCTCTTGTTGTGTGTGCTTTTTTCGCTTGAAAAAAATTTTGTTGGAAAATCCACCGGGTGGGTTAGGGTTATTGAACGATTTTTTTTCTTCTTTTTAATTTTCACTTTTTTCTCTCTAATTTTACCCTGATTAACCCTTACAGCCCCAGATCCCATGAAATCCCATTTCCCAGCATCCTGGCTCCACCTGGCGCTGAGGTTTTTGTCTGAAATAATGGCTGTAAGCTATATAGCTGGGCGAATACACTCGCCCAGCACAGCTTCCCCCGTGGCGCAGTTGGTAGAGTGTCCGCCCGCCAACCGAGAGGTCGTGGGTTCAAACCCCGGGGCGTGGCACCTCTTGTTGTGCGTGCTTTTTTCGCTTGAAAAAATTTTTGTTGGAAAATCCACCGGGTGGGTTAGGGTTAATGAATGAAAACTTCTGACACCATGATAACAACATACAATGTGCATCTTCTCATTTTTCAAATTGATCATTTTTCAATTTGAAAAATATATGGTCACTGTTTTGGCAACTACAATATAATTTATACCATTTTCTAAAAAAAATGCAAGATTGTTTATTTTATATTTGATGACTACATAACTATCAGGCAATGATACTTTGTAGATATAAATCAGAAAGTAGATATTTTCACTATCAAATGTAGAAATATTTGCATTCATTTAGCCCAATTTTAGGCAATTTAGCACAAAAGTCTGCTGTTTTCTAATATTTCAGGGAATTACCGATTTTTTCACCTGATATGAGTATCATGCCTGAACTATATCAATTCTGTTAGAAAAAATATTTTATTTTTTAAAACTTGCTCATCAAATAAAAACATGATGTAAACAATTTGTGACAAAGACAAGTCCATCTAAAATGACTTTGCTAAATAAGCACCCTGGGTACTAAATAAGGACAATATAATAACTAAATTTTAAACATCTCTGCAGTTACAAAGGTGTAATATATTATTATGAATATTGCTGAAAGAATGAACAAAAATTATATGATTTTGGACATTTACAACTTCTATAATCTGAGCAGATTTGTTACTGAAAGATTGAAAAATAATATGATATGATTTTGGACATTTACAAATGTAACTGTACATGAGCAAATTTGTTATTGATTGATTGATTAGGATATCACAAAATATGAACTATGATATTTTGTGATTTATCACATCAAATGAATGGTACATCTTGTCAGCCTTACTCATTTTGAGGCAGGACAAGATTGGCTGTAACATAGGAACAAAATTCCTATTCAAAAAAAGACTTTTTTACAAATAAATTTGAAAATAAAAAAACATTCCTTCCCACTGACTTCCACATTGGTCAGTAGCCAGTGAGGAGATCCGATGTCAAATAGTCTGATGAAGTGCTCAGTTGAGCATGAAACAATACAGGTAAAATTTAACACTTTTCATGCGGCATGCGCCTGCAGACAACATTCCAAAATTTCACAAAATGTTTCCAAAGAGTCAAAATTATTTAAATTAATTACCATATTTGGAATCACCATGTAAAATGCACTAATATAAAAAGTACAAACATGAATAGTATTGGTTCAGTAATCCTTGAGATAGACCTTGAAATTTGGGAAAGGTTTCTGAAAAATCCGTTTTGCATTTGGTAAAACCGATAGCCGCGTGGAAAGTGTTAAATAGAATGTTGTTTAAATACTTTCCTCCATGGATTGTTAGAAGAAAAACATTCTTCTAAATAAATTCTAATATTCAACATAAAATAGGTATTCTTTTGTACAATCTAACTTTGAGGGACATGTACACTGTACATGATAATTATACTTTCCTCCATGGATTGTTAGAAGAAAACCATCCTTCTAATTAAATCATAATATTCAACATAAAATAGGTATTCATTTGTAATCTAACTTTGAGGGACATTTACTATGTACATGTTATTATACTTTCCTGTTCCACCATGGATTGTTAGAAGAAAACCATCCTTCAAATTATTTTCTAGTATTCAACATAAAATAGGTATTCATTTGTACAATCTAACTTTGAGGGACATGTACACTGTACATAAATATAATCTAAATTAGATCTAAATATAGATCCTGTTTGCCCCACTCTCTGACCAACCCCAATCCGGTGTCCAGCCGAGGCAGCTTGCCAGTGACCAGCAAACTTTAGGCCCAATGCATGTTCATGATGCAATAACACAATGGTGTACTAGGGTTGCACTGAAGACATCCAACTAGTATAGGTAAATTACTTGGAGCCATGCTGAACTCCTAAGAGATTTCACATTCAACTAAAATGGAGCTGTATTCAATGTCCATCCTGTTGTAGGGCTCTGAAACATGGACTCTTAAGAAAGATGACGAGAAGAGGCTACTTGTGTTTGAGATGACCTGCCTAAGAAAAATACTAGGCATAACCAAGCTAGACAAATCAGAAACACCACCATCAGACCAACACTGATGAGACTCCAGCATAATATCATTGAAAAGATTTCCATCAAAAGATTGCGGTATTATGGACACGTTCAGCGTAAGAACCCTCAAATATACTCAAAAGTTACAATTGTTGGCACTGTAAATGGTGAAAGGCCCAGAGTTTAGATAGGACCAGCTAAGAGGTGGATGGATGGTATTTGGTCAGACTGTAACAACCTTCATCTGACATCCTTATCAGAAGCAAGCAGAAAGGCTCAAGACAGAAATGAATGGCGCAAAATTTTCCGAAGGATGGCATCACTCAACCAAGTTGGAGTGGACGCCATAAAATTAATGAATGATGAAATGTACTCGTACAGTATGATATAATTGCAATGTCTTGGATAATGTAAGCCATTTGTTTGGCTGGTCAGGAGGAGGTGTATGAATACATCTACCTGAAATGTTGAATTTAATGCATGCTCATGATGCCCACAGTGGTGCTCTAGTATACAGTATGAATGCAATGTCTTTGGATAATGTAAGCCATTTGTTTGGCTGGTCAGGAGGAGGTGTAATAATACATCTAAATCTAAATGAGTCTATTCATACATGTAAACAAATTCCTAATGTATCTATTCATAGGTATTAATTACTACGTAATGGCAAAATACTACTTATTAGGTGGTTTATTCACTTTTTGACTTCAAAATACTGCTACCTCTAGTCTCTTTGCTCTTGTCTGTGGAGAAAACCAATCCTTCATTCACATCTGGTAATAATTCAATTACGCAGATATCGTTTTCACCAATGTAATGCGACAACTTCAGCATCAACAATAATCCTTTCAGGCTTGCAAAGTTCACTGAACTATATACACATCTCATGTATTCGAAGATGAACTGATGCACTCTGGGTATGATTAAAATGACCCAAAATGCATTGGGTGAATTTACAGTACATGTACAAAAAAACAAAAAAACTGACAAACACAAGTGTAATTGCTACCTGCAGGAATATACTTATAACCCTGGGATTAGTTTGTATGTTTCAGATAAGACCATAAAATAAAAAGATTTGTTTCCTGTGCACGGTTCTACTAGATTTTCTCTTGGCTAGTGTGATTCGTTTTTGATGCAAGATGCGAAGCAGGATGCTTCAAACGTTGGATGATCTGGTTCATGATATCAGATTGCATCTATTATCTTTTATTTTAACTTGTTCCCCAAGAATTTGGTTATGAACACATTTTTGAAAATGGTATAATTTTGGGTCTATTACTAGTTTAAAAATAAACCAGGGGGATAAAAATGTAGTAACTTATGGCAGGAACTAAACCTTTTTTTTATAGCTTGTTATTGTGTAAAAATAATAAAGGAACAAGCATCTCTTCATCACAGAGTCTTATCTGTTAGAATTTTTCCAACTTTGAAGATGCTGCGTGATGATTTCAATGTTCTTTTCCATGTCATCGGGTGAATTGCTCTGTAACTCAAAGACCACGCTGGGAAGGTAGGAATTGACGGCCTCTTCCAGAATGGTCTGGAAGATCTCGCACTGGATGTTGTCTTGCAGCTTTCTGCCCACGTAACCTCTGCAATGAAATATTAAAAGATGTACTTATTATTACAAAATAAATCTATCTTCTATCATTCAGCCATATACTTAGAATGCAACTAAACTGTAAAAATAAAAAGTTAAACATGCCCAGAGCAGGGATGTAAGTGGATTCAAAGCAAAAAGCTTGAACATTGATGAATATCAGGGTGATATTCATTTATGCATGAAATGAGCCTGAAATTCATGATTTTCTGACAATTGCATGAAAACTTTCATCCCTGCCATAGGGAAATATAAGTGACATTTTTGTCGTTTTACAGGAGAAGCAATATTGTGTTTAAGTTCGGAAACTCAACTACTGTTTTAACCCCCCCGAATGCTAAAAATGCCAATCCTAAGTCCCTCTCCAAGCGCCTGCCGCCAGTTTTCAATGACGTGGTCAACCAAGCCTACATAGTGAGCGCAGTACACTGCATGAATGAGTAGCTGAGAGCCGTGGCTTAGTGGGTGGGACAGCCGGAGTCCGGAGGGTCCTCGGATTGAATCCCGGCGATTTAGTTGGTGTTTTTTCCTCAAAAATTGTGATCCCGGTTATCAAAAACCCTAAACCGGGGTTAGGGTTAACAAGCTCTATTATTTATTTGAAAATAATCTATTCCACTTCCACTATCTAGACTTACAACATGGCTTAAAATGTGTGGATGCCCATATTTTCAAAAGTAACAACCAGCTCAATTTGGCTAAAAATATCACTTACAACGTTCATACATTCCCACGACGGTATGTCTTTTGAATAGGAAATACATCGAAATAGTGGTCAAATATCTTCAATACTGTGGGACATTTTTGTCACTTGAGGGAAATTCTTTATGTTCAATGAAAATGTCCATGTCCTACAGGTCCATATTTTTTCAAGAGAGGATGTTACAAAACAATATTTTGTTATATTTAAAATCACCATTAAATGTATGTAAATTCATGAAAAACTGATAAATAACCAGCGAAATGTTTTTTTGTTTTTGTTTTGCAATTCTCAGATTTTTAAATAGACAGAAAAAAAATCTTGTTAACTATTTTATATCTTTCAATTTGGGCAACTTTAAAATAATAAATAACATCAAAAACAAATGCTTGCCAAAGAGTGCACTGACCTTTGTTCTAGTCTGTTATATAGCAGAGAATTGTCTGTTCTGAGTACAAAAATTAGGTCAAACCATCTCTCCGGGAAGAATTCACAGCTGTGATAGTCGATGATGCACCCGCCTGTGTTAACTATGTCGTCCATCTCATCAATAACCTGAGGTCAAGAACAAATTGAAATAAAAATGTTATGATTAAAATCAATCACAGATGTCTGAATAGTTTGGGAAGGAAGATTCTATTCACTTTGACTTCAAGATTGTATCATTTGGAAAAATGTGACGCGATCAAGAGGAATGAGTCGGATGTCGGGGAATCCCAAATTGAGATATGGCCAATTCAAAATGGCGGCTTACATAAGTTTTGATGGAAATTCATGTATACAATTTGACATAACTTTGGAACAAAACGTCGTATCGACATGGGGTTTTCAGTTTCTGTAAGCTCTAGGTGTCTTTAAAACTGTATTAAAAACTCATTTCCGACCAGGGTCGACATCCGACTCATTCCTCTTGATCGCGTCACAAATAAGGTGTGTTTTTTGTTTTGACAATTTGTGTACAAAAATATGTGCAGCAATTACTTGGATTGGATTCCTGATGAACTTATTCAGTTTCAAAATCAACATTATCACAAAAATTTACTAAAAGCCGACGGTTTCTTTCATTCAAAGATCTTTTTGGAGGCAATTTGGCATGTTGCCACACAAAGACCCCTTTTTTGCATGCTGTATGTCAACCAAATCCCTTGAGGCTGGAATTTCATGAATGAGTGCCCTGGGATATGCCCCAATCTGGCAATATACAATGTAGTTACCTTGTCTTCGTCTAGAATAGGACACTGGTACTCCTCATCCCAGCCTTCATACAGCTCTTTTTCCTTGGCTACATCTCCTACATTGACATATCGCATACCAAGACGTTCGGCTAGCTCTTGACCAAGAGTGGTCTTTCCTGTGCCTGGTGTCCCTAGAGAGAATAACATGCAATTGGCAAGAGTGCTTCGGTTATATTGTGTGTGTTGGGAACAAGTAGCAAATAAAAGTTGCTTCAAACATGTTATGATGTTGCCTGTGTCCATTGCTTGGAAGCAGCCCTTTATACTTTTAATAAATCAAAGCAACGTCAACACACCATATCTGACTTAATCTGAGAATCCTTCACTTTGGATCAGGTATACAGAATGAGGACTTATTGACCCTCATTAAATCTCATAAAGCCCTGCACCTGTGACATTTAGATATTAGATATTGTAAGACCACCCACCGCTGTTATCAGTGTGTACACAATGTTAAAAATATTTAAAAATATCTCATTATGTCATTATGTCTATGATTTAGCACATTTCTTTCTTTAAATGTAGCATTGCACTTGGAAAATGTATAAACCCATATGGCTAAGTGCAGATTTTAAGGACGATGGATGAATGGCAAAATATTATGAACATTTTTAAAGTACACGTTATGTAAGTAATAATGCACAAAAGTCATTGCTTGCTAGCATAAAGAAGTATGCATTTTATCCATCTTATAATTAAACCCCTAAATGCTTGGCTTGCTATCTTATGGCATCAGAGGTAGGTATTATTAACTATACTCATGCTGGTTTGTTGATACGGCATGATGCTATTTAGTTTTGACAATCCTGTATTTTGGGAGATACATTGATTGTCGATATGACGGAATGAACCGTATAATACTTCATGTATACAGTCAATTCATGAAGTATACGGTTTATTCTGTCAAATCAATTTATCCCCAAAATACAGGTAGGCCTAACAACAGCCTCATCAAGGCATTAGGGGGTTGCCTAGTTTTTGTTTTCAGATCAGACCCTCGATCTCTCTGAGTCTGAGTCTGAGTCTGACTAAAAATGTACAGCAGAGAGCTCAAATGAAACTTTAACCCACCCTACTCTTTATGAGCTCATGAACTATATCACCATTACTTGTTTGGCAGAAACTTTCCTGCACTCCCTAAGCAATATAGTATCCAAGTCTAATATTCCCAACCCACAACATGAAAACAGTATTAACACGCATGGCCAATGCATTTTTAATGTTGAGCACACAACAACATGCACAACACATGAATGAATTATATTCATCAATAATAATTATTTTTTACCTGTTAATAAAATATTCGGTTCAGAACGGGTGGGCCGACCCTCTGCATCACACGTTGCCATTGTAAAATGACTGGTCTACCAATCTTAAAGGGAGATATCGGTGTAAATACTAAATTACAAGAGATAATTTAATTCTTGTTTCAACTGCGCGTCCTCTGATTTTGTTGTCATTTGTATGACCTCTTGAATTAACCTTTGGCTCTTTCAGACACAAAAAGTAAGAAAGTAAGATTATGAAATTTTAAAAATATTTTCGACCATCAAAACAATTACAAATATTTGTTATATTATATTCATTGTATAACAATTAATTTGTTTTATGTTAAAATGTACTGAAAATAAGAATATTTAAAAAAGGGAGATTTTAAATACAATTTTGTCGAACGAGACTGTAATGGCGACGCCCATGAATGAAAAGTAATTGGAAAATTAGTGCCGTCTAAAATAGCTTTGAAAATAAGGAAAATAGCTCCGATTTTGAAATTAAAATGAAGCCGTGTGTATATTTTAAACCTCTGTTATTTGTATAAACTTATTGCAACATAATGAATCTGAAAATCAACGAAGAGGGGACTATTCTGACGCTTATTCTCATCGTTGGGTTTGGCACTGCAGTAAGTAGCTATGACCATGTACACGTACTTTTAAACACATTACCGTATTTCCTCACACAGAGAATTATGATTATTTAAACTTCATTTTAAACTTACTAATTCTTCACTTCAAGCAAAATAAATAATTGTTATGGTGTGAAATATCCTCAAATTAACGATTCTGAACGATTTATTGAAAAATAATGTCGCATTATGTCAACAAAAAAAAGGATTTACGGCGGACAAAAGTTACGCGATACTCAAATGTAGACTGCCATTTTCAGAAATATTTCCCGGAAGTTGTTTTTTCATGGGGTAAAATGATTTATTTATTTTAATTGATCTGAGCATGCTCAGACTAGATAAAAGGTCAAATTAGATGGGAAAAGGGTTAAACTTAGTGTAAACATTTTTTTACCCGATTCAAAAACGTCAAGAGAGTGGTAATTTGTCGTAATTTTAGCCGAACAGTTGAAATTTTAAAATTTTCGGCACTTTGCAGCAATTTTTAGGAGGTAAGACTTCAAGGGTGAAGCTTGGCATGTAGTTTAATCGTTTTATTGTAGTTTTTCATGTCTAGAAAGTGACAGTTCCATGATGAAATCTCTGTCATGAAATGTCAGTAAGCATATAACGGCCTGCTGGTGCGGCCGTACCGGCATTTTCTAAGAACTGCCAGTGCACAGCGCCGGTTTCATGGGTTGGTAACGGGTCGCTTTACGCGGTATGCCAGTTGGGTTTGTGGTAGCGATCTGGCCGGGGATGCCGCTGACGAAAAACATGATTTAATGGTGGATAATTTTAAAATGTTTTAATTTTATAATTCATGCACCAGATATACAAACTTTTATTTTTTCAAGTAAAGTTAAATATAAAAAAACATAATACAACAATCACATTTTAATTATTTAAATTTTAATTATTTAAAGGTAGATGACCCGATCACATTCCGATTTTCAACTTGAAGTTTTCTATTCTACATGAAAGGTCATCCTTAAAAAAGTCGTGTTCCAAAGTTTGAGTTGCATAGCTCTAATGGTTCTTATTTTAGACGCACAAGATGCTGTGAACTGTACCCATTGAGTAGTGCACAAACTATATCCATGATATCGGTGGTTACCACCATTCGCGGTAATTTGACGTTATTTCATCGATTTCTCCGTAATTATACCGATTTAGGCCGTCAAATTTCAGTATGATGATGAGAAAAATACGAGCTTTCGATTTTCATATGATATGAAAATGTCCGTATGTTTGAAATAATTCTGTGTTACGAAAATGTGATCGGGTCATCTACCTTTAAATCATTTTGTGATATTCTGCTGTAAAGTAGTAAAGGGGAATAAAGCCCAAATCATAAAAAATTGGAGAGAAAAGTTGTAGGTGTACACGTCTTTCAGAAGGCGTAACTTTTTAACGGTGGCACCTACTATCATTATGTTTTCACCATTGCATTTCTCAGATCAAGAGCTTTCATTTGATATATGATACATCTATATTTGGATAATATTGACCGAGTCTTACTTACTGGGAACTTTGAGTTACATTTTTTCTCAGGAAAGAGGTCCCGGAGTTAAAGGGACTTCAGAAGACATAAGTCCTTACCTGAAGCAGGTATCAAAATACTGTTTGCACTGTTGCATTTCACTCATTTCCAGCTTTAATTTGATATATAATTCGACTATATTTGAAGAAAAAAATGAAAATGGAGGGTCATAGCTACAGTAAGTTGAATTTAGTATAGTAGCTTATTAAATAGTAAACACGACAAAAGTGCTCTTGAAAAATGATTTATTTTGGATAAAATATCACATCTATGGACGAAACAATACTCACAAATACTAGAATAGGTATTAGTTTACTTGTGTATTTAAATTTTAATATTATGTGATAAAACGAGCCCAATATATTGTTATTATTTTTTTTGAAAAAATTCTGTTTTACATGGTGACAGAATAGGGATAGCGCTAGGGTGTGATGGCTACAGTACAGTTATTTATAATATTTTATTTTGTTGTATGAATAGAATATTTTATTGACATTTTCCGTTGGCGTGCACGATACATGATATTGCCTACTCCCGGGGGGAGGGGACACTCACCTATATAGTAGTATGGATACGGTATACGGGGATGTACCGCTCTAATGAGTAGCTTTTTTTGCAAAAAATCCCTAAACAAGGTGGTATGATTTTGTGCTGGAAAATTTCTTATAATGGGGTTACTTTTTACAAATGGGTATATATTTTTGCGAGAATGTGGTCTATTGTTGATAAAAAAATGCGAACATTAGGTCTATTTTCCAGATAATTTGCGAAAATTGTGTCTATAATGAATCAAAACCCTTAGAAATGGGTACTGTTTTTTCCAAAATTACCCTTAGAAATGGGTAGGGGTTTGAATCTCCAGCTGCACATCCCCGACCAAACCAAATCCAAGTGCCCAGGTGCCTACTACTTTATTTATTCTTAATTAAAGGCATATTATGTGATCTTTACCAGGGGGCGCCCTCTATTCATGATTTATTTTTTAGAAATTAGATTTTCTTGCAGATTTACATACATTTCTGATCATAAATCATAAATATTCTTAGTTACAGAGCGATACGATTCCTATTACTTCAAAATCATGGTTTAATATAAAGAGTGAAAATCAACAGTCCTGTTTATTTTTCACTCTAAATTCGATCAGGACCCCCGATCACAAATGTGTGCATTTGTTAATCAAGAATAATTTGTTTTATTAGAATTTTGATGGACATATGAAAGTCTTTGTCACCATTATCATCATCATAATTCATTTGAAAATGCTGATTAAATATTACAATTTTTCACAAATCTCATCTTTTTAGTTTCTGGCTCTGGTGGTAATATTTGCCAAACGTCAGATTATGAGATTTGCCTTGAGATCTCGTCGAAGTCCTCACACAGCCCTGGGTCACAATGCTCCACGTCACCTTCAGAATGAAACGGATCGCCGTCTGCAATCCATCATGGAGATAAAACTAGAACCTAAACTGTTGGCTGATGATGATTATCGATTGCAATATTTGAATGGGGAGAACTGTGCTGGAGGTAATTAAGCAGATAATTGTTGCAAGACACTTAGGAATTTACTGAATGCAGGAAGAGAGGCAAGCAACAGTGCCATAACTAGGGGTGGGCACAATGGGGGAGTCGCCCACCCTGGGACATTGTATCGTCTACCCTGGGACATTGTTGGGGGAAATTATAGAAGGCAAGGGACATTAATGAAAGGAAATGAAAGGGGAAAAGAGGGGAAAGCAGAAAAAGTCGAAAATAAAAATAAACAGAGATGATGTTGGTTATGATTAGCACTGTGACAGTTATATCGAGCTAGATTTTTCGCGCCGGTTTGTGGAACGTCACATAACCCCCTGTTCTAAAGATTTGAAACTACAACATCCCCCCTCCCTCCTTTCTACGCTACAGCTTTTCTTGGGGGAAACTTTTTAACTTTGCCTACCTTTAACTGCACACCTGGTAAGCAATAAGTTGGAAACAAATGTCTAAAATGTAGGGAAAAGTCACTGTCATAATGGTATGGACAAAATTCAAGCTATTTCACGCGAGCATGTTTATTCTTGTTCGCGGAGCTGACTCCAGATGAATGAAATGCTCGAACAACTACATAAATGTGTATAACGATTGACGCGCAGTCATTTTTTTTAAAGCGCCCGTTACGCACTTACGTTCATAGGCATATGTATGCATTCACCCAAGTATGCACGCATTGTTAGAATTATGTCCATAGCATATGATGCTGACTATAGTGGATGGAGGTGGTGGAGTGAAATTTGTTGAAATATACATTTCGTTTCAATTTTATGAAACAAATTTGATGTTATAAATCAATTATTCATTGGGTTTTTTACATTGTCTCAACATCTTACAGAAAAGTGTACCTACCTGTATCGCATGAAAGCCATTGATGCCCTGTCACAGTTAGGTGAGTACTGTTCCATAATCAACAAATGAGTTATAGGTAGATGTTCCGATTGCTGGCCCGATTTTCAACTTGATATTTTCTATTTTACATGAAAGGTCATCCTTAAAATTGTCGCATTCCTAAGTTTGAGTTGCATAACTTCATTGGTTCTATTTTTAGAAGCACAAGGTCACAAATTATTTGCCCATTGAGTAGTACACAAACTGGTTGGTGGTTCACCACCTTTGGCAGTAATTCACCACATTTTAGCCTATAATTTCTAAATGGAACATTTCTGGCCCCTAAGATTTTACAGACATAATGAGAAAAATATGAGGATTCTTCTGATATCAAAATATCTTGATGTGAAAAAAAATCATAGCCCCAAAAAAGTGATCGGAACATACACCTTTACAGATTTTACTATCTTAGCCCTAACCCCCCTCAGTGCTAAAAAATGCTAATCCTAAGTCCCTCTCCAAACGCATGCGCCGTCGGTTTTCGATGACGTAGTCAACAGAGCCTATATAGTGAGCGCAGTGTACTGCGCGAATGTGTAGCTGAGGGCAGTGGTTGGGACGTGGGGCTTGAGAACGGAGGGTCCTCGGATCGAATCCCGGCAGGTTCCCGGAGTGGAGTTTTTTCCTCGAAAATTGTGATCCCGGTCATAAACCCTAAACCGGGTTTAGGGTTATTACAATCAAGGAAAGTGTTATATGATGAGGAAAAAACATGTTTTTAAGAGTGCAAGTGACTTACTTGGTTTAGGGTTTCATAGCCCGGTCTGACATCAGTGTTGTAGGTGTAACTCACGATAGAAAGGAATTAGGTGTTGTTGGTTGTTAAAGTTGTGTATTATGATTATTTCAGTCATCCAAAAATGTGTTTGTTATGTTGCCCATCTTGACGGGAAAGAGTCACAAAAGTTACAATTTGTTTTTAATTACCATAACACACAGTAATGATTGTCTTAAGATAACTGCAGTTATCTAATTGTATATTTCCCATAGAATTTCACTAATTTAAGGTTGGGCAAAAAAAAAAAAATTGTTATATTGGCGTAACGGGCTGAACAAAAATAGGGTAGGTAGGTAGGGATTTTTTTTTTTTATTATTATTATTATTTTTTTTTTTTAGCAGCTGTTTTTGAACAATGTTAACCGAGTTTAAACATTCCCTATTGTTTGTTAGAAGTACCCCTCAGTACAAGTCTATATACAAATAAAACACAATAAACCATATTTTCGGAAGGAATTTCCGTTTATTCGAGGAGCACCGTCGTATTTCGTTCGAGAAAAAACATTTATTTTTTTCATTTTTTTATTTTTTAGGGTCGGTCGGTTGGTTTTTTGTTTTTTTTTTCACTGAAAAAAAAAAAAAAGTGTAGGGTCGGGCGTATTTTTAGGGTCGGGCGGGTTACGCCAATATAACAAAAAAAAAATTTTGGCCTTGGTGTCAACCCCGTTTGGCGCCAAATTTATCAAGCACTGTAACTTTTAAATTATAAATGTGATGTACATAAAAGTATACATTTTTTGTAATGAAATGAGTCAGAGAATCCATTTTTGGTATCAAATTTTACTAAAATTAGTGATTTTTACATTTTTGCCCAAAAATCACCTTTTTGGCGCCAACATTTTTCAGACAACCTAACAATATCAGTTTTTGATTAAAAATTCCAAAATTTCACCAAAATCATCTAAAATCAATTATCTAGGAGCGAATTTTTAATCAAAAACTGATATTGTTAGGTTGTCTGAAAATGTTTGGTGCCAAAAAGGTGATTTTTGGGCAAAAATGTAAAAATCACTAATTTTAGTAAAATTTGATACCAAAAATGGATTCTCTGACTCATTTCATTACAAAAAATGTATACTTTTATGTACATCACATTTATAATTTAAAAGTTACAGTGCTTGATAAATTTGGCCCAAACAGGGTTGACACCAACCTTAAGGCAATATAATATTGGTTTTATTTTTGGGCCAGATCAGATACGGTTTTGAACAACCATTTTCAATTTATTGACAGATGACAGTGTGAAGACGCTAGATCCCCGTCTGAAACGTCCACTCAGGGGTACTCTCAAAGAGTACTTACTACGTCTACGGGAACCACCATTAGCCCCGCTGAAAGGCACTAGCGCATCATTATGTAAAGCATTTGCCGATTCATTTGATCATGCTCTGTATGGTTACAAGGTAAGTTTGGTGTAAAATTTAAAATTGATTGGATTTTAATAGACTGTATCAAATTATATGGCCATCAAGACACTTTAAAACATATTTCTTGTTCAGCTCGGGACTTCTTTATATAAGTGAAGTACTCTTTAGGATGCTTAATGTAAATACCAGAAATAAATTGGTAACAGATGTGTCAAAAAGACCTAATCTTGGTGCCCAAGATAGAAACCCTACATACATGTATACCAAAAAGAGGGACAGATATTTGTAGAAACTAATTTGAACGGGTGAAATGGAGCGTTTTAGTTCAGAATTATAGTTTGATCGGCTCTAAATTGGCGAAGCCACCTTACAGCAGCGAATTAATTAAGGATGCGGGCACACATTAGGCCAAAAAAAAAAAATTGTGTTGCCCTCACAAGCCTAAAATCGGGAGGGACGGCCGGCCGGATTTTTGTTTTTTTTGTTTTTAAATTTTAAATGTTACCAAATCAACGATTTTATACCTATTATTTCAGTCAACATGTGTGAAGATACTAAGGAAAACGCTTACTGGATGTATTTTCAACCCAATGGTGAATATTTTGGTTTCTTGCCCATCTCTTTTCACAGATTGGAAGATCTTGAGAGAAAAAAATCTTGAAAAAAAATCTTAAAAAAAAAAATCTTGAAAAAAAGAAGGAAAAAAAAAATACCCGGCCCACATTCTCAGAATTTTGACCCGGCCGGATGAGGGCAACACAACTATTTTTTTTTTTTTTGCCTTACATTAGCGCACCTGGAGATAAAAACCAAATATTATTTCTCGCCAATTTGGAACTGATTCAACTAAAGTGTTATCAACAACAGAGAAAATATGTAACAAGGTATCTTCAAAAGAATGCATACTATTACAAAACATAAGTATTGGTTTTTTTGTTTGTTTGACATATTGGGAATGTATAGCCCTTTTATATGTGTTATTATTTTATTTTATTGTTTCTATCAGAGATTTGGAGAGCCAGAATATAACAACTATATGGCATTGCTGTATGAGATAATGTCAGGGTAAGTTTTGTTTGTTTTTTCCTCTGCAGTGAATATACACCTAACACAAAAAGTCCCTGGCCAGGTGCTTTGATGTTAGCTTATTCAAAATCAATAATTGGTACCAAAAATCTGAGATATATTCATTAAATGAGCAAATTTCTTCTCCGATACCTCATTCATAAAAATCGAATGGATAATCTTAAAGTTGTTATGATTTCAATAACCAAGACTAACGACAACAAAGTTACACTAGAATTGGTTTCCTATAAGATATAATTGATTTGTATTGTAACAGGCATCTACAGGGACTCTATACACACACAATTCACTGCATAATCACACACTATGCAATGATATCCAATGGAAACCCAATTTTAGTGCAACAATCCTTTAGGTGGTTGTGGATATTGAAACAATCATAATTTCAAAACTATGCACTCGATTTTTATGAGGTATCAAACTAGGGAGAAGAAATTTGCGCATTAAATGTGTTTCTCAGATTTTTTGTCCCGATTATTGATTATCGATTAGCTAACATCAAAGCACCTGGTCAGGTACTTTTGTGTTAGGTGATGTAATAATAAACAAATATTGAATGCCTGAGATAGTGATAGTACAAACTATATCCCAAGGAAAAATTTGGATTTTTCCATTGCACGAGGCAAAGCCAAGTTTAATGGAATACTGTAAAACCAATAAATTTTGTGAGGGATTTAATTTCACGAATTTCGCTAGGGATTTGGATATTGCGAAATTAAATACCCGCAAAACTGACAATTTTGCGTTCAAAGTAACATTAAAATATCCAGATTCACAAAATTAAATGCCCGCTAAAATAGCAGCTATTTTTTATTTGCGATATAAAGTATTCACAGAATTATAGTGTTTTAACAGTAATCCTAATTGGACAAAGTGATATAGTTTTACTATTGCACAAAAATGCTATATATTTGTTTTAAATCATGATATCACATCATTCTTTTTTCAGCCATGTAAAAACTATCACATGGTTGAAATAGGCCTATCAGGCCAAACAAAAAAACAAGTTTGTTTCCAGTAGTGCGCACGCATTTCACTGAGACACTTAATTCTTGTGCATTTAATTTTGTTTATAGAAAAAAAGGAAACAAATATTGTTAGGGCGCCATCTTTTGTCGAAATTGTGTCCAACATGTTTCATCATGGCGATTGACCACATGGCAAACACAAAAGTGAAAAATGTTGGCGAAAGTCACATTTTAGCAAGCATAAGAGCAACAAATATGCACAGATTTGATTAAATAAAACCATTTCAAGTGAACCTCCACTATGAATTTGAGCCAAAAAAAAGAAGAAGAACCCCCCCCCCCCCCTTTTCAGGCTTGCTACTGGAAACAAAATTGTTTATTTTTTTGGCTTCAAATGATTATAATCATCTTGATCACTTGTTTTGATGAACATACTGAAACTCCTGATGTTATAGATTCCTCTCTTCAAAGCCTTTCTAATTATATAAACTAAAGTTTCAAAAATGACCCAGTCATTTATTGAAGCAGATAACTGGGTAATTTTTGCAACTAATAATTCTTGAAGTTTTCCATAACTGTATTTTGAAACCAATTTTAAAAATATATTCCTATTGTTATTTTCCTTCATTTTTTCAGCATACGACACAAAGGTCACAAGAGCAAAAGATTGAGTCAGCATTCTATTTTACAAGCAGGTCACATAGCCAAGAGACACAGCACCACCAGCCATTCAAACGAAAACATTCATGCCAGACCCTCGATAAGTCATGTGACTCGGGTCAAAGGTCAGGCACAGCAAGCACAAGTGGGCAGACCGGAGGAGCTGGTCGAGTTGCTTGATAGGACTCGGGGTTCTAGGGGTTCAGACATTAATGTGGAAGGAGTTAAGAGGCGCTCCATGGTACCCTCTGGGGTTGCTAAGGGGGACGAAGGCGTGCCATTGGTGGCATCAAGCAGGCATAGTAGGACTACTAGTTCAACATCAGAGAGTGCTATTTGAGACAAATAGGCATAGAGAACTACTACTATAGTTTGATCAGCTCCAAATTGGTGAAGCCTCCTTACAGCAACGAATGAATACAGAAGGATGCGGGTGCGCATTAGGCAAAAAGCGCACTGTGCATATATGCGTAATGCATGAATGCCACCAAAACCGTGTGCTTGCGTGTGGCCATAATTGCGCGTGTACGCTTGGATTACTTGAGAGATAAAAACCAAATAGTTCTTGCCAATGTGGAACTGTTTCAACTATAATTGAACATCAAAGGGTGTTATTTCTAGGCCCAGTTTTGTATAACAGGCACTGCGGACACGGTAGAACTATTGGATAATAAGTGTACATTAGGTTTCAGGCATACATACATTGATTTCATGGTTTAATTAGATGCCTGATTATAACTATGTCATGCCTGGGAACCTAAAGTACCCTATATCCAACCAAACCACTGGTTCGGCATAAGAGATAGTGGCGTAAATACATGTGACGCCGGCTCATTATATTTTTCTATTCTGTACAAGACATCATGCTGTGTTATTATTTTCCGATAGGCAACAAAAACACCTTGTCCTGTTGGTGAATATTATGAAGCATTTGAACAAACAAAAATCTCATGTTGTCAAATTATGGGTTGGTATGATCATTGAACTATCTTTTTTTTTTAACATAAGTACTAATGAACACAATTGATGCTGCACCAACAAATGGGTTAAACAGGCAGCAGTATTGTGTAAAAGAACAAATCTTTAATTACCATTTTTCATAAATAATGTAAACTCTACTTAATTTTCATTCATAGAAAAAAAGCAAAATATCAATGTTTAGAAAATGAGGCCATGGTCATAATAAAAGTGAGATAAAACCACTTTTAAACATTTGGCCCTTATCCATCTCGTTTTATGGCACATGTACTTGAATTATCATAGTTTTGCTTATTACTTACAACTGGTAACAGCCATTGTCAATGTTGAGTGCTAGCTAGTTGGCTCTGATGTAGTTGGCCTCTTCCCAGAAAAATATTTTGACTTAGTCTTAGCTACTGATGTCCTGTATCTGGAGACCTGGTAATTCGTCACTACATGTTCTAATTACCAAGAGTATATGACTGGATTCTTGGTGTCAAGTTCCCTTGAAGGTCACACAAATATCACATCAAGCCAAACTCACTATAAGATTACTTATGGTACTACATTTAAGTTCATCTAACTCTGTATAGTAACATCAGAGGGTATCGTTGAAACGTATGTGACCTTTGACCCTGAATCAAGGTCAAAGGTCAACTAAACATCAGAGGGTATCCTAATCAGTATTCCTAGTGATCTATAGTCTATTTATCCACCACGAGACAGTGACGTAACATCGTATTCAACTAATTACAGCACATAACGCGCGCACCTACTCGAGGCGCTGGCGTATACACACGAGCGTTGAAAGACGGAAGTTACATACGCGTGCTTAAAAGCTGCGCCTGGTATGTTACGTCACTGTCCAGAGGAAGCCAAATAGACTTATAGGGGAATCATGCATGCCATTTAAAATGAGTTGAGATTAGTGGAATACCCTTCAAATGTATTATTGTTGTTCTTCGATGTTTATAAGACACAAACAAGATCAAAATAACGTGTGTTCTAGGGGCTGACATTGATTTCTGTTTCTTTAGGCCAGTGGTTCCTAAACTCTGGGTTGAGACACCAGTTGGGGTCGCGACCAAGGCTCAAGATAGCAGGGTTTTTTACTGGGAGCTACTTTTTTCAAAAGAAGCGCCCGGATCATGGGATTTATTGAGAACCGGGAGCTACTTTCAGTCTACCGGGATCTAACTTTTTAAATCCAGCGAGGCAGCATTGTCAAATCGAAATTTGATGTCTTGGCAAGCTTCCTGATCGTCAACGGGCGTTGGTTTGGACTAAATATCAGCGCCTGGTTGTTTATTTTTCAGCATTACCGGGCGCTATGGCAGGATGACCGAGGGGTAAAAATCGCCCTGCGCCCACTTATCTTGAGCCTTGGTCGTGACAGGGGTTGCTACATGCTCTTTGAGGGGTCGCGGACTAGCCTAATTTAACAAAAAATGAAATTAATTATAATGTTGTATCATAGTAACACACATGACTTTGTTCTGTGAGGGGTCGCGCTCTGATGCTGGTTACTGGAATGGGGTCACCACCAGAAAAAGGTTGGGAACCACTGCTTTAGGCGAAGAAAAGACAATCCTGTTCTACGGCCAATTTACAGACCCGTCGGGCATTTGTTGATGTTGTTTTTTCTTGAAACATTCAGGAATTTGTAGTGAAAGTTTCAAAAATAATTCGAAAAATTACAATTTTTTTTTGAAATTTCAAAAATTCAAAACAAAAATTCTATTTGGGTTTTTTCAGTTGCCTTACAGTATTTTTGAAGTGCAATCTTGATAAAAATTGTAAAGAATATTCTTAATTTCTAAGCTCCTAGATACCTTCTTCCACTTAAATGTTACCCGAAACCTATGAACCCGCCCTTCTAAATCCAAGTAGATAAAACTAAACTGAAAATGCAGTGGGTAGTCAAGTTTTTGTGGATAAGACACAATTATTTTTTTTCTTTCAATATGTGTTGCCTAAACTAAATTCATAGATCAGGCATGAGAATTTTCAGTTATAAAACTGAATTCAGTTTTTTTTGTGGTCCAAATTTTCTTTTAATTCAGCCTGGTTTTGGCCTTTTTAACCCAATTTCACCCACATTTTCAGTTGTTTTTCATATTTTTTCATTCTCATGCCTGATATATGGGATTATGTTTCCATGATGTGAAACTCAAAAAGATTTTCATGGAATGCATGCAGCTCTGGGCTGTACTTTATCACCCACCAGCCTGTCTATGATGGGTAAATAAGGTGTTACTTAGGTGGTTAAAAGTGCCTGCCCGAGTGCAGGTAACCGTTTTTCAAACTCAAAAGTATCAGTCCAGATATAGGAAAGTTTCCTTTGACCCTCAGTTTACTTGGAAAACAAATTTGGGCAGGTACATTTCTGGTATCTTTTAGAAGCTACCTGCCCGACTGACTGTTATCAAAATGGTTAACAGCCAGCTGCTATTGTTGCTTTGAATAATATGTATTGCAATAACACAAACAATTAGTTCTTTCAATCTCTATTTATTTGTTGCAAAATAATGACGGAAACAAATTTTTACAAATATGTGTGTTTTTAATTAATTGCAAATAAATGTTTGTGAATGTGGCATGGTGTTTTTTACATATGATGGTAAAGGGAGACAAAAGCTCAATACCAAAAGCTCACTAAATATAGATGGGGAGCATGGGTCCATTTTAGGGGGTTTTCAGTCCCGGTCTACTATCGTTGATCAAAGTTTTGAACTACACAGTTCAACAAAAATAAGTTCCCCTTTAGATTATGCATGATATTTTTAAAATGAGTTACTCCATCGAAACAAGTTTTGGCACACATAATGTACGTGTTCACAGCAACACTAAAACGCAGCTACAACTACGCAGGTGTTGTAATGCTTGAATGGAAGAATACCTGAATTCAAAAGTTGCTAAATGATGTATTGAAGGAGGATGGTTAAGCAGCTAGAACCTCGGTCTTGAACCAGCGTCTTTGCTTGAACACCGCATTTTTCACCTTTTGAAATGAGGTATTCCTCCAGTCAATGTGTGCTCATTCAAGCAGCACAACAGCTGTGCGGTGTTCAAGCAAAGACCCTGGTTCGAGTTGCTTAACCATCCTCCTTCAATACATCATTTGGCAATTTTTAAATTCAGGTATTCCTCCATTCAATGTGTGCTCATTCAAGCATTACAACACATGCGTAGCTTTTATAATAGGCCAACTCTAGTGTTGCTGTGCACCCCTACATTATGTGTGCCAAAACTCGTTTCGATGGAGTAACTCAAAAAATATCAGGCATAATCTAAAGGGGAACTTATTTTTTGTTGAACTGTATATAACCTTTTGAAAATGACAGCTCAAGGTCATAGATCAAAAACATTATGATCCATGATCAAAGTTGTCATTAATTTGTTTGTTCCAAAGATTCAAGAAGTTCTGACCTTGTAAAATTTTAGAGTTAAAGGGCCGCATTTAATCACATTTTGATGACTATACACATCACCAGATTCATCAGATAAAGCCCAACAATATGATATACTTCTTATGGTCAATAGCCTGTTTTGGTTTTTTTTTACCATGTTAAATTAGATTTTGACGTCCCATTGAAACGCATGTGACCTTTGACCCTGAATCAAGGTCAAAGGTCAACTAAACATCCACATTGGCATGAATATTCACCTAGGTTGTATTCTACAAACTGTATGGACCATTGTGGTATGCAACTCAATGTGCCAGCAGACCAGGACGGAAAATACCATGTGTGTTCCCCAGCTAATTGTATTTGTAGTAGATACTGTAAAAGTAGATATTTTCGCGAGGTTTTTATTTTCGCATATCGCGAATCAATCCTCAACCGCGAAAATATAAACTAGCGAAAATTATTATTATTAACTGTTTTGTTCACAAATGTTGAAAATCGCAAAAATAACAAATCGCAAAATGCCTGTTATGACCATTTTCGTGGAAATATCTTCTCGCGAAAATATTGACTTTTACAGTACACTATACTCTGTTTGGCCATCTCGAGACAGTGACGTAACCGCGTATTCTACTAATTGCATCACATAACGCGCGCGCATACTCGCGGCGCTGGCGTACAAACACAAGCGTTGAAAGGCGGAAGATACACACGCGTGCGTAAAAGCTGCGCCTGTTCAGTTACGTCACTGTCTCGAGATGGCCAAACAGAGTATAGACTATCTTTTGCCTCTTTCCTCTAATTCAGGGCAACGAGAGGGTGAAGAATCAGAGATTTTTTCTTGCTTCAGGTTTTGCAGACTTTCTGATACGGATACGGTATTTGCCAAATATATGATGTCCCATTCAAATATACTTGCCAATGGTTGTATTTTAATATACTGCTAGTGTTAGTATGACCAGTACTGTACATATTATCTTTATAATATAATGTGCCCGACAAAGGGTTTAATAATATTGTGTATAAATTAACATAATTGTTGCTTATTATGGACACAAAGTGCAATGCATTGGCATTATGTAAATTATGATTTATAATAAATATCACATTATGTGATTTAATATCAAATATTTGGTACAGAATTGAATTTTTTCATATGAATAGATACCTAATGATGTCAGAATGATACAGTCAACACAAGAAGTAACTGACCAGGTAATACATGTGCTGATCACTCTAAAATATAACTTCTACATAAACATATTGGATTATAAAGTTGAGAAATGTCTCCTCTTTAATAATGCAATATGTTTATGTAGGAGTTGTACTCTAAGAGTTATCACCACATGTATTACCTGGTCGGTTACTTATTTAATGACTGTAAAAAGCTATTAATGTTTAATTATTGTCATTTCCATTCAAAAAGTGTGAATAACAAAATCAAATTTAGGAAAGTTGTAACTCAGTATTTTTACCATTTGATCAATTGTGTCAGTTACTGTGGCTGTGGTGGGTTTGTCAACTGGAGATGACTGCTTAGTTCAAATAAAAAGAGTCTGACAGGGGAAAAATTACTATTAGGTGACAAAAAAAACCTGTTCTACAACAGGTAAATGGACCTCTCAGGTTGGGTCGGTTGGTTGGGCAATTGTTTCCCCTTGAAAATGACACAAATCTGTTAACATTTTGCTGTTATTTTACAAAAAGAAAAAGAACTAGGGGTCGGTATTCATTTGCACATGACATTTTTTCACCAATTTCTAAAAGAAAAAGGGTCGGTCAGGCCTGTAGAACAGGGTTTCTTTTCTCTTTGTCGCTTCATGTCATTTTATCTGCAAAAAATACTAGTCGATGAATTTCTTTGTTCCAGTTGTGAGTAATAACAATTATACATCACAAAAATATATCTAAAAAAGAGAGCACTTCTTTTCACCTTAATATACACATAAGGATCTTTAAATAGAATGGCAATCTAAATCTATTTCTTAAAAGGTATCAGTGTTTCAAGACATTTATGATTCTTTTTGATATTATTTCAAATAAGAAAAGAAAGGAAAACAATTTATCAAGTACCTTTTTTTATTTCCTTATAAAATACACAAGGTCTTGCGATTCATTCTGGCATGTTGACCCAAAAATGGTCGACACTTTGTTCAAATATGTGTACAGCCACAGCAAAAGGGTGCAGTTGTCTCTCAAAGAAAAAAGTTGAGATCTTATCTATAAAAGGAGCTTAGTGAATGCTTCAAAATGACACCTTTGTTGTTTCTGCTTTCTGATTTTATGCAGAAAAATTACTGTAAAATTTTCTTTGTTTTCTTTGTTTTTCTCTATCTTATTCCATCAATATTTCCAAATGCACATTGCCGACAAGTACACCTTTTTGCTGAGACGGTACACATATACTAGATTTGGGCCCTAAGGGTATAAAAATGTAGCATCTTGTGAAATTTCCTGGTATTTTTATGATATTAACCCTAACTCTACCCCCCCCCCCCCCCCACTTTTTCAGAATTTTTTCTTCAACATGGAAAATCGACCAAAATATCACCCGATCCCCCCGGGATTTGATCCAGGGACCTCTCACTCCAGAGGCGAACAATTCCCCACTACAACACGGCTGTCAAGGCTAGTTTGCGCAGTATATTGCGCAAACTATATGGGCTGGGTCCATTTTTTCATCAAAAAACTTCCACGCTGGGTGGAACCAATGTGCCCAGTCGTGGTATTTTGGGGTATATGATAGGGTTAGGGTTAAGCAAAACAGATTTGATCGAGTCACAATGCCACCTTACTTCTTACAATGAAAATATAGAAACAGACTCAATAACCAACTCTAAAAAATTAAATAATTTAAAGTATTGTCAACATTTAGTCACATTAAAGTTTAGGTTTTTTTATTTCATCTTCATACAGTAAAATACAACAATTTCAACAACAAAATAGAAGTTTTTGTTTGAAAAAATGTATACAAAATATGAGCATACTGTGAAAAGATGCAGTGCAAATTTTGATTTTCACCTCATTTTACAGGTCATAAAAATCAATGTTTTCATTTGGTTTTATCAGGTGTGTCAAATCTCTCTATTCAAACTGAATAAATACAGCTCCTGGTTCTAAAATCCTTATTTCAACCACTGTTTCAAACTGTTTAGGAAATGTAACTCATTCGTCTATACTCTGTGTAAAGTTTAGAGGTTGCGTCTGCAGGTAATTTAGTGACTATATAAATCAAAACAAATAATTGTCGATCCGATCGCTCCCGTTCATCCAAAGGTCACGCAAAAGCCCCACAGTACGCAACGGAATGGTTTGAATTGATCAACAATTATTTGCTTTGATTTATAGTCATACATGCACCATTTCCAGGCCTGGACCAACATTCTTATTTTGAATGCCCTTGCCATTGCAATAAGCAATGATGCACACTATTTTACTACTCTTTTAAAGCAGAATGCACATTGACATTTGAAGTGACACATGGTTCTATATTTCTTTTCATTGTTGGGGATGAGGATGTCATTCCCTTCAGAAGGGAGGGAGGGAGGGAAGGGGGCACACATTTACTGGTCGACATTGCTAACCTTTTTGTGCCCCACACCCCGCTATCTGATGCCTGATCTGACACCCGATAACATGCACAGAAGGAGAGTAATTCTGTTATACCCTTCACAGTGGTATTCATAGTGCATGATTATTAAGAACGACGCATACTACCGATGTTGGTGTGTAGGGTATAACAGAATTATGCCCAAAAAGGTGTCTATTTAGACAGTTTTGTTTGATTTTCTAAAGCCTTTTTAGACAAAAAATACAATCTTCATAGTAAAATGTCCCAATTTATGATCCAAACAATAATCACCCACCAAAATATTTGTCACACCCCTTCTAAAGAAAATGACAGCCCCCTTAAAGACTTATCATCCTGATGTGCATCTACATGATTAACTTTACTTCAAGAACATCTCACAGTTCCCCCAAACACATTGTCCATCCAACTGATGCTTGCTTCTTTAGAGTGCAGCACTAGTGAACCTAGGCCATGACCTATAACCAAACGCAACTGACAGTTTTGGTAAGCCAGTAAGAGATACATTGTAAGCCAGTAAGAGATACATTGCGAGGGGTCAGAGCCAGAGCCAAAAGGACCAAAGTGCAAAATTACCCTTTTAAAGGGGCATTGAGAGATGTATCGATATACTAAATGAGCAAATAACGTAAAGATAATCATCAACATAGCCCAAATCCAAAATGTCATACAATTCCGACATCGCCTTCATGCCAAAATAAGCAAATAACGGCACTTCCGGGTTGAGATTTGCCGCGAAAGTCCGTGAGTAAAATGATGCATAACTTCCGAATTCAGCACCTGAGTTTCGATATGATCGTATCGAAAATAAGAAAATCAAGAAATTTTATATGATAAACGGCGAAAGTTGGTAAACTGTTTCAGATGGTAGTTAGTATATGCCTAAGTATTACTTTGAAGCAAAAAAACCTGATTTCCAGGATAATTGAGGGCGCGCTCCCATACGTATCTCTCAATGCCCCTTTAAGATACATGCATTTATAGTTTGTCCGTACTTGGGACCTTTTGGCTCTAAACACTTGGACCACCTGTGAAGCCTACACAACTCTATGGGACAAAATTGTACTTAAGGCCTTGTAGCTCTAACAAGAAGAAGCTGAATGTTCTTATGGCTTTTGCCTTTTTGGTGATAACAATTTATGAGGCTATATGGCTTTACAGTAACAAGGTCCCAAGTGTTGTAAGGATTATTTTGATTTCAAAATATCATTTTGGCCAAAAATGCACTTACGATTTTTTGGCTCAGACCCCTCGATTGGCAACTCAACTTTTGACAAAGCATGGCACCTGATTTGTTAGTGTTTGTTTTTATTGGGTTTTATTTTACTGTAGCGCACAAGTAGTCAAAAGTGACCTTCGTCGGCAGCATAATCGCAGTAAACACCGAGTAGGAAAATTAAGGCAGTAAACAAATCTGTTCATCTGTTAAGTATCAATTAATCAGTCATTCTCTGCCTCCTCTGCATCCTCCTCCTCATCCTCATCATCGTCATCGTCATCATCACTGTCTTCTTCATCTTCTTGGTTACGATACCTATGAAATGAAATATAATAATTGCATTTTATTTAAGGAGAACCGCACTGGAAAAGTAAACTTTAATGTACGAGGGTCATTCAATAAGTTCTACCTCCTACCTCATAACTTTATTATTATATGAGCCAGTCTTATCAAATATCACACGATTGTAGCTTGGAACCTCAGCTACAAATCCAATGTAAATTGATCTGAGTACTGGTTGTACTTTTCCGGACATGTAGTGAGAACCAAACCTCGATTTAGTGTGACGGAAACGGATGAAAACAGCAAAATATCGCCGAAGTGCTTTTCAATTGGCCTATTGTAAGAGGCAAAACATACCTATCGGTCAATTATAACCGTTCTAAATGTCAGATATCTCTTTAACAAACTGTAAACAATAAAGTTGACTGATTGGTTTGGAAAAAATATGCCCTCTGGTTAGCCAGATCCAGGTCAGGACAACTATTCAGTTTACCCCTCCCCTAGAGAACCCTGTAAAAGTCATATTTGACTTTCATGATAACTAAGCGATCTTCAATATATCGAACTAAATGGAGGAATTTAAAGTCTGTCAAAGCGATAATTTTCTATCATTGACTACCTGATTGACTATTCTGAAGGTTGCAAATAAGTAAAACTCATAAAGTGACTATTATGGTAAAGATTTAACATTCGAGGCATCAGTGTGGCTTAAGTTGTAACAACGAAAATTTGACTGATGGCAGTATTCTGGTATACCAAAGGCATAGCAATACATTTGAGTTGATAGTAGTTAATATTGTTTACAATCTTATCTATACATGATAATACTGTAATATATTCAGATATCATTCATTCATTTCCATTTTCAGTATTAAAATCATGCTCTTATATCTAACCATACAATACAAAAAACCACCCGAAAACATGTGCATATTGTTAAGGTAATTTTCTGTGTCTGTTGTCCAAAATCTCTCTCTGGCTTTGACCGCGTCATAACAAAAGTAAAACAGATATCAATTTTCATTTACTACACATTTGTAGCTATGATTCGGAGCTATAATCATGACAAATGTCATGAGGTTGACATTTATAATATTAGCGATGTTATGAGGGAGGAGGTAGAACTTATTGAATGACCCTCGTATATCCTTGAATAAATATTTATCAAGTACAACCTATCTTTTCAAAAAGCTGTAACCCCTGGAATGTCTGAAAAAATGTTCTCTCGCCCAGTATGTTTTGATTAAAATTCGCTCTATTTACCGCAATTGACAATGGGATAGCATTAAAGGGCTGCATTTAACCACTTTGATGACTATGTCACCAGATTCATTAGATAAATTCAAAAACATTTTAGACTGATGATTCAGTAAACTCTCCATGTAATCTCCTTGCAATTTCTGAAGAAATAAATTATGATTCTCTTATAAATAACTCTCCAACTCATGCCCATACCTCATATCAATTCCAAGCTTTATGTGTACCCAACCTGTGCCTATACCTCATATCAATCTGGGACAGTGTGTATTCTCCAAGCTTTATGTGTACCCAACCTGTGCCTATACCTCATATCAATCTGGGACAGTGTGTATTATCCAAGCTTTATGTGTACCCAACCTGTGCCTATACCTCATATCAATCTGGGACAGTGTGTATTCTCCAAGCTTTATGTGTATCCAACCCTGTACCCATACCTCATATCAATCTGGGACAGTGTGTATTATCCAAGCTTTATGTGTACCCAACCTGTGCCTATACCTCATATCAATCTGGGACAGTGTGTATTCTCCAAGCTTTATGTGTATCCAACCCTGTGCCCATACCTCATATCTATCTGGGATGGTGTGTATTCTCCAAGCTTTATGTGTACCCAACCCTGTGCCCATACCTCATATCAATCTGGGACAGTGTGTATTCTCCAAGCTTTATGTGTACCCAACCCTGTGCCCATACCTCATATCAATCTGGGACAGTGTGTATTCTCCAAGCTTTATGTGTACCCAACCCTGTGCCCATACCTCATATCAATCTGGGACGGTGTGCATTCTGCAAGCTTTATGTGTACCCAACCCTGTGCCTATACCTCATATCAATCTGGGACAGTGTGTATTCTCCAAGCTTTATGTGTACCCAACCTGTGCCTATACCTCATATCAATCTGGGACGGTGTGTATTATCCAAGCTTTATGTGTACCCAACCCTGTGCCTATACCTCATATCAATCTGGGACAGTGTGTATTATCCAAGCTTTATGTGTACCCAACCCTGTGCCCATACCTCATATCAATCTGGGACGGTGTGCATTCTGCAAGCTTTATGTGTACCCAACCCTGTGCCTATACCTCATATCAATCTGGGACAGTGTGTATTATCCAAGCTTTATGTGTACCCAACCCTGTGCCCATACCTCATATCAATCTGGGACGGTGTGCATTCTGCAAGCTTTATGTGTACCCAACCCTGTGCCTATACCTCATATCAATCTGGGACGGTGTGTATTATCCAAGCTTTATGTGTACCCAACCCTGTGCCCATACCTCATATCAATCTGGGACAGTGTGTATTCTCCAAGCTTTATGTGTACCCAACCCTGTGCCTATACCTCATATCAATCTGGGACAGTGTGTATTATCCAAGCTTTATGTGTACCCAACCCTGTGCCCATACCTCATATCAATCTGGGACGGTGTGCATTCTGCAAGCTTTATGTGTACCCAACTCTGTGCCTATACCTCATATCAATCTGGGACAGTGTGTATTCTCCAAGCTTTATGTGTACCAAACCCTGTGCCCATACCTCATATCAATCTGGGACAGTGTGTATTCTCCAAGCTTTATGTGTACCCAACCCTGTGCCCATACCTCATATCAATCTGGGACAGTGTGTATTCTCCAAGCTTTATGTGTACCCAACCCTGTGCCTATACCTCATATCAATCTGGGACAGTGTGTATTCTCCAAGCTTTATGTGTACCCAACCTGTGCCTATACCTCATATCAATCTGGGACAGTGTGTATTCTCCAAGCTTTATGTGTACCCAACCCTGTGCCTATACCTCATATCAATCTGGGACAGTGTGTATTCTCCAAGCTTTATGTGTACCCAACCCTGTGCCTATACCTCATATCAATCTGGGACGGTGTGTATTCTCCAAGCTTTATGTGTACCCAACCCTGTGCCTATACCTCATATCAATCTGGGACAGTGTGTATTATCCAAGCTTTATGTGTACCCAACCCTGTGCCCATACCTCATATCAATCTGGGACGGTGTGCATTCTGCAAGCTTTATGTGTACCCAACTCTGTGCCTATACCTCATATCAATCTGGGACAGTGTGTATTCTCCAAGCTTTATGTGTACCAAACCCTGTGCCCATACCTCATATCAATCTGGGACAGTGTGTATTCTCCAAGCTTTATGTGTACCCAACCCTGTGCCCATACCTCATATCAATCTGGGACAGTGTGTATTCTCCAAGCTTTATGTGTACCCAACCCTGTGCCTATACCTCATATCAATCTGGGACAGTGTGTATTCTCCAAGCTTTATGTGTACCCAACCTGTGCCTATACCTCATATCAATCTGGGACAGTGTGTATTCTCCAAGCTTTATGTGTACCCAACCCTGTGCCTATACCTCATATCAATCTGGGACAGTGTGTATTCTCCAAGCTTTATGTGTACCCAACCCTGTGCCTATACCTCATATCAATCTGGGACGGTGTGTATTCTCCAAGCTTTATGTGTACCCAACCCTGTGCCCATAACTCATATCAATCTGGGACGGTGTGTATTCTCCAAGCTTTATGTGTACCCAACCCTGTGCCCATACCTCATATCAATCTGGGACAGTGTGTATTCTCCAAGCTTTATGTGTACCCAACCCTGTGCTTATACCTCATATCAATCTGGGACGGTGTGTATTCTCCAAGCTTCATGTGTACCCAACCCTGTGCCCATACCTCATATCAATCTGGGACAGTGTGTATTCTCCAAGCTTTATGTGTACCCAACCCTGTACTCATACCTCATATCAATCTGGGACGGTGTGTATTCTCCAAGCTTTATGTGTACCCAACCCTGTACCCATACCTCATATCAATCTGGGACGGTGTGTATTCTCCAAGCTTTATGTGTACCCAACCCTGTGCCTATACCTCATATCAATCTGGGACGGTGTGTATTCTCCAAGCTTTATGTGTACCCAACCCTGTGCCTATACCTCATATCAATCTGGGACGGTGTGTATTCTCCAAGCTTTATGTGTACCCAACCCTGTGCCTATACCTCATATCAATCTGGGACGGTGTGTATTCTCCAAGCTTTATGTGTACCCAACCCTGTGCTTATACCTCATATCAATCTGGGACGGTGTGTATTCTCCAAGCTTTATGTGTACCCAACCCTGTGCCTATACCTCATATCAATCTGGGACGGTGTGTATTCTCCAAGCTTTATGTGTACCCAACCCTGTGCTTATACCTCATATCAATCTGGGACGGTGTGTATTCTCCAAGCTTTATGTGTACCCAACCCTGTACCCATACCTCATATCAATCTGGGACGGTGTGTATTCTCCAAGCTTTATGTGTAGTCTCTCAGCTAACCTCTCTGCCGACTGCTGTGCCACAAGCTCCTATATTTGGACAAGAATATATGAGTGAATAAAGGGGTACTAAGAGATGTGTTGAAGGCTGCACCCTCAAGTAGGATAAAAACCAGGGTTTTTTACATTTTTACAATTGTATTACATACAAACTTAAAGCTGTAAGGATTAAGAAAAATCAGCCGTCTCTGTGCAATAAAACATCATTTCAAAATATTCCATCCCCGGCTTGGACAGCATTTTATGGTAAACAGTGTTACGCTATTTTTGGATTCAAATTTCATATGATATTACACAGAGATGATATTTCAACTTTGTGTTAATCAAGTTTTGCTGCTTTTTTGTGAGTATAGAAACAACAATAAATGTCCAATTACAATGATTAAGTAAATTTTGTAATACAAAAAAATCTTAAACATCTCTTAGTACAACTTTAATCTAAAAATGATATTACTGGGCAATGATGCCTGTACATCATATTAGAGCAGCGGTTCTCAACATTATCTAATAGAGCGCAACCAACAATAATGAGATAAATGTATGATGAAGCCCCAAATGCACCCATTTTTTTAATATATATTTGAGGAGTCCACGCACCAACCACCACCATTGCTCCAAGCATTTGGCGTGTGCGCTGCCAGTTGAAAAGCCAATGATAAAGAGTGGAAATAAACTGTCAGGTCTGCGTGACAACTTATTTTTCACTCTAAATTCACTCTTTAACCAGGATTTTGAAGTAATTAGGAATCGTATCGCTCTGTAACTCGGAATATCTTTATGATTTATGATCAGAAATGTAAATCTGCAAGAAAATCTACTTTCTAAAAAAAAATCATGAATAGAGGGAGCCCCTTGGAAAATATCACATAATATGCCTTTAAAGATGTTAAAATTGCTACTGCATCTAATATTCCTGGTTGATTTAAAAACAGACAAACAATATTGCAGTCTACCGTATATAAAACAGACATGACTCACATCTACTTTCGTCTTCTGCGCTTCCAGCAACCGTCTAGATTCCTCTAAATCTATTGTTTTCGTGCCAGGATGTTTCGACGGAGGCATTACCACCGCTGAATACTCAATGGGTCGTGACTCTCCAGAGTCTCTTGCCGGACTGGCATTTCCTCTAGGCCCTACATCTGGTCTTGTCAGTCCTTCCGGTATAGTTGTCGATTTCAAACTTTTGTGTGCGTAAAACTTCTGTGTCTTTTTCACTTGCACTGTACTTGTATCTGTCTTTAAAAAGACATTTGGGATAGTTTTAGAATGCTCTACAGGTGATGATTTTGAACTGTCCGCTTGGACCTGGTCCTTACTAATTGATGCCATATCTGGTATTCTTTCCACTACTTCACCTTCCATACAAGGTGGTAGTGTTCCCAAGTCCAATCTTTCAAACAGTTGTGCTGTATTCTCAATGTCCTCTCTCTCTTTTAACGCCTGTTTTAAACGGTCTGCAAATGTCTGGATCTTTTTGCCGCCGTCTTTTAGGGATTTTACAAACCTCCTGTAAAATTTAAAAGGAAAAAATGAGATATCTTGATTAAAACTACATGTATGCTGGTTCAGCCTGGATCCCTGTGCCAACTCATCCATAGGTGCAGGTATATAAGCTTCTCCCATTACTTGAGAGAATAGACTCTACACCACATTGTGTTGTCGCTCTGTTATCACATACGGCAAATAACAATCAACACAAGTTGTAGTTGAGGTGATGCATCAAATAGTGAATGCATTGTCTCACTGTCATGGCTATGGCTCAATAGGGAGAGCGCTACACCATGTATGTGAAGACCCATGCTGTTGTGGGCACAGACACAGAGTGTTTACTGCCAATCAGCGAATTTGTTAGCATTCTGAGCTTGATGTTGGCATTGACCAAATTTATTCGTGGATTATTTTACGTCATATCATGCATGCATGACTTTTATACCAGCAAATCAATGTGATGACATAATTTGTGCGTACCTGCATCTATGGATGAGTTGTATGGAGCCCATTGATGCAGGGAACCAGCATGGATTAAAACAGGTGATGTTTCTAGTATTACTGGAGCAGAATGATACTTCAGGCGCGTTCATCTTTGGGCTGCGTGTGTGTTGCTCGTTCAAGTTTTAATCAGATTATTGTAAACCTGCTGCTATTACCCCAACATGTGACAGAGTAAATATGTCAAAGTAACTTAACCCTTGGCTGATAATGTCTACCATCCAAAAAATGTAACCAGTCTTTTTCAGCTCCCTCCCCCCCCCCCCCCCCCACCCCCCACCACTCCCCCCTAAACTTACTTATTGACCAATATTTTTTCCTGTCTTGTGAGTAAATCTTGCAGTTCTACTTTACTCATTCCCTCCAGTGGTTTTAGATCCCCCTGATGGTCTGGTATAGCGGGCATGTCTGCCAAAGTCTGCCTTGCCTGCGTCGCCATGGCTATGTAGGCTACTGTGTGTCTCTCAAATGGATTGGTAATTATTCTATTTCAAGGAAGAAATAACATTTAAAAAGGCATGAAAAGGGTATGATGAAGAGCCATAACAAGGTGTGTTTTTTCAAATACCACAAATTTGCCATATTAACTTTTAATATAAGGGGTCGTCCATAATTTTCGCCATTTACACATACATAATAGGGGAGGGGGTAAAAATATACCCTATTAAGCGTACATAACTTAAATGGCGATCTTGAGAGGCGGGCATTTTTTTATCAAGCCATTTATTGCGTATGTAACTTGACGGGGGGAGGGGTAAAAAGTTACAAACGCTTTGAAAATGGCAATAATTTTGGACGCACCCTAAGTAGAATTGTTAGGGACTCCTTCTTGCAAGCGATACTCGCAGTTTGGACTCACATTACACCTGTATTATAGCTAAGCTCTCTTTGGTCTATGGCATGGGCATTCCAATTTTTAGCAGGAACCCTTGATAGGATTAAATTAAACCTAGTTTAGGAGCAATGCAAATACTGGGAAGCCTTTTAGGCTAATATAATGAAAGTTCCAGTTTCAATTTCCCGTTTCCCGACCGACCCAACTTTTCAGTTTAACCAAAACTTTCATTATTTTGTGCACAAATTACATTTTCTGACAACCTTGAATAAAAATCAAAACTTTAAGTAGCTCAAAATACCAGACATATCTTCTTGTTGATTTTAAGGGATTTTAATGGCAGTGGTGTCATGGTATATGGTTAACAATGAAATTGTTTGCATTACCTACTCAAATTTCAGATGTAATTGATGTTGCAATATTTCAGACGGATTTATTGACATTTTCAATAACACATACATAAGCTTTCTTAATTGTTTTTCAAATTGTTAAAGTGTTAATTAAGGTGTAATATGTACCAATCAATAGGTAGTTAGTGGTGGTTAGTGGTGTTAAAACACCCCTTACAGATACAATAATGAAATTGAGTGAAATAATGAATAATGAATAATGAAATAGACACCTACCCACTCTTTTAAAAATATAAAACGGAAAACTTGGTATCATATTTCATTTGCCTTACACCTTGGTTAGTGAGTTTGTGGTGGTGTCAACTTCCAGTAGGTGGTACAAACTATGTATGACGCGATCAAGCGGAATGAGTCAGATGTCAAGAATATTGATTTTAAGTTATTGTTAAAAACTTGCATTTCTCAGTTGGTAAATTGTTTGTAACTTTAAAACTAGAAATTCAATTTTAGTGGGGGTTGGACCCACTGTACTGTAGCATTTCCACCTGCTTTTAAATAATCGACAAATAACAAAATAAATTCAAAACTGGCAACAGGTGACTCATTTTGCTTGATCAGGTCACATGTAAATGTTACACTTGGTGGCAGCAGTGGGATTGCCACAAGATAGGCGTTGAAGTGCGGAATTTGCTTTGTCTCCATCTGGGGTGACTTTCCCAATACTTACCTGATAATCATACCACTAACTAAACTAAATGCTATACTTCAGATGCTATGCATCTAAAGTATGATCATCAGGTACATTATGATGACATTGTCCTATGACTTTTGACTTGCGTTTATAGGGTTAGGGTTATTGAGCACTGAATATACCAATTCTCTTCTTGCCCAATGGTTTACTGTCTATATAGTTCTTCTTTCAACTTGATAGCTAAATGCATGAAAATAAGCAGAGTTTGTTTATATGGTGATCTTGAGAAGCGGGCATTTTTTATCAAGCCATGACATTTTCGCCAATTATTGCGTACGTAAATCGAGGGGAAGGGGATAAAAAGTTATGTACATAGTGTACTGTATGTATGTGAAAATGGCAATAATTTTGGACGACCCCTAATATAGGAGTGGTCTAGTGGATAAGACGCCGGTCTCACGATGCAAAGGTTGTGAGTTCGAGCCCCACTTCGGCCAACATGTTTGTATCTTGGGCAAGGTACTTAGTCTCAATTGTCTCGTGGTTCAGAAGTCACGTATAAATGGTGGTCTCGTGCATCGGAAGTGCAATAATCCGAGCACGTTAAAAGGTCACAGACTCCTTCGTAAAGAGTAGGGGATCATCCCGGTCTGTGTCTGTATACTCATTTCCCTAGGTTACAGGGAACTTGGCGTTACGTCCTAACTTGAAGGATCCTGCTAAGTATCGATGTAGATGTAGATGTATGTAGTCAAGCATGAAGTGTGAAGTATGCTGGTTCTGACTGCATTGATTGACTTCACCCCATTTTGAAGCTCACTGAACTCTCTATTTAATCTTAATTTAGTCAAGTACTAACTAAAAGTACTACCATACTTAGTTAGTAAATTAGTACCAGTAGGCCTACTAGCCTAGTTACTACTACTACTATTTAAAAGTATTTAGTAGTTAGTTAGTACAGGAAACCCATACGTTGGTGTTTTTTTTCTGTTTTTTTTTCTTCCCTACCAACGTATGGGGAAATTGTATTGCGAGAAACTGTCAATTTAATTTGCTGTATAAAGTGAATGGAGTGCAACTCAAATGAGTTGTGGGTGAATTACAGCAAAACTGCTTTTCCGTTGATTTTCATACTAGCTACGCACCTTCATAAAGTCCTCATCTTTCTTTCCAGCCACTTTTTAAAACATGAAAATGCTAAATTATTCCATTATTTAATCATAATTCTCCGCCGTGTAAATGCAATGGCAGAATTTTTTTAGACATTTCGGGATCGTACCGCGGTCCAGATTAGTCTCATACCCCACCGCAAAATAACAAACATCTATATACGCTACGCACACCATTACGAACTAACGAAAATATTAATATGAGACTATTCATTTAAATCAAACATGGCGCCGATTTCGATAAACATCGCGAGTGCCGTAAAGTGAATGGGATTAGAATTTCGCTTTAAATTTCAAGGGAATAGTGCATTTGTACAAAATGTTAAACGGATGGCAAGATAGATGAGAAAGAGTAGATAAGAACAAGCACAAAGAAGTGTGTTTTTGAGCTCTGGTAAGCGATACAGAAATTACCACAAAAATCATATTTAGAAGGAGTCATACTTAGGATGGGGACAGATAGTGAAACATGCAAAATACCCTATGATGAATAATACCAACTGATGACAAATATCCCTAAGTTAAGTATGATTTGTTGTACTAGTACTTAATAACTTAGTAGTTAGTATTACAAACTATTTTTTTAAACCGAGTTAAAACAATTTTATGTACCGCTTTTCAATAGACTTAGACCTCAAATGATTGTGCTCAAACATCTACAAAACATAGGACGTTTAATATCGTACACAAGCATAATAAACACTTACCAAGGAACAATTGCACAACAAATTGAAATTCATCGAGCCAAATCACGAAATAGCTACGTTTTCTCAAATGCGCATGTGTAGTGAGAGCTTGTAAGCTATCTTCATGTCGCATGTCGCCCAAACAGCGCCCTCTAATTATCATTAATTTCCAGCCCGTATTGGATTTGAATACTCTATTTTACTTTTAATTTTTTTAAACCCTATACTTTATATGGATAAAAAAAATGGGGGAATGACGGGATTTGTCCAGCTACCTTTTTTGCCTGTAGGTTTAGGCAATGACTCCATTTCCAAAAAGGCCCCTTTTTATACCCGACGGCTGAATGAATCCCTATATAAGTAGCCATCAGTAGCTATCAGTGTGAAAGAGTTCTGAACAAAATCAAGGTCGCACTAAAATGATGTCCTGTTTCAATGGAACTCACTGATTGAGGTTCCATGTTGATCGAGGCTTCCCACTTCATGATGATCTCCTTTTATAACTCTCAACAAAATACCTCTCATTTCACTATTAGCACATGCCTTAAAGTTGAGTACCTACCTCGCGTGATTTCAAACCAAGGACCACTTTTTCAGAGAAATCACTAAAAGGGGTTCAGGTGACTCGCCACCCAAAAGTTTGCCCTGGTTCACCGAAACATGAATATGAATATGAAAGTCAAAATTCCACTAAGTTGGGGAGAAAGCAAGGATCCAGCCCCATTTATTTGCCGCAACAGGCTGTGATTTGCCAACAGACCGTCAAAGATGGGGGAGGGGAAACCCCCGGGGGGGCCAGTCAAACATATATAATGGTGTACACATGCGTGACCAAAAAAATTCGTAAAAAGGGGTGTTTTTTCAGTGTTGGACGCGTCACGCGCGTGACGCGTTAAGGGTATCAAAAACGCTGATTTTCAAGAAAAAGGGTGGCTTAAAATACAGGTCGAACGCGTAAAAAGGGGTGTTTTTTCAGTGTAGGACGCGTCACGCGCGTGACGCGTTAAGGGTATCAAAAACGCTGATTTTCAAGAAAAAGGGTGGCTTAAAATACAGGTCGAACATGTTTAGGGTAACTTGTTTTGTTCCCCGTTCCCAGAAGAATGTTATCCCCGTTCTTGTTTAGGGGTCATATTCTGGCAAGAACTTGTTTAGGGGTCAAAATTTGCAAGGAAAGCGCGCTAAAAACTTGTTTAGGGGGTAATTTTGCTTGCAGGGTAAAACTTGTTTAGGGGGTGTCTGGAAAAAATTTGGTCACGCATGTGTACACCATTATGTTTGACTGGCCCCCCCGGGGGGAAACCTTCCCCTGATCCCCTCCCTTTGTTGATTACACCACTGCTGCTTATTCCCTGTGATCATAGTTCTTCCCTCCACTTCCTTTCCAATTTCTTAGGTTAGTAGTTTACCCCACTCTAACTACTATCCTAAGACCCCCTCAAAATCGATTTTAATGACATTTGATAGAGGGTCTTAGGTTAGTAGTTTACCCCCTCTCAACTACTAACCTAAGACCCCCTCAAAATCGATTTTATTGACATTTGAGAGGGGTATTAGGTTAAGTTGTTTACACCCTCTCAACTACTAACCTAAGACCCCCTCAAAATCGATTTTAATGACATTTGAGAGGGGGTATTAGGTTAAGTAGTTTTCCCCTCTCTCAACTACTAACCTAAGACCCTCCTCAAAATCGATATTCCTGACAATTGAGGGGTCTTAGGTTAGTAGTTTACCCCCCCCCCCCCCCCCCCCCCTCTCAACTTCTAAACTTAGACTTAACTTTTTTGGCATAATTCTGTTATACCCTACACACCAACATCGGTAGTATGCGTCGTTCTTAAAAATCATGCACTATGAATACCTTTGTGAAGGGTATAACAATTTGTTGGCGCAAATATCGATATTAATGACCTCTCCTCCCCTCTCAACCACTAACCAAATATCCTGGTGTATCCAAAACTGATTTAAGAGGGGGTCTTATTTTTTGGGTCTTAGGTCTTAGGTTTAGTAGACACCCACTGAAAATGGGTGGACATGTTAAAGGTAGATGACCCGATCACATTTTCGTAACACAGAATTATTTCAAACATACGGAGATTTTCATATCATATGAAAGCTCGTATTTTTCTCATCATCATACTGAAATTTGACGGCCTAAATTGGTATAATTACGGAGAAATCGATGAAATAACGTTGAATTACCGCGAATAGTGGTAACCACCGATATAGTTTGTGTACTACTCAATGGGTACAGTTCACAGCATCTTGTGCGTCTAAAATAAGAACCATTAGAGCTATGCAACTCAAACTTTAGAACACGACTTTTTAAAGGATGACCTTTCATGTAGAATAGAAAACTTCAAGTTGAAAATCGGAACATCTACCTCTAACAAGGTTCTACTCTATGTTAAGACAGAATCACTTTTTTTTAAAAGAAACACACTTCAAATAAGAAACAATAACAGTGTATATATTTTATTTCTGGGGTAAAGGTCCCAGCTCACAAGGGAATTCACAATCAAATGTATCACACAGATGCTCTGTGTACCCTCCTGCACTAGCGCACCAAGATCTCTAAATACCAGATGAAGTCATATAACTTCTTTAAACACATAATATAGAGTTTAAAAACAATATCTGGTTGGAGGTGATCTGGATTCCCAGTAATATTTGTACAGGATATGTGTAATAATTTCTATTAATTGATTTACTCCTACATCTTCAGTGATGAATATATCTACAGTTCAAAGACAAGATGATTATTGCAATGTCAGTCAAATGTTCCCTGGGCACAGCAGAGCTATCAACATTTGCATCCTGCCAGCCATCATGGGATTCTCTTCACCAATCGGGAGATTTTAAAAATGACATGTAAAATAATAGATCAAATCGTCGCTGTTCTGATATAACGACACATCACAACAGAATTAAGTAAAGTGATGTGTCGTTATGTCAGAACAGCGACGAAATGTTCCCCAATCAGGGAGGTTGTCAGATGTGTGTGCCCAGATTGGGTTTTATCTTAGAGATTCTCTTGCAAAATCTGTCAAATGTCAAAATAAACCAACTTTGCTGGTGATTAAATGTTATTTATTCAGTTCATATGAAGTTGCATATACATTAACACTTTCTGAACAGTTGATAATAAGACTTCAAAATATCCCAGGGAAAACACTAACTACCCGTTAATTTCAAATGGTTATGCCACAACGTTTGAAGTCTCTCAATTTGTATGAACTAGTAAATGAACTACCAGTAGTCATTCCCCTATGCAATAAGCAGGTTTAGAATTTGGGTTAGAAGCCAGGAATGGCAAAGATTCTCATCAACAGAACTGTGCAAATGTTAATGGCTTCTTGTAAGGTGACAAAAACACCCTGCTCTACGGGCAAACAGACTTCTCAGGTAAAGTCAGTCTGTCGGTTTTTTGGTGTTGTGTGCATTTTGTCCAAAAATTACGGGAACTTCTTGGTAGATTTTCAAATTAAAAATATTTCAATTAAAAAAAAAAACCTTCAACATTATCCAACAAAATATTTAAAAATTGGGTTGGTCCAGCCCGTACAAAAGGGTGTTTTTTTCTGTCACTTAATCGTCAGTTTTTTCATTACTTAGTTGGGTAGGATCAATGGATACTTGGCAAGTTCAACTGCAAGATACTACTTTATTTCACACACTCTTATTAAACCTTTCAACACTGACTCAACAATCAATCTTAAGACTATCCCAGACAATCAATCGCTTGTCCCCTTATTTGCGCCATAACATTTGCAGTGATAATCTAGGCTCAAAGGATATCGCATTTATGTGTTAATACAAGGACTCCTGATTCTTCAACGATTGAATTTGTGCATAAAACGGCTGAATTGAGATGCAACTAGTGGTAGTTGATCTCAGGATGATTGATCCTCTATCAGATTGTGTCTTACATGAAAAGGTAATTCATTTTTATTTTTACAACATTTGTATGTACATGCAAAATCTCATTTCCACTGACCAAAAACAAAACAAAAAATAATCATCTTCAGATTCGCTGTCAATGGGAATTGCTTATTTTTACGCTTTGATTCCCGACTTGTTAGCGATCGACCCAGTGAGTTTGTGAGGTATTATTATTTGTTTTACAGTTCCAGACACAACTAGTGTGAACCGGGTAACCAAGCAACAATCAATTTTGCCATCAGACTTAACCAGTGAATACATACATACATTATTATATTTGGATCCAGGTCTGAAATACGGCAAAAGAAAAATTGTTGTGTTGCCCTCAGTGACCGACCCTAAAATCTCAAAAATTAGGGTTACTTCTTTTTGGAAGATTTAGATTTTACCAAAATTATCAATCTCTTTTCTGCTTGGTTTAAGGTTCAGATTTTACCAAAATTGTCAAGCTATTTTCTGCTTGAAATGAACATGTTTGCTTGAATAAATAGTTTTAACTATTATCACGTTAGTAAAATTGACATTTACCAATTTTGTCTTGACATGAACCACTGCAGCTACAGTCTGTCAGCTAAATTTTTCAGCAAGAAAAAAGAAGAACAAAATTGACTGACCAACTGACCCGACCTCAAGATTTTTACACTTGAGGGCAACACAACAAAACAATGTTGGCCTAACACATCCCTCTGTCAGTTCAAACACAAAATATATCTAAATAATATCATAAACCATTCAAACTGATGATTCACCATCTCTCCTCAGGACAACAAATTTAAATCTTTTTTAAAAATCTCTAGTTTACATCAACGTTATACCCAGCATGCAAAACCGTGTCTCTTATGCCATTTGACCTTGGCATCTAGGTAATACAGGTCTTCGCAGTGTGGTGGAACCCATCTTTCGGTGTTATAGGGGCTCTCACCGGGCACCCAGTTGGGGAAGTCTTTCATGATGATGGCCTCCTGATCAAAATTGAATTTCAGCACCTTCAACATACTGAAATGAAACACAAACGAAATAAACATGGGCGTTTTGTTATAAAAACTCAAAACTGTCATTATTATACGTAGTGATATACATATGCCATAATTTCTTCAGATTTTTAATTCTAGAGGCTGATTTTGCTGAATTATGATTCATAGTTTGCTTGAGGTCAATGCCCAACAACTTGTTCTTTAGTCTGACGATTAAGATCAATATAATGGGCAAGCAATAATAACAAAATTCAGCAATTTCTCGAGGGTGAAAAAGTGAAGGGTGTTTCCCCCTTTGAATAGGGTGAGTCAAAACATTTAAATTATGAGTCAGGTAGGCCAATAGAACAGGGTTTTTCATACCTAAAACAATGGAAAACAATCATAATTTCTATCATTTTTGTATCAAGCAAACATTTTAGGGAAAATTGTTTAAAAAAAATTCAGGGATCATTTTCTTCTGAGACAAACCCTTTGCCTTATTTTCCCCAAAAGAAACTTACTCTCGGTCTCTCTCTGCTTCAAATAATGGCCAAACAGCTAGTCTAGCTTCGTTTTCTTCTAATCGCAATTTCCTGCAAGAAATAACAAGAAAAATATCAATGTGAACAAAAAATGTTCTTGTGGTTTGTGGACTGTAAGTTCATCAGAATACAACTGTGGGATGTTTAGAGAGGTCGATTGATTGTTTCAATCTTGGAACTGGGGTGGTTTTCATCGACATAAGTATTTCAACACTCAAATCAACATGACCACCTTGTGAGATCATAGTGAGAACATGTTGTCACATACTTAAATCCTCTGTTAAAGGCTATTTAGCAATTGTATATACCAATCACTTATTTTCATTTACTTACAAAAATGCAATGTAACATTACATCTGTGTATAATGGGTATGTCCATGAAGTTGGGCAATTTAAGAAATTGTGCTGATTTGTGTAGGATAAATGCATTTTCTGACAGTTTGCCTGAAGTTTATTTTCACAAGTAATATAATTTAGAAAGACCTCATACTAACATGTCTTTTAAAAGTCAAATGAAAGTTATAGCTCCCCTGTAATTTTTTTTATGCTTCATTAATAGTTGGTGTCCGGCCCTTTTTTAGTCAAAAAAGTGTGACATGAAAATAGAAAAAATGCAAAACATAATTTTGTAAATATAAATGTCATAAAATCATAAAATTACTACTTATCTATGAATATATGTTCCAATTCACCTTTAAGTAGATTATGACAGAACAGAAATCGGCCAATTTGATATGACGTCTTCGGGAAATTGCCATACCTATGCTACAGAAAGGAGTCCACCCCAAAAAAGCATGTAGCATCGGTATTTTAAGCTCACCAACAACACAGATGACATTTGAACCCACTGATTTTGGGTCCTAAATTACCGTATCACATTCATAAGAAAGTTTGAACAACAATTGTACCCATAGATGATGTTATTTTAAAATTATTTGAGGAAACGTCACTGATTTTTGACGAGGTGTCCGGTGTAGCATAGGTACATTTACAATGATTGCCCCTCTCAAGTAAAAAGATCCTTTCACATACTGAAATGAATGGCTCCCTGCAATTAAGTGTTTTACTAGAGGTTCTCATTGGGACCAGTTTTGGGGTAATTGGTTTTATTAAAGACAGCAAAAAAACTGAAAACAAGCGAGGTGTCCACCTGTAGTGCCGGTATTACCATGTAGCTTAGGGACAAGGTAATTAGTTTATAATGATGGCACCCATAATTCTTTTTCAAATATTTCAATTCTACTTGAAAATATATGGGAAATAACATAACATGACAGTTTTTAGTGAGATAACTCACAATATTTGATACCATTTTTACCAAAACAATGTACCTGATGCTACATGGACACTGTGTCCATGTAGTGCCGGTAATCAAGTACATGTAGATATTGGGTATCAAATTAAAAAAATTCTATACATCACTCTTATTTTTAGTAGTAATTGTAGTGGCTATTGATATAAAGAGGAAGTGAAATGTGTCTTACTTCATTTTATGTTAGTTATCTGTAAAACAATAGAATTTATACCTATGCTACAGGACATGGTGTCCATGTAGCATCAGGTAAATTTCTTGTATGTTTAGCCGTATGGACAGAAGCTTTTACTTTTTATTTAATTGTAATGTTACTAAATCAGTTAAACAGTTATCAGTGATGATAAAATTATACAAAATATGTGTGTCAGAAGCAATCCTTATTGATTACAGACATAAATACTACATCAAAAAGGCTTGAACCAAATTACCCCACAACCCTCAATTTGCAAAGCATCATATCACTTTTTGTGATGTAGAGTAGTATCAATTGTGTGCTTTTATGAATCTGACCATGAAAGTGCAATATAAATCTATATAAGAATGGTGAGTAACCTGAACTATTTAAAAATAATGCAAGGGAGAAGTGTCAGAATGGTGTCCATGTAGCATAGGTATTTTTACCATAATAACCTGAAACTAACCTGCAATCAATGATTATTTTCATACTTGAGAGGAAAAAGTTCACTATTTTTCAAAAGTATGGATATTGTCGGACCTAAAAATAATATCAGATTAACAATTGAACAATTTTGAAATTTTGACCTCATGTCACACTTTTTGGCCCAACTTCATGGACATACCCGTATACAAATGTACAGTCACATCAAAAGGAAGAATTTGTCTGGACCTGCAGGCTACATACATGTTACTGATCTTAACAAAACAATATGTAAAGTAATAGGGCCTTGAGTTTTATTTGTGGTATGTGAACAATCTAAATCTTCAGTATTACTACTAAATTGGGATGGACGATGTTAGAACAATAGACTCTATTCATGCGGCAGCCATTTTCCAAAATATGCCACCCAAGCCTCGTTCCCGCTTGGTCTATCGAGAAGCGTGGTACCAAAGCGCGCGGCGTACGCATCCTCACGCAAGTCACGCAGGTGCAGGTATACGTAACGAGAACGAGGCTTGGGTGGCAAATTTTAGAAAATGGCTGCCGCGTGAATATGTTCTATTCTAACAATTCTGGGTGTGATTAAGGATTAATTTTATTATTACAACCCCAAGATTATGTGATACAAGTTAATTAATGCAATAGGAGCAATGTAACAGCCGACAAGCGACAAGTGCATCATTTTGATGTGACTGGACACATATGTAAAATATCCCCATCCCCACACATAGTGTACAGGGATAGCACTGGATCAAAAATGTGAGAGGTCCCATGACATTTTTCAGGACCCCGTAGGACTTCAAAAAACAAATTTAAGGGGTCCCTCAAGAAATTGAGGGGTCCTGAAGTTTGGGTATTTGAACATTTTACTTTTTTACGGACAGTTTAATTTAATGAATTTATATTGTGAGCAAAGGATGGACATGTAATTTACAGAATTTCTTAAGGTTTCCATTTACATACATCGTCAAATTTAAGGGGTCCCTTCAATTTTGAACGGGACCCGCAAGTCTTTTCAATTTGAAACCTGACGCGTCACTAATAGAAAGTGAGAGGTCTAGGACGCGCAGACGCGTCAGAATGTGACCCCTGATAGTGTACCTATATAGATACTGTATCAGGGGTTGAGGCAAAATTTGAGCAGGTAGGCGAGTTACCTAATTGTAGCGTGCATGATTGATGGTCCAAGTCCAAAAAGGGTATTTAAGGCTCATGAAAGTCGATTGCGAGTTTCCCGTTACTTTTTTTTCTTCAAAGTGATGAGGCGACTTTTTCATTATTCATTATTCATTATTTGATCAGATTTCATTATTGACATGCATGTTTGATTGATCAACCAATATTGATACAGTGCTCATTTAAATAATATCAAACATGTTTTTAAGGTGCATATGCACGGGGGAAACCCCAATGTTTTTTGCAGAAACGAATAAATGCATCAAAATAATGTTCACGGAAGGTAGGTTTACGATTAAAAAAGCCTTCCTTATGAGCCTAGATCTCAAAATTCATATTTTAAGAAAGTGAAAAATGTGTTCAAAAAATCAAATTGATAAAACTGGCAAAAATTGTGTTTAAAAATAAATAATGATTTTTGGGGGAAATCTTGAAATTTTGACGCGGGTAACGGGAAACTCGATATTGACTTTCATGCGCCTAAAAGCAGTAACCAAGTACTTACCTTCTATATCTATTAATTGAACCTATTCTATAGATGCCAAATGCCATCGCTGCTGCAATACCACCCAACAGAACATAACCTGTGAATAAGGTATCAAAATAATTGATTTTATTAAATCCAACACACTCAAAAAATGATGCTTTTATAGGTTATTTTCTTGTTCTTATAAACCTTGTTCAAGGTTGTGATTTGTGAAATATAAATGAGCATCCAGACTAAGTGTGGATTCTCAATTAAAGGGAGATGTTCTGATTGCTGGCCTGATTTTCAACTTGAAGTTTTCTATTTTACATGACAGGTTATCCCTAAAATTGTCACATTCCAAAGTTTGAGTTGCATAACTCCAATCCGATGGTTCTAATTTTAGAAGCACACGGTCACAAGAATTATGCCCGTTGAGTAGTACACTGGCTGATGGTTAACCACCTTTGGCAGTAATTCACCACATTTTAGCCTATAATTTCTAAATGGAACAAAAAGGAGAGAGGGGAGAGAAAGGGGGAAGAGAAGGGGGAGAGAGCAGTGGCGTAGCCAGAGGGGGCGATCTCCCCCCCCCCCCCCCCCCATATTGACTGACTTGTAGGTTGAGATTGCAGTGGCGTAGCTAGGATTTTTTTCAGGGGGGAGGGGGGGGGCAAGATTTCTAAAATTTTCTAAAAGGTTGCCCCAATTTTTTTTCTCTAGTCACTTACCTCGTGAATTTCACATAAGTGGGGGGGAGGGGTGAGGTCAAACAATTTTGCACAGTCAAAAAAAATTGCAGAGTAAATGTACAGATATTTTAAAGCTCCAACGCGTACAAAACTCGGCTGCACGCCTGGTTACCGGTGCCAGAAGACGCGACCATGTGACGCCAATTTTAAAGGATCTACATTGGTTGCCAATCAGAAAGCGAATTCTTTTTAAACTTCTCCTTGTTGTATATAAGTCCCTGCACAATCTTGCACCTACCTACATCAAACAACTCATCACACCTTATCATCCTTCTCGGACTTTAAGATCAAGATCCAAAGGGCTCCTTCAAGTACCATGTGCGGCCAGATCTGCTAAACGGACTTATGGCAGTAGAGCCTTTTTCATCGCTGCACCGAAGGAATGGAATGCTCTTCCCGAACATGTCCGACGTGCTGCATCAGTGCAGTCCTTCAAAACGTCATTGAAGACATATCTTTTTAATTTATAAATTGTGCATAGTAGACTGCATTGTACATTATATTTAATATCCTTGCTGGTCATGTTTGCAGATCAAGCTTAGGAATGTGATTTTCATTGTGTTAATGTACTGTGGTTTTAATGATTACTCATTTATATTGTATCATAAGTTGTTGTTGTTGTATTTGTACTTTATGTAATTTCTGATGTGTAATCTATGATGTATAGCTTCTTTATTATGTTCTTATATTTTTTTATTTATGTATGTTATGCGCCTCGGGGTTGTTTCACAATGTGAGGCGCATTATAAATGCCCTTTTATTATTATTATTATTATTACTACATGAACAATTTCTCGTCCCCATTTTTCCGCTTCTCCGTCCCCATTTTAGGTGTCCCCCCCCCCCCGCTGGCTACGCTACTGTACAAGAGGAATCATGGAATTATGAACAATGATGGTCAATAGTTATTAGTAGTACACTGTAAATTTTGCACACGCTCTACTCTGCGCGCATAATATGTCCCCAAAATGCAATATTTTTGGGGTACAAGCTTGTTTAGAGCTAAAATGGGCAATGTCTGGCTAGACGTCCCGTTACCCAAGTGCGCATGCTCAAACCAATTAAAGTACGTTGCAGCTAATACAGTTTATTCCGTACGGGACGTGAGGCAAGATATAGCCCTAAAATGTACCTTAGCTGCACACCGCTTTTGTCACCGACACTTTGGCCGGAATATTCATATTCGCCCCCCCCCCCCCCCCCCCCCCAAAAAAAAAATCCTGGATCCGCGCCTGCTTTACAACACATTTTTAATTGTTGTGAACATGAGCACATCAGTTACGGGGTGTCTAGCAAAACATTTCCAGAGAATCATTTCAAATGATCAATAATTATTTGTTTTGATTGTAGAAAACCTATAGAAATGAAATGCGAGAGGAAATTCCATTTACAAGTTTGGTATTGTATCAAGTTGCAGAATTCCACAGTTTGCAGAAACTTTGTTTTTTCGTCGTCTGTTTAGACGTCCATTCTTACATCTTTCCTGTACATATAACATACTCAAATTTGCCTGTATGAATATTTCAATATTTTACAACTTGAATACTTACCAGATGGGCCTCTCTTTGGCATGGCTCGCTTGTAATTGATCGAGCCATATCCGCCTTTCGGCGGCATATCTTGCTTAAAAGTAGTCGCCATCTTGCCGGTTGCCCGAGACGGATTTCAATAGATGGCGGTATTTCATCTAGCGAAATGGCGAATTATTAAACCAGGGGGTGATAGCCATGGCAATTGCAGGGCAAAATGGACATTGTGGAGATCGGGCACTTATACATAGAAACCCTCTCATGTAAGATGTCTATAAAAAAAAAATCAGTAAAAATGAAAATAAAAACATTTTTCTCAGCATTTCCGAAGGCATATTAGTGCTTTTAACTCTTTTTTTTTGTATTTTGGTTAAAAATCACCACCAATTGAATCAGGGAGGTCTTGACTATGCATCAAACAACAAGCCATGGGTGGTCTTCAAGGTTATTTTGAATAAACTTGAAACAAATAAGTAAGAAGCCTTCTGTGGCCTTTAAGATGAATTCGGGTAGTTTCGATGTGACCTCAAAGAAACTAAAAACGCTATCAAATCCATGAATTTCGCATGAAATACTGCAAATTATAAGCTTTATGATTTTAGGTGGTAGGCCTAGTTAGTACGTATATAGCACTTACGTATAATTATGTGAAAAACCCAAACTCTGATAAAATTGAGGGCTCCCTCCATGAAGGATTTCTTAGTGCCCTATTAGTGCCCCTTTAAACACTGAAATGTATATTGAAAATGTAAACATAGGGGAAATGCATTATGTGGAACATGGACTTATTCTAATAAGTCCATGTGTGGAACAACCAATCCCATGCTGCTAAGAAGGCGCGGCAGACTCTTGGAGTCCTCAGGCGTAACCTGTGGAGGCTGTGGTGCTACAACGAAGAAATCAAGAAGACTATATCAAACTGTTCCTGAGATCATGAAGAGCAAAAAAGTAAGGTTAGGAAGCTATAGCGCTATTATGTGTACGTGTGCCAACCTTTGACCTATGAAACTAATAATAGATGCCTTAATTTGTAGATATGGCGAACTATTCCTTTTATGGCATGTCGTATCCTTCCGAACGAGATCATTATGATCAAAATCGGAGCATTTTGAGAATTATGCCCCTGTACAAAGAAATTTACGAAAATAGTGACCTTTGACGAAGTTTTTGCCCTATATCTCGGAAACTAAGCATCGGATGGAAATACAACCATTACATATTTTTTTAATATACATTACACCATGTAATCTGAGCATTTTTGAAATTTGACCCCTGTACTCACATACAGGGGGTTTAGGGCCTAGACCCAGCTGAGGAGGTCATTCTGATCACAAACAAATTAATGTCTTGAATGGTCTAAGTAACTTTAGGGGGTCAAACCTCCTGGGCTGTACATTATGGGTTGAAATCATATGTGACAGCCTCTGGACCTACCATGGTGCCATAATATGCTTCGTTGCCTCCGCATAGGTCCACACAAACAGGGCACACATTAATATACGGTAGTTTGAATTTCCCGCGCTGGAAGCCATTCTTTGGACACATTGCTTGGCCCTCACGGGGACTAACATGTTAGTCCCGGCTTGAAGCCCTAGAATAGAATATTTGAATAGACATTCAGTATTGTACAACTGGTTTTCTGAATCCTTACAAGCAGCCTGCTTACAAGTATAAATTCATACATCACAGTAAAAACTTATGTACAAATCCCACTGGTTTGTATCACAAGTGTTGCTTGTATCCAAATTCTTATTTTTTACTTGGTTTAGGCCTATGTGAATTTTTCACTGATTTTATCAACACTCTGTTATTCCCTTCTCATACTCCACCCCTCCCCCGCCCAATCATGTCAATTTGGTTTCAGATGTGATAAAGGCATTGGTGGAGCTGGAGAGAAGGACCGGGCGCGATTATTTTTTTGCCAAAATTAGTTAATTTGTTTAAAAATGTAAAAAAATCATTTTATTCATTGAATTTTGCTTTATTTCGTATTAAAACGGAATAAATAAATTTGGTAAACTTATGTACGAAAAAAAATAATCGCGGATCGGGCGTGTTAGATGGGATCAAAAGAGAGTTACTTCCTGACCAACACCCACCCCTAGTCTAACCCACCCCCTCTGGTAAAGAATGAGACTGCATTAACACTTCGTTATTTTTCTATCATGAATAATATTACGACTACCCGTATTCAAAGTTCAATACTTACCGTTTCCGATAGACATTTGACCTCTTTTGTGAACTTTAACAGAATTTTAGAACCGAGTCTGATCTAATCGACAAGCAGACAACTTTTGAATTGCATGATCACCGAAAAGACAGCAGAAGAGCAAGGTAAATACTCCGTAAAAATACCGTTATACCAAATGAAATCGCAATCCTAAGTTCATCCGAGTGGAGTGTACTACCATATAAGCTAATGTAGGTCTAGACTGATCATAAATTAACGTAAATATAAGCTTTTTTATTTAGGCCTAACACAGTAAGTAACAAAATAATGATACAATAAAATGAAAGAGCATTTTTTTGGGGGACGAGTTCTGAATCTGATTAAATACTTCGCAACATTCCTTTTTTCGGAATCAAACGCGAAGGGGGCTTAAATACACAGGACGAGTTAACTGTGCAACCCCTGCCCTGTAACCATGAACCTAGGACTGATGTATGCAGCCACAGACCATGCAGACCGGGATCTGGATCCCCTACTCTTTTAATACGAAGGAGTCTGTTAGTGTTACCTTTTAACGTGCTCAGATATTGCTCTGCCGATGCATGAGACCACCATTTCTACGTGACTTCTGAACCATGAGGCAATTGAGACTAAGTACCTTGCCCAAGGATACAAACATGTGGCCGTAGCGGGGCTCAAACTCACAACCTTTCATGACATGAGACCGGCGTCTTATCCACTAGACCACACACGCTTCCCACGAGTTAACTCGGACCAGGCAGGTGCCACTGTACACAGACTCCCATTGCCGAGATTGAAGCCTTTCTAAGAGTAAGAGGTACATTGCGCGCCCTCATTATGCAAGAGGTACACCACACGTCTCAATGTCCCTTATAAGGACTTTCGTGCTGTCAATCATACATAGCGTTGTCAAGATAACGCTTCATTTGAAGAGTTACATCGCGCGTACACATGCCCATAATAGGAGGCTTCAGTTTTGCGAATCAAATTTCCTAATCCTCTCCCATTAGGCCTAGTAAAAAAATAAACATGTTTCCCGTCCCCGCCCGCCTCCTTTTTGGCCGCCGCCTCGTATTTTTTACTATTTACTATTTCCGAAAATTCTGTTAAAAAAAAAATTTAAAAAATAATAATAATAATAATAATTTTTTAATTTTTTTTTAGTGATTGATCCTTTGCCCATAGGAATGGCAGGTGTAATAGAAATGCTGTATCATTTCATAGCATGTTCACGGAATTATTGACATGGCTTCTCAATTGAAATAGTACCATGGGGACCAATACATGTAGGCCTACATCCTTTCGATCAATGATGTTTTGTTCCTCTTTCAACCTGAAAAATGAAGAAAACATAAAGAAACAATGTGTACTTGGCTCTATTGGTATTATATTAGGTAATCCTTTTCATATTTTTATTCCTCTGGCAATTAGAGTGGAAAATCCTGTTTAGGAGTGTCTGCAACACAGTCAGTTGGTCACTTTCGACTTGGCGGCCATCTTGAAAAAAAATAGCAAAAAATGGGAAAATAGTAAATAGTAAGACCCTCCCTCCTCCTTTTTTTAAAAAGTCCGGACGGGAAACATGTAATTTTTTTTACTATGCCTTATATAAGCTCCCTGCTCGGACCCCTTAGTTTTCAAATGAAAGGTCACATGGTCATTATTATTGTTTCAATTAGCTTGGTGACCTGAAACGTTACAATTAAATTGTATTTTACTAAATAATGTAAATTGTATTATAGGGTAAGCTTTTAGAATACCCTACCATACCATTTGTAGACCTCACTGTGTAAGTGTATGGGTCGTTCTTTAAAAGCCCTCATTGAAAACATGCAGTGGTAGGGTATACTATAAAGGAACTCCGTATTATACATAGGATGAAGTATTGATAGGAAAACGAACTTGTGGTTTCAGGCAATTTGATGTTTTTAATACAGTCGGTGAGTAGTGTTTTGTATAAAATGCAAAAATACCTCAAAATTCAGATTTTCAGTGCGAAATTAGTATTTTAATGATATTTTATATTCTCATGGTCGCGGACTTGTTGAATTTGGCGTACTCACTCCCGATAACCTCTAGTGAAACTCAGCATGGAGTGTGTCTGGGGTGCTGGTAAATATGTCTTTTATAAATTGTTTTTGACTCGATACATTTAATTTTATGCGAGACAGAGCTGTAGAACATTATTATTGGTAATAGTTTGAACAAAGAAGCTTTTTATAACGAGCAAGTTTGCACTGTGATTTTGTTTACTTCACCCATCAGTGCCATCACCGTAAAGCAATCTTTCACTCCAGGGAGTAACTTGGAGGAGGCGTAATTGACCAGTATTCCATTCTGTGACATCATTGCGACCGTGAGAATTAAATGTGTCTATTACCGTAAATAAAATGGTGCTTAAATGGGAAATGTAGTTAAATATCACATTTTAATTTTTGATTTTAGCAGTATCCGAGACAATCTCAATGGATGTATACTGTTGGGACATTCCACCCCAACTCAACATATGGATTACACACCATCAAAAATAGATTTTGTTCATATTTCATATCCTGGTAGATATTGATGAGATATGAAAAACCTGAAATTTTGAGGTCCTAATTCTGTTTCGTTTTCTCGTAGCGGCAATTTGAAATTTAAGGGGGTTTTGAAATTCTGCAAAAAACATGCGTCGCGAAATGAAAGTCCATGTTGAGCAGCCATTATCTCAAGAAGTAAACCCCCTAGAATATTGAGATTTGGTTTCTATGACTAACTTTTTATGCTGATTTCAAAACTTTAATCAACAAAATTGTAGCATGTTCCAGTTTTAAATGACAAGAGCCTGAAAATGGGCCAAAGTCTGGTTTGGACCAATGTTCGGGGGGGGGGGGGGGGGGGGGGGGGGGGGGGGGGTCCTAACGCAAAAGTGCAAATAATTTTAATATCCATTTTAGGGGGGATTGTAGCCTAGCAGTAGTACTACCTAGATATGAAGAGTTATGCACTGATTATACTTGTGTCACTTGGATACAGCCTTTCAAAAAATCTTTGAAAGTGTTTTTGACCCTAACTTGACCCCCCGAAAACCAACGTCGGCAATATCGCACCATTTTGTTTGTTTACGGATGTTTAAGATATGTCTCTAATGAAGTTATTTGAAAAGTGTAAGTTTGGTGTCAGAGTATCTTCATGGTCAGGCAACTCTTTTAAATTGGGGTATTTTGCCCATTTTCTATGCATCATGGCTGCTGAATTCGGAAACCCATTTCAGATTTTGACTAAGTATTTTGACAGGTATTAAAATGGACTGAATTCTTTGCAGAGTACACACCACTAAATAAATTCCCCATTGCTTACTGTGTAAAATGGACCATGATTATTCGCCATTTTCTCGCTTATAAAGCAACTGGTTGCTTCAACTTTGCATTCTGTGTGAAGATCATGGTCTTGGCTTTCCTGTAAACAAAAAAAATATATAAGGTCAAGGCAAAATTTTCGAGATATGCTCCGTCAAAGATTGTAGATTGCCCAGGCCTAGCCTAGGTCTAAGCAATTCTAATCAATTATCTGAAGTCTCTAAAATGACTAAAAAATCATAAAAAATCATAAGAAAATTTGCATTGATATTGTTTGATAATCTTCATTTAATAATCATCCGATCAAAAGTTTGGCCAACAACACTATTTTTGAAGCATTTTTATATATTTCACTTAGAGGAGGGTCATCCCAACCAATTCAACAGGCCTTTCGTGGACTCTTCCATTATTTATTTAGTGGTGTGAATCCTTCATGCACTTTATATTTTTGAAATTATAATTTTTTCTGTTAGGTTGAATATACTGCAACACATTGATAGCATTGCAACCACTTAAAGCAGTTTTAACAGGCTTTTGTATGAAAAAGTTTGTTTGAATTATGTTTGCTATCTACTGAAGATAGCATGCTTTTCAATGGTGAAATAACGTGCACGCGTAAAAGTATGTCACACAGTTTGTCTTTATTTCTTGAACTTTCAATGCCTTTGTAGCATGAATTGACCAGTTGTAATGAAAGTAATGAATACATATTACAAATTTAGAATGTCTATAATCTCCTTTTTGTGTATACTGAGATGGAACCGGGGGGGGGGGGGGGGGGGGGGGGGGGGGGGGGGGGCGGGCAAGTGATAAATTTAGTTGTATATGAAATTATGGGAATTAGAAAGTTCAAATTAGAAAAAAAATTCGGGGTTTACCTGTATGTAAGACTCCATGACAGAGGCTGCCAGAGACACTTCATTTGCATAGATAGAACTGGAAAATTCCTCCTTCTTTACACGCTTCTCAACCCCTAACTAAACGAAGATCTTTGAAAAAAATCAAATCCTGGGATAGGCCTAGGCCTACTGTAACACGGTTAGCCAATCTGTAATGGAATTTCAAAAAGAAAAGATATGGTATGATGATCAGGCTTTACATAGTATAGAAAACCCCCTTTCTCCCCTTCCCCTGTATATATCCCCTCCCACCCTCTTCTCCCCACCCCTTCACCCGCTAGCTAGGCACTGGCTATTACACTGCAACCTCGACTAGTGTGAGTCTGATTATCATGATAATAACCCACGGCTATGACTAAACAGCTGGGTTTTTCATCTTTGTTTACTTGGTGTATTCGGGGAAGGGGAGGGAGGGAGGGGGTTGTTGTGGAAACAAATATTTGACCTCTATCTAATATGGGATCGTGCTATGGTTGACTTACATGAATAGGGAGACCTATAACTTTGTGCAGACATGGTATCATTCCAATCCAATGTTTTAAATTTGGAATATCACTTGATTTGTAAAAAAGTAAGCTTATTTGAGAGTTATCTGCATCCTCTGAAAGTTGTCTTACATACCCCTATCAGTCTTGTGTGTGAACAGACAACTTGGTCACTGTTCGATCTATCTGTTAATAAAATAAGCTTAGGCCTAATTACAATTTTAAAATCAGTGTAAATTGACACTAAACCAGTGACAGTTGACTAAACCTACGTTCCTACGCGGCTGAATAGCCTGAATGAAGCAGTTTCTTGTGCCGCTTTTTCTACACTAAATGTTCCTAAATCAATAGAAAACTTACATTAAATGGTAAATAGCCACAGAAATTCAGCGTATCATTAATTTGAAAACTTTTTTTTAATCTGTTCGTATGACCATAGCAACCAGACAGCCCGTGAGATAGGCGTGGGCAATACGAAATCCCGATTTTCATAAATTAACTGGATTTTCATGTAGAGTACACACCACTAAATAAATTCCCCATTGCTTACTGTGTAAAATGGACCATGATTATTCGCCATTTTCTCGCTTATAAAGCAACTGGTTGCTTCAACTTTGCATTCTGTGTGAAGATCATGGTCTTGGCTTTCCTGTAAAAAAAAAAAAATATAAGGTCAAGGCAAAATTTTCGAGATATGCTCCGTCAAAGATACACATGTTTGTAGATTGCCCAGGCCTAGCCTAGGTCTAAGCAATTCTAATCAATTATCTGAAGTCTCTAAAATGACTAAAAAATCATAAAAAATTGGTCAAAGAAGAAAATTTGCATTGATATTGTTTGATAATCTTCATTTAATAATCATCCGATCAAAAGTTTGGCCAACAACACTATTTTTGAAGCATTTTTATATATTTCACTTAGAGGAGGGTCATCCCAACCAATTCAACAGGCCTTTCGTGGACTCTTCCATTATTTATTTAGTGGTGTGAATCCTTCAGTACCGCTTGCGGTACTGCAAAACTCCGCTTGTGTTCCCGCTAAGCGGGAATGCACTATCCGCTTGGTATCTCCGCTCGCGGTATTAATGCACACGTTTATTGGCATTCCCGCGAGCGGATCAAAAAGTCCTCTAGCGGGGTTACCACTTCCTGTTTGTAATTCCTCTTCGCGGAGTTGTCGCTTTGGCTTTGCTTTCCCGCTTACGGACATGCACATACTTGTTTACAATTCCCAACGCGGCACAAACTAACCGCTTGCAATTATTCAAATATTACATCTCCGCTTCGCGGGATTGTTGCTTCGGGATTGCTTTGCCGCGCATGGAAAAGCAAAACAAAATTCACATCTCCGCTTCGCGGAGTTGTCGCTTTTGGGTTGTTTTTACGCGCGCGGGAAAGAACATATTTTGTAATACTTCCGCTAGCGGAGTCATCGGAATATTCTTCAAATGCCCGCTTGCGGGAATATATTATTTGTTCACATTTCCGCCTCGCGGAGTTGTAGCTTTTGAATTGCTTTTCCGCGCGTGCAATTATTAAGATCTTTGCGATCTCCTTATTCTTAACACCCTTAGGCCCTATTTCACTCAGCAGATTGCAATTCAATAATTTTACGATATAAGGATAATATCGAGCGGTTGATGGGGCATGTGCCGCCATTTTTCAATAATTCATTAGTAAAGTCATCCAATCCTGACGATTTATCATTCTTACATTTCCTATAGCATCTCTAATTATATCTAAGCTTAGGCCTAGGTCAATATCACTTATACAATTATTATCAATAACACTAGTAATTGTAAAATTACAAGTTCTAATATTATTTACAAATCTCTTAACATCTATTGATTCATAATCTTCCTCGGTATTCATGTTTACATTCATTTTACCAAGCGTTCTCCAATATTGCAAAACTTATTGTTTCATTTTATCAAATATTATATTATTACCCCCTGGCCCCTTGAGACAATGAACATCCTGTTTTAGGTTGCTTACCCCTGAGTTATTGCCAGAACTTACAACAAAGAGGACCACCCTATTGAGCAATTTGAATAGACCTATCAATACGCATTTGCATAATCTTATCCTTGATTAGGGATTTAGCTATATGACGTTTGACTTGGTAATCACTCCAAAGCTTATCCCTTCAATAGTATCCCTCTTATCACCTTTACACCATTGTCTATATGTAACTTACAAGCAGCAATAATATCATCAATATCTTTATCCCACCAGCAGCATTCAAAACTTTTAATTTCCAACTATCCCATATAGTTGTGTTTTTTAACTTGTCCTATACCTAGTTAAAGGAATTGTTTTATCATTCCGAAACGTCGGTCCCCATGTTATTGTGTTGTTTCTTTTGCCTTTTAATTGTCCCATCCTTGGATGTTGTCATTGCACACCTTTTTAGTCATTTCAATATTTTACATTGTTGGTGTAGTGCCGTTGAATCCATCTGGATCCATCCTTGGTGCCCCATACTGATACGGTTGGAACTGATTTTTCTGCCTTTTCAGTATCCCATATAGGCCTAGTGAGTCAACATTATTAAAATTATCAGTATCCCAGTCAGGGTGAACAAAGTGTACTCAAAGTAAAAATTGTTTAAGACATTTTTGTTATCAGAATATGAAGGCAACCAATGTATACGGCAATTTATTCACTATCACTAGCAAAAAGAATCCCAATATTTTATGGTAGGCCTACCGTTGCCAAATGAGAGAAAATAAACTGTCAGGTCTGCGCGACAACTTATTTTTCATTCTAAATTCACTCTAAAACCACAATTAGGAATCGTATCGCTCTGAAACTCAGAATATTATAGTATTATACCTTTGCTCAAACTACACTCAATATTCCATATTATCTACCATTTTTCTATTTCGTTAATAGTTTCTGTATTTTGGGGTTTCAAGCCAAACGTTGATCAAGTTCTGGTAAAATTGCGGTATTCTAAAAACTCGGCATTTGAAAATATTTAAGTTCAACCATGTCTTTTTTTTTCAATAAAGAAATAGGAATATTTGTTCATGTGTTATATTCTGAATCCGCGAGCTTTTTAATCCATGTACACTTAAACTTTGCCAAATCCGAAAATTGTGATAGGGCGACGAAAAAAAGAAACCCAGTTCTCTACAGGCCCGACCCATTTTTTTTGAAATCGGTGAAAAAAATGTCACATGCAAATATGAATACTGACACAAATACTGTTGTTGGCATATCTAATTACGGCGACATTTTTCTTTAATTTATTACGTTCATTTTGATGCGGGAAAAAGAAAAAAGGAAAGAAGAAAACCCGACCGACCGACCCAACCTGAGCGGTCCGCTTGCCCGTAGAACATGATTTATTTTGTTCGTGGCCTATAAGTGAAGCATTTTTAGTCCACCTTTTCATTTATTAACAAATTGACACATTACATCACGATCTTTACAATTTTTTTTAATCATAATCCATGCATTGATACTTTTTTCGGCCTGTAACATCTATTGACAGACTAATCATAATCCAAGTATAAATAAACAAATTGACACATTGCGATTTAAAGTGTCTCTTAATCCTAATCCACGTATTGATATCCTAAATTTTCGGCGCGTGTCATGCCTATAATCTGTTCATAATACGAAATAATAATCCAAGTTTAAATAAACAAATTGACATTTGTCAGCCAGTACGCAACAGTCGCTTTTAGAGCGTGACCTTGCCGATTTCTAACCCGCAGAAAGATCGATTTCAGGATGTCTCCCTTTAGCTAAATACCCTATGTCAGCCTTGCGACAAGTTAGTTTTACCAGCATACACTGCGATAGGATCAGTTTGCAGCCAAATTGCGAGGTAGATAGAATCACAGTAATTTTCTTAATAATATGGGACCAAATTGACAATTTTTGGTCCACAAACAGTGATTTTATCGCTTATTTTAGAATCTAACAACTTTTGTGACTTTGCTTCTTGTAACTATTCACTTGACTGGACTAAGCATCGTACGATATTTTAAGAGCAATTTTCATACTAACCGAAGTTCAAGCTTTAATTTCATATCAAAATCATTGATGCCCGAGTTCTTTTTTGATGAGAAAATCGAGTCTTAATTTTCAGCGATTTTCGGTCAGAAAACGAAACTTACGATCCCCCGTTAGGCCTCGCCAACTTCATTTTTCCGTAACACGCCCGCGCTTCATTTTCATGCCCGCGTTTGAATTCATTATTGAAATTTTTGAAAAAAAATACCGTTTTCCAATGAAAACGTCCGAATTCATGCATTTTGTGTGATGAAATTGTGAAATGTTTATTCATTTCTGTAAAAAAAATATCATATGACATTGTGTAGCGCAGAAGGATAGATTTCGAACCCCGTACCTCTCGCTCCCAGAGCGAGCTCTCTACCATCTGAGCTATCTAGCAAATCTGAATATAACCGTGAGATTTAAACACTTGATCAACAACCCGTCGACGCTACAAAATGAATTTAGATCGAGACAAGATTCGAGGAGCTATTTTATAAGCATTCACTTGACCGGACTAAATAATTTTATAAAATTGTAAGCATGTTTCTAGTTACAAAAGACTATGAATATTATGATACGATGGATAAAATTGATGCCTAATTCTTCAGAAGCGACTTTTTTACCATGAATTTGGCTTTAGTTTCTTCAAGTTTTTCTTGAATTCGGGTTTGTCGGATTGCAATAATTTGCACCGAAAATACAACATGTCATGAAGTTCACAGAAAATATTAGATAATATTATTTGCATAATATGCCTTTTTACTATACAATTTCATGGCCAATGTGTTTGAAATGTGTGATTATAATCATGAAAAGAGCTCATTTACATCGTGCTATTACGAGGTCAACTATGACTGCGAAGCGGTTTCGCTACGGGTGAGTACTTCCGGGTCGCTTTGCTGGGTTAGAAAAGGAACGACTTTTCGTGTGCTTGCATACTGGCTGTTGTGATCTTTGCAATGTGTCTCCTAATCCTAATCCATGTATTGATATCCTAAGTTGTCGGCGCGTGTCATGTATATTGATAACCTGTCATGATTAATACATGTACATGTATATCCACGGACTGATCTATTCTTTGCAAAGAACAGGGTGTCCCAAAAGTTTCGATACATTTTTAAAACGTTGTATATACATGTATGTTGAAAGAATTTGCAGTTCAAAGCTAAAAACATAATTACTTGGATAGAGAAAACTAATACTTGGCCCATAACTGAGGCTTTACATGGTCACATAACACATAGGCCTATATACCCAATGGAATAAAAATATTTAAATATTATTAGGGCTACTATTAATATTATTATTTAAATTGTTCAAGTTCCCTATTGAATCGCCTATGCGATCCTCTATAACATGTTGGTATGTGATGCGTAACCCTTATTCTCATCTTCGGATGTGGTGTTTGTATGTATTATGAAATAGGCCTATCAGTTTTGTAATATTGGAGAACGCTTGGTAAAATGAATGCAAACATGAATACCGAGGAGGATTATAATGATTCAATATCGCGGAAATGTGAACAAATAATTGTATCCCCGCAAGCGGACATTGGATGATTATTTCGATGACTCCGCTTACGGAAGTGCCAATAAATGTGTGCATTGCCGCGTGGGGAAAAGCGATCCAAAAGCGACAAGTCCGCGAAGCGGAATTGTGAACAAATAATGGTAACCCCTCAAGAGGAGGTACACACAAATATGGACATTCCCGCGCACGGAAAAGCAATCTAAAAGCGACAATTCCGCGAAGCGGAGATGTGAACAAATAATGGTAACCCCTCAAGCGGGTAGTTGGCTCCGCTTACGGAAGTGCCAATAAATGTGTGCATTGCCGCGTGGGGAAAAGCGATCCAAAAGCGACAAGTCCGCGAAGCGGAAATGTGAACAAATAAGTGTATCCCCGCAAGCGGGTGTTTGGTCCGCTTGCGGCAATGCTAATAAATGTGTGCATATCCGCGAGCGGAGATACCAAGCGGGCCTGGCTTTCCCGCTTCGCGGGAATGCACGCGGAGTTGTGCAGTACCGCAAGCGGTACTGCACAAAAAACTGTTCAAAAAAATAGTTCATTTTGAGCAACATTTTTAAGAAAAAGTGTCTCAAGAAATGTCTGTGTCAGAATTGTGTCATTATGAAAGATATGGGGAACAAAAAGTGTTTCAAAAGCAAAACATTCCATGCACGCACTTAACGCTGAGCGTTACGCACTTGATTCGCAGTAGGCGCAATGTGCGGTTGCCTTAATTGATTGATCTGCACAAGTTGTTTTCACCGTCCTGGTTGGCAAAGGATATAACTATGATAAGCTTTTATAAAGGTGTCACCGCAGCGAGTAATTTTCATGAAAATATTTCTGGAACACTGCAAAAGGATAAACGTTTGCAAATTTATAAGCTTAAATCAGTAATACATTCTCCAACAGTGCCTAACTACCTACCTTTATTTTTAAAACCGAAAAACGGAAGCAGAAAAATAGCGCATTATCTGAGGTGTGAAATGAAAATTTGTGAATACATACCGTCTAAACGGATTAAGATAGCGCTTCCTTTGCATGTACTTCTTTACGTCTTCAACGGCTGTCAAACATGTCCACGTGGACCACATTTGTTAATACATGTACATGTTTTACCATTCATATAAACCCAAAATGGTTTTAGAGACTCTTCTCCTTCGTGGTCAGGCAACTCTTTTAATGGGCCCACGTCACATGAGGTTGAGTACGCAAAGTACGCCTGCTCAACCTCACCCCAAAACGGTGCAGTGGTTATCCGTTGTGCGCACTACGTCGTCATCTCTACCTCAAGGCTCTGATTGGTTGGTGCTAAAACGTGAGGACTGAAAAACTCATGAGCTTTTCCACGCACCATCACGCCCCACTGCGTCGGTGGTTATGGCGCAGCGGGAGCACTGCGTTGGTGGATACGGCGCCGCGTGATGATCGTTAAAAAGGCTTCAGTTTAAATTTGACCAATCAGGTGCTTTGGTGTTGTTGGTTGGCAGTATTTTGTGAGTTCAAGCATGCATGCGCAGCCTGATCGAAGTGCGCCCACGTATGTCGAACTGTGGCCAGGAGATTATGTGCCGTAGGTCCATTGGGGTATTTTCCCCATTTTCTATGTATCATGACTGCTGAATTCGGCAGTATTTTTTGGAAAAAATGAATGTGTAATTTGTGTTCCCCATATCTTTCATGATGTCACGATTCTGTCACAGAAATTTCTTGAGACCCTTTTTAAAATCTGAAATTGGTTGCCAAATTCAGCAGTCATGATACATAGAAAATGGGCAAAATACCCCAATTTAAAAGATTTCCCCGACCATGAAGGAGAAGAGTCTCTAAAAACATTTTTGGTTTATATGATGGTTAGACATGTATTAACAAAAATGGTGTGAGTTTAAAGTTTGATTTTAACTGTTGGCTAGGTCAAAGGTCACAAAGAATGTCTGTGTTTTTTCGATATTTTCTGTCTGGAGCCTACTTTGGACCCTTGCCAACCAATAAGTAAATGAATTAGGGCTCTATCCTTGCTCGGGGTAACAACATGATTGTGACTGTACAATACGCATGAAATATGAAGCGTAAAATGGAAATTAATTTGTTCCACGGACTAAATTGGTGTTTTGAGCTGCCTGTAGCCTACAGGCTGTAGGACAGAGTTAACATGGAGAAATATTAACCGAATGGAGTGGTAGTTCTTCACAAGCCGCAAGACTAACCCTACTCTACAAAGTGTTTCAAAATCCATTTCAATTTTGAAGTTCTTTTCAGCAAATTTTCTGTGCTATGGTAACATTTTTTAATAGATAAAAACTGGCACCAGGTGGTTAAAATGATGTAAATTTAACACAGACAAATGTTACAATTACAATGCCATTGTGTAATATTTATATAACAAACATTTTGAGGATATCCATTTTCATTCATTTTCTTGCAACCTTGCAAAACCAAAGACGAACTGTGGTCATACTCATACTTGATACTTGTACACCTGCGCACTTTGTGACAGATAGGACAGAGTTAACATGGAGAAATATTAACCAAATGGAGTGGTAGCATGCCTTTAAAGGTACCGTATTATCCCTATTAAGCGCCCATGCCCTTATAAGTGCCTACCCCTCTTTTTCCCAATGATTACCAAAAAGTAACACCTAATAAGCGCCCATCTTTTTAGCCACTGTAGCTCAAAATAAAGCATGACAGTAGCGTCAGAAAGTCCCGGCATCAACAACATGTTGGCGATCAACTCATCAGCGGGCTGTGCACATTTTAGAACAAAAATGTGCATCAAAATACGGAACAATTTGACAGTTTCCATGATAAATTACTTTAAAAAAGGTAACTTAATAAGTGCCCACCCAAAATGACTTTGCTTAGCGCCCTGGGGGCTAACACTGCAAATTATGAGCATTACTTTTGGACAAACTAAAAGTAAACTCAAAAGTTAACGCAATTCTAAACATAAAAGTAAACGCAAAACTAAACATTTCTTGCATTTTGCACCCAATTGACCTCAAAGCACGCTCCAATTGAGTGAATATAATCACAGATGTTTCCACCATCTGTGATATACATGTAATGGGACAGTTATTTATTAGAGGGTGGGTAGCAAACAGCTTAGTTGTTGGGCTCACATAAGTGTTTAGTATTGCGTTCACTTTTGAATTTACTTTTAGTTTGTCCAAAAGTAAACGCTCATAATTTGCAGTGTAAATAGGGATAATACGGTATTACAAATGACATATTTTGTATGATTTCTTCACACAGCATGAATGACTACCAATCCGCCGCTACATCCGTCTTTTAAAAACCCACTAGTTTTGAGGCGTCCCACCAACTTCTATTTCTCTATCAGTCATGGCTAACCGTAAGGGTCGTGGCAGAGGTCTGGCCAATAAGAACATCTGTGTCGGGGAGGATTTCAAGATTTCAGTCAATGCTGCCATCAAAGAGTTCAGATACGATGAATCACAGAGAGGTATTGCATATATATTTTATATTTATAAATAGGATGAATAACAAAATATTTTTTTATTTTTTTATTTATTGATCTTTTGAGTGAACTTTTGTCCTCAATCATACACTTCCCACCATTTATTTTAAACATACAGGAAATTCAGCAACCTAGTATTTGTTAAAAGAGGATTTGTTAACTAAAGGATTGAGCAACTGATTTCATATATTTTTTTACCATTTTTAATGTCTTCTTCCTTTTAACATTAAAACTAATTCAGTACTTATATCAAAGAAAGGATAAAGATGATCTTGCTAAAATTGTAATTGTATTATCCGGTTCTTGCACAGTGCACATTCTGTATAATATTACTTAAGATTTACACTCTATTGATGGTATGCACACAGTAAAAGTTATTTTCATGTGAATAAAAATCCAAATTGGTCAATTTTCTCTCAGTTAAATGTATAATTTTTAAAAGAACATGACCGTGTCACTAGATGGTATTGTATCTCATTTTATGAGGTGCAAATCCATACAGGGCGTCTCAAAAAATTAGGACTCTGTTTCATGACGGTGTAATTCTTATTATAATCATTGGACCATGACCAATTTAGTCTCAATGTAAAGCCCAATTAATTATTATGATATCCTGAAAATATATGATCAATCCGATGCAAAATAAGAAAACTAGCATACTTTGTGTAAACCATTTCATTTACTGGTTTATTTGTACAATGGGATCTACATGTACAGACCAGTAAATAACATGGTTTACGTTTCAATACGTTATAATAATTGTCAATATAGTAAATAATCTATCAGTCAATAGCAAAGTTTAGTTTGGTAATCCATTTAATTCTGGCACAAATCAATACTTGCTAAAAAATCCACAAAACAGATGCATGCATATACTGTGCAAATTAAAAAAGTTTTGTTAAACAGTTTTCGAACCCACTGTGGATGGTTCATTGAGTTACAAGTCGAGCACTTTCATGTTACTCGACTGTTACTGTGTGAATTCCCATTGTACAATCCATTTAGGTTTACACAAAGTACGCTAGTTTTCTTATTTTTCATCGGATTGATCTCATATTTTCAGGATATAATAATTAATTGGGCTTTACATTGAGACTAAATTGGTCAAGGTCCAATGATTATAATAAGAATTACACCGCCATGAAACAGAGTCCTAATTTTTTTGAGACACCTGTATATGATTAGTAGACGTGGTCTAAATACTCAACACGTAACAAGTATTGATATTCATCTATGCATTTTCTTTTCAGAACTTGAATTTCCACCCTCGTTTACATCAACTGAGAGGGCCTTTGTTCATCGCACGGCACAGAACATGGGACTTAACTC